>CM077503.1:25610802-25924462 GCA_039654745.1 Houttuynia cordata
GGTGAGTTTTTTTTTTTTTAAATATTTTCTTTCATTGGAAGAGTGGAAAGTTAAACACAGGTGCTCCTGAAAGATTTTATCATCTGCTACTCTATTGGAGTTATTTTTGCATTTACATATGTTTATGTAAGACCTCTACTATATTCCCCATGCCTGCCATTACGTTGTATTCTTGATGTTTTTGGGCAATGCCTAGGAATTGTCTTAGTCCTTATGTTTTCTCATTTCACCTTTGATCATCTGTAAGCTGCTTGGATTGTTCTATTTATGAAGTGAAATTGCATTTCCGAGTTTCGTTTTTTTACTCTATACATACTTATAGACCTAATGCTTGTTTATTTTTCTTATTTATTTTGCATAATTTTGTGCTTCTTCATCATATGTGTACAAGATATTGAACACCAGGCAGGTTGTAACGGCCATGCTTAGTCAAATTATAGGGCATTGCTTATCAGCTGATTACATGCTTGCCATCTGATGCATGCATAGTAAAAACATGCCGATGATTTTTTTTGCTCATCAGTTATGAGCTTGCTTGCTCTTAATATGTCATTTTTTTATTCTGCTAACGTGGGGTTTCTGAGACTATTTCATGCAAATAGTTGTTGTCTCGAAGCTTAGCTGCCAATGATTTCAAGGTAGCTGATGACAACACTCTAGATAAAATTAGTTATGATACTTGATAAAACTTATTGTCTTTCAGGAGGACAATCTGAGGGGAAGACCAGGCTATGAACATCTTAATGAGCCTCTTCACATTTTGATTGAGGCTGAGTTACCTGCCAATGTTATTGATGCAAGGTTGAGACATGCACAAGAAATAATAGAAGAGTTACTCAAACCTGTGGTATGTCTTTACTCTCTTCAATTAAGATTTATTATGGTTGTTCTTATGGCGTTATAGTGGTTGATATTTTAATCAGTGTTTCTCTGATAATTGTGTTCCGTTCATAATTGCTAGAATACTGATTAATCTGGAGTACGTCTAGACCAGATTTTTTTTGTACAGCACATTTATACCAGAGTTACTGGAATGGAAATTGATAGGTGCGGGAACAAATTAAGCGTAAGCAAGCAAGTTTGAAAGAACTCTAGGAAATGTAGAAATCTAATCTAACTACTATAAAAACTACTGGTTGCATTTTTATTTTTTTGACCGGAATTTCTAGCTAATGATCCTCGAAATTTGTTTAATACTGTGATTAGATTAATTAATTTGTTAGGGGACAGATATGGTATTTCATATAGGACGAGACATTTTGACACCCCTTGGCCAATTATGCCGAGATATGGTATCCGTGTGCAAATTAGATGTAATAAATATCGGTTTATAGGGATGAATTTGGAAAAAACCAATAATTCCAACATTAATTAGGGATAATTAATGGCATTATGTCCACCCATTCTCCATAATAAAAGTGACGTTTATGGCTATAAATGAGTTTTTAATATTCATGTACTCCACTACCTCCATGTTCAAATTCCATGTATCACATACCTATTGTCTGATAATGGACTAGCCTGTGATTTTTGCACAGGCAAAACACCTAGTGCAATAAAATAATTAGCGTCTACCCTCTAGCCCTTTAGTTTCTTGTAAGAAGGTGAGGCTTTGCTAGTTTGTGCCACACATGCAGAGTTTGCAGTTATATTATGTGAGACTCTAATGTACCATAAATGAACAAAATATCTCTTAGTAAACCGAGCATACAAGATAATCATGCAATTTTCTTGACTAGCAGGTGTTAATCAGATCAATACATGGCCAAATTATTACCCAACTTCTACTCTGCGTTTTGTTATTTGCTCATGTTAGAATTTGAGGCAATGAGTTTCTGCCATTTAAAAAGATTCTGGTATCCCCTATCAATTCGAAGAATGTGTGACAATGCTTTCTTTGTCTTACACAATCTACTGATTCTATAATGAGATTTTTTTCTTTTGCTTAATACTCAGCTTGCTGCATAGTTACTCTGATTCGGCTTCTCATGGTAATTTTTTGTCAGGAGGAATCACAGGATTTCTTGAAAAGGCAACAACTGCGAGAGCTAGCCTACCTAAATTCTAGTTTCAGAGAAGAGAGCCCACGACCAAGCGGAAGCGGTAGTGTTTCACCGTTTAATTCTAGTGGAATGAAGCGTGCAAAGACAGGTCAGTAGGAAGTGATATATTCTGTGATAACTTCTTGGGCCTGCATTTTCCCACATACATCGACGGCTAAGCTCCCTGGTATGACTTGATACACAAGAGGAAATGGCCCTATCGGAAGCGGATGCAGATGACATGAAACAGTGAAGGTTAAGAAAAAAGGAAAACATGTCTGGACATCAGTCGAGAGTTTTGTCCCTTGTGCTGTAAGGTGTGGCAGTGACGGTCAGGCTTGCTGTGAACATTAGATATTAGATTATTCATTGGATTTGTTACTTGTGTAACCCCATTATTTGTGACTGGCTGATAGTTAAGTTTTGTGGTTTGTTGTTCTTTTGTCAAAGAAAAAACCATCTGGGCATTGAGCAACTTTATTTCTATTCGTGTTGATTCTACACATGAAAAATGAAGTTTGAAGAATAGCCAAGTTGATTATAGAAAACTGAAGTCAATGATGAATGTTATTAGTTTCCACGTGGGTGGGAGAAATGGCGGTTGAACATCAGTCAAATTTCTTGTTTCCGATTTTTTTTTATTGATAGTCTTGTTTGCGTTTGTGTCCCAGTTTCTTCTGTCAAGGTTTTAAGTTGTTTCTATCCATGGTCGATCACTTACGGCCGTTGTGATATTCATGTCTTGAGTCAATATCTTTTTGATAATTTACATTACATGTTAAAATGTTGAAGAAAATTGACTTCAACCAAATGATTTTTTTTTGCGCATGACATTCACAAGCATGTTGAAAAAAAAGTCAGGATATTATCTGTATGGGTGGCAGTCATAATATAATTCCTCGTAAGGACATTCACCAAAACTTCGTTGTTTTGATTTTATCTATTAATTTGTTGTAATACATAAAATACCTTATGGAAGTTTTTAGGAATGTGTGAGGTATAAAAACATATGTTTATTTTTTGTGCACTTTAATTAGTATTTTTCAAAACCAACAGGGTGTTGGTGATGGCCAGTGGCAGGATACGGTGCTCTAAGAGGTCGGTTGCCGTACCCATTTTAGTCGGGTCTTAAGGACTCACCCCTTGTTATCCAAAAAAAAGTACTCCCTCCGTTCTAAAATACTATGTACATTTTGAAAAATTTATTTTTCAAAATATTGTATACATTTTGTCAAATTATGTGACTTCCTCTTTTTAAAATTAGAGGAGACTTGAACGTATTGACTCAAATTTAGTTTGTAAATGAGCATATTAGTTGGACGGGATATGAGGGAGAAGAAGTCTTGTGATTTCCTTGCGGGTTTCATGGTCTAATAAAAATAAAAATTTTCTCAAATGTACATAGTATTTTGGAACAGAGGGAGTAGTATTTTGAAAGAAGGGCTTAAGTGTTCATTTATTTATAAAGGGTCAGATCCAAAGCCCTTTTAACATTCTAGTGCCGTCCACTTTCCAAACACACATTGAAATGGAGATGACTTAATTAGGGGAGAGTGCCCCTTTTGAGTGTAGTTCATCTCCAATCCGGTATTTCTTTCTTTTGCCACCGCAGAGGTGCTGACATTAGGGTGTTTTTTTAAGGGGATTTTATATAAAAAATCATCAAAAAAATTTTTTTTTACCAAAATAGCGCACTGTAGCAAATAATTCCCGGAATGGTGTTCTGACAAGCCACGCAGGCGCCTGCGTGGCTTTTTTTTTTTAAATTAACCCAAAAGGCGTCGGTTCAACCGACGTCTTTTACTACCTTAGCAAAATTTCTTTATAACAGAAAGGCGTCGGTTCAACCGACGCCTTTTATTTCGTATATAGCCGTGGCCGCGCGGGCTCGGCCTCCTCCCCACCGAGCCCTAACTATCCGCCGTTGCCCTCTCTCGCCGCCGCCGTCGCCCTCGCCGCCGTCGCCATCTCTCTCCCTCGCCGCCGTCGCCCTCTCTCGCCCCACCGACGCCGCCATCGCCCTCTCTCTCCCTCGCCGCCGTCGCCCTCTCTCGCTCTCACCGCCGTCGCCCTCTCTCGCCGTCGCCGCCGTCGCCCTCTCTCGAACGAGGCCGCCGTCGCCCTCTCTCGAACAAGTCCGCCGTCGCCCTCTCTCGCCTTGCCGTCGCCCTCTCTCGCCCCACCGACGCCGTCGCCGCCGTTCTCTCCGCGGACACCTCGGCCAGTCGTGACCCCGCTCCGTCTCACCGGTAATATACGTTTAATATCCGTTTAAAATACATATTGATGTATTGATTTAGCTTTTGTATGATTTGAAAATAATTAGCTAGTGTTTGTTAATTGTTTTGTGAGAAAAGATGGCGGGAGAAATGGTTCCGTTTGTGTTGATGTATGGTGGTAGAATTGATAGAGGTGAATACGAAGGCGGTGAGAGCGTAGGATTATTGATTAATAAGCCAAGTACTTACGATGAACTAGAGATGCAAGTGGTCAATAAATTGGGATGGGATCAAAGATTGTGGAAAATTCGTATGAAGTACAAAATGCCTGTTTTGGGAACAAGGACTACTATAATACCAATTGATGATGATAATTCTATGCATGTCATGCTCTATTTTGCGCCTCGTGTGTTTAGCTTCGAGCTATTTATAGAAAAAGAGGCGCGCATGCCTAGGTTTGCAAATGACGGCGAAGGCACAAGTAGGAGTGCTCGCATAAATAGGTCGAGAGAAAATTCTAGAGGAAGGCGTGTGGAAGATAATGAAGAAGATGATTTGTCTATATCACTAGCGTGCAACGAACCTCAACTTTCGCCGAGTTGGAGGTAAGTTTATTTACAAAATGTAGTTTGACCATTCAACTTACGACTAAGTGAATTGTTTATTTATGATATAAGTTCTGTTTTGAATAATTTAGGCACACATCTCAAGCTCATGAAGCGATGAATCTTGGCATGGCACGAGGTGGTGAATTGTTTGACACACAAACATCATTTCGTAACCCCTATACTTACCCTGATTCAAGTGGTTGGCAAGAGGGAAATATTAATGAGGAAGAGGATGGGGAAAATGATGAGTGGGTGCCTAATTCACCTGAGGTTAATGTTGAAGATGTACGAGGAGAGGATAGTGTGCAAGAGATGGTTCAAAATGAGGGAGATGATTTGGTGGATATCGCAATTGCTACAGATAACTTGGATGATTTTGAGGAAGAATTGCCTTACGAGGAGGAGCCCACGTGGGCGCGACTAACTGATGAAGAAATAGATGGGGCAATAAATCGGGGTTTGCATGAGGAGACATATCATGAGGAAGCAATATATGTGGGGCAAATATTCCACAATAAAGATGAATTTGTACACGCATTGAGGGAGTTTTCAATAGCGCATAATGTTCGCTATAAAGTGTTGCGTACAAATCCGACGCAGTACACAGCAAGATGTCAATACCCTGACTGCCCATGGAGAGTACATGCATCAATGAGGAAGGGGAGTAATGATTTTAAAGTGAAGACATATACTGGCGAACACACTTGTAGAAATTCCGAGCTAGACACAGGTCATAGACAATGTACTGCGGCATTTGTCTGTCGGCATATATTACCCTCTATTAGAGCAGAAGTAGATATCCCACCAGTGCTTATTCAAGAGAGGATTAAGGAGATTTTTCATGTTGATATTTCATATAAAAAAGCATGGGCGGCAAGGAATATGGCCATTAAAGCAATCTATGGTGATTGGGTTGAGTCCTATCGATTGTTGCCAATGTACATGGAGGCAATAGTTAATGCCAATCCGAGAACCGTGTGTAGGTTGGTGACGACCGAAATGGAAGATGGTACATATCGACGGTTTGAGAAGGCGTTTTGGGCATTTGGGCCATGTATCGAGGGTTTTAAACATTGTCTCCCCGTCATAAGTGTTGATGCTACTTTCCTATCAGGTAAGTATGGAGGAGCTCTTTTGGCGGCGACTGCAAACGACGGGCACAAGGGTTTGTTCCCTCTTGCATTTGCCCTTGTTTCGGGTGAGGATTATCCTAACTGGAGATGGTTTTTACGTATGTTGAAGGAGCATGTTATCCTTGATAGGATATCTATCACTATCATATCCGATCGACATAAAGGGTTGCAAAAGGCTGTGCCAGAGGTGTTTCCAGAGCCGCATTTTTGTCACCGATATTGTATCCGGCACATCAAGGCAAATTTTCATAAGAAGTTTAAAAATGATGTATTGACGAGGTTGATAGGGGAAGCTGCATATGTGCTTACTGTAGACGAGTTTGATGAAAAGATGAAACTTATCGGTGCAGAAAGTCAAGAGGCAAAATGGCTACTCAGTGAGGAAGGTGGATTATCACCTCAATTGTGGTCGCTTGCTCATGATGGTTTTAGAAGATTTGGAATGACCACAACAAATATGGCTGAAAGTCTAAATAGCGTGTTGAAGGGGGCTCGATCATTACCTGTGCAAGCCTTAGTGTCGGCCACATTCTACAGAATTGTCAAATTCTTTGTGAAGCGACATTCGGCCGGGTTGGCTATGACAACCCCATACACCCCTACTATTGAATTGAAGATTAAAGAACAAACGCGCCTGATTGGCAGCATGTGGGCTGACCAAATCAATTCTCACTTGTATGAAGTGAAAACAATGCGTGGTAGAAAATATGCGGTGGATATAAACGATCATACATGTTCTTGCAATTACCCTCAAGTGTACAAACACCCATGTCGTCATCTAATTGTTGTCCATGCGAGGCGAAGAAGACCCATCGGCGATTTAGTTGGATATTGTTATACATCTGATGCATATAGAAAGGTATATGCAGCCGAATTCTATCCGCCTCCAGATCGACGATTTTGGGAGGAAAAGTCACCTGAGTATGTGGTGAAGCCCCCAAGGGTAACACGAAAACCCGGTCGTCCACGCAGTAGGAGAATACATAATGCGATGGATAGTGCGGGCATGAGAGCAGATGGTCGAGCTCACTACCATTGTGGGAATTGCAACCAAGTTGGTCATAACAGGCGTCATTGCCAAAACACACCTTCTGCTGATTGGTACTTGCATACAATCATCTTAATATGTAACTTAACTTGTTGTCCACATTCTTTGAAGTTATGATTAATTGTTCGTTTATTTGTAGATATTATGGATCCAGGACCGATTGATCCCTCCGTCCTGACAGAGCAGAGCACTCACAGATCTGATGGCATATGGAGGGGAGAGGTATGTGCATAATCATTATCTCCTTAGTTTTACACTTGTACATATATTTAACAATTTCCATCCATGTAAATTGTATAGGATCCCGGGTGCATTGAATGCACCGAGCACTGGCAAAATGTGCGTCATTGGCTAGTTGATGCGCGCATTTTGCCATACATTGAGATGGCTGGATTTGGTGATTTCATACGATTACAGTACATCAGGATTGATAGGGCTCTCATCACCGCCCTAGTTGAGAGATAGCGGAGGGAGACACAAACATTCCACTTGCATTTGGGGGAGATGACGATCACATTACAGGATGTTGCAGTACTTCTCGGACTCCGAGTTGACGGCATTGCTGTGTGTTGCTCGACTGTGGGAATTGATTGGAATGAAGTGTACTTGCACCTTCTTGGACAAGTACCTCCACGCGAATCATTGAAAGGACGAACTAGGGTAAGTCTGTTGTGGTTGAGAGAGCAGTTCAGTCGCCTGTCGGAAGATGCCACAGAGATTGAAGTCGAGCAACACGCACGAGCATATTTACTCTATTTGCTCGGTAGCACTATATTTGCCGATAGCAGCAGTAGCCATGTGCACCCGATGTATCTTCTTTTGTTAGAGGATTTATACACTGCGGGACAGTATGCATGGGGTAGTGCCACCCTCGCTTACCTGTATAGAGAGTTGGGAAAAGCTTGTCAATCAAGCACATCAGGGATTGCCGGGTGCGTCACCCTTGTCCAGGTAAACCATCAATTATCTTTGACTAGTATATTTTTTTCATAAGTATAACATTTGATTCATGTTGGGTGTGTATGTGGCAAACAGTTATGGTCGTGGGAGAGGTTGCATGTCGGTCGTCCAAACATTAGGAGCACTCCACTAGATGGTTTATCACCGTTAGGAGTTCGGTATGTGTTATTTCTTAAAGGTATTTGATGATGTTATATTTTAGATAATTTATTCCTCATCCTCGTTATGTTAGGTGGAATGCCAAGAAGACAAAAACTGTGAATCCTCACAGTGTCTTGGCGTTGTATAGATCGGAGTTGGACTATCAATGATCCGGCCAGGTATTACTCCTTTATATTGCATGCGTTATGAATATGACAAATGTACATTTCACCAAAAAGTAAAGTATCATATTCATATGTTGTGTAGGTAATATGGCAACCATATCATGATGATGTGTTAGCACAGTTACCTGGAATTTGTACGGATGGAGCGCATGTGTGGCTATCTAGGACGCCGCTTATATGTGTGGACATCGTCGAGATGCATGTTCCGGATCGGGTCATGTTACAATATGGATTTGAACAAGTTTTTCCCCCTCTTATGGTTGAGTTCATTGAACGAGTATCGCGCCGAGGCCGAGGTAGTTTTGATTGGAGGTCGCATCATGCGGCCTACATTACTAGATGGGACGACCGGACGATCACTCTCGTTGAAGGGGAGCCTGCTATGACTGAGCGAGATGCATACATGAGATGGTATTTGAGCATCACTAGGAGACTTATCATGCCACCCATGCATGAGCCGGATATGTTATATCAACCAAGAGGCGATACTGAGCGGGCGGTTGGTGAGTATCATTAACTTCATATTTGATTTTATTCACTAGTATTTTGTAGTGAGTAGATAACATACCTGTGTTTTTCTTTCTAGCTTACTCTTGCACGACAGACATTTGATCAGACGGGCGCAGCTTTGGTGGACCGATCATATGAGAGCTTGCTAGCGGCCTGTCAGACGCTACACGATCGCTCTGGACATGTTCTTGCGAGTTTGCCATTACTTCGACCAGTTGTTACTGAGATTCCAGGATTGGAGGTTGTTCCAGAACCCGATATTCTGACATCATCAGCTGACACGAGAAGTTTTACCCCATCACCTGTTGTTCTAGATGCCCCGCTGGAGCAAGTTGAGAGGCCTCTTTCTTCAAAAGTATATACTCGGCGACAGCGTGCACTTCGTGCTCAACGTCAGGCAGCTTCGTCTTCAGATGCTTTACCTGACGTTGAGCCTGAGGATATTCCAGTTCGAGAACGAGGACGGGGTAGGAATAGGTTGAGGAGAATTGAATAAACACTTCTTGTAATTTTATAAATACATTTGTAATACTTTGATGTCGTGTAATATATTTTGTATATATTTTGCGTCATGTTGTATTATTGGTTCAAAATTTATCTTGTTATTAGGTTGTGATGTTGTATTGTGATGTGTGTGTTTATCAGGTTTGAAAAATTGTAGATTTCGTCCTCAAGAGAAAGGTGATTTTGAAGGTGTCGGTTGGAAGGCGTCGGTTCAACCGACGCCTTTAGGTTTTTTTTTTTTTGAACAAGTGTTTGCAAGACGCCTTTAGGTTGTTTTTTTTTTGAACAAGTGTTTTTAAGGCGTCGGTTCAACCGACGCCTTTCGGTAACATGAAAGGCGTCGGTTGATCCGACGCTTTCCTTTATAACAGAAAGGCGTCGGTTGAACCGACGCCTTACTTTATAAACTGAAAGGCGTCGGTTCAACCGACGCCTTTATGCTAACCTTAAAGGCGTCGGTTGAACCGACGCCTTTTGGGTTAATTTTTAAAAAAAAAAGCCACGCAGGCGCCACGCTGGCGCCTGCGTGGCTTGTCAGAACACCATTCTGGGAATTATTTGCTACAGTGCGCTATTTTGGTAAAAAAAAAATTTTCGATGATTTTTTATATAAAATCCCCTTTTTTTTAAAAAAAGGGCTTTAGTGTGAGTAGTGCAAAAAAAAAAGTAAAGGGAGGAGGGTTGCCTGATCCCTAAATAATTTAGTAGGTATCCGATTCCTAAATAAATGTCCGAAACCTACCTGAATCCAAATTCTCTCTTTTTTTTTTTGGTTTCCTGATTTGATTGACTAGCTTCTTGTATATGGCTCGCTTTCGGAAGACTCCGAAGTTCCAACTTCTAAGTGAGCTCACGTGGGAAGTGCTGTTATATTACAACCGTTGATCATGAACTCTACGGTTATTACCCGAACCCAGAGTTCTATATCAGGACACCCACTCCTCAAACTTGGACCCAGTCCTCCCCAAGTCTAGTCCAAAAAGAGAGGGGAGAGTAAGGAAGATGGAGTACCAATCCGGCGGAGACGGCCGGATTAGGAGTAAGATCACGGCGGAGGAGGTGATTGCCAAGCTCAAGGATGACGGCGACTTCGATGCCCTCCGACTCAAACTTATCCGCAAGCTCAAAGATAACGTCTGCATCCTCCTCCCTTCCTCTTTATTTTTTCTTTTTTTTCTTTTTTGTTTTGTAATTTGCAAGAGAACCTTGGTTAATAATGGAGATGGGTATTTTAAGTTCTGGGATTGGGAGCTCTTTTGACGTGTCGGGCTCAGCTTTGTTTCGTTAATTTGCTGTTTATTTCTGACAAAATTCTGAACTTGATTTGCAGCATATCAGATTTTGCCTGAATAATGCGTCATTGAATTGTTTTTTAATTTATGTAAGATTTTGTATTTTTTTTGCGATTTGGGTAAAATGGCCGATGAGTTTGTCCGTGTATGCTGTATGCTCCAACATGGAGATTGTATGGAGGAAAAACCGCCGAAACAGTTATAGATGTTCAATTAGAGCTTTTGGGAAACAGTTGGCAAAGCGAGTCTTGATTTAGCAATGATTGAGCTTAACTCGACCCGCATCAGAGGGGCTTAAAGCAGCACATCAGAATGTGCCATCTTTATGTATCACATCAGAATGTGAGCAAATAGGAAGCTGTTTCACTTCAATTTTGCTACAAACTATCGTCCTACTATCACATAGAGAAGAGGATGGCGAGCTTTCATTACCTATGTTTCTAATGCATCTCCAATTTCATTTAAAGGAGTTAGAAAGTCAGTTATAACTAATCATTATTAGAAATAGATAAGCATCGCAGCTGGTGGGAGCTCAAAAGTCTTGTGAAAACCTTTTATAAACTGTTTTGAATGGAGTCCAGATTGTTGCTCTCAACTGAAAGTTTGATAATATCAGTGTTACATAGGGAAAGAAGGAAGAAGATTCTCAGCTGTAAGTAGCTGTGATGTCTTTCCAACATTGTGGTCTTTATCGTGCTCCTTTTTACGCTTTCTTGGTCTGGAATGAAGTCAATCCATTGGCGAATTGCTTGTCAATTTTTCCTATTATTTGTTATTAGAGAAATAACCTTTGATTGCAGGAAGAACTGCGTAACAGCATCATTATGTCAGTCAAACAGTCTGAGACACTTAATCGCTCCGGAGCTGAAAATTTGAAACCAAGACAGCTTTCTGATGCTATCTTTCAGGAGATTGGGTATGCTTAATATGTTTGGAATGTATCAATATTCTGTTTGTTAGCCCTACTTGTAAGATTGCACAGCATTACTCACTGGAATTGGGGATGCTCCATGAATGTTAGGAAGTAGAGAATATCTTTAGCCGGCCAATTGTAACAAATTAACAATATTGGAATGCATATAAACACATTAGTGCTCTCAATGGTGAATTGATCCATCATTGAAAAGGTGAGCTCTAGGAACTAGTATTTTGCTATTTTGTTTTATATTTAAGGCAGGGCTAGGCAGAATTACAGATTGGAATACCAGATTTCTCCTTAGAAAGCATAGTATGTGTCTGACCACTGGAGCAAGCCTGCTCTGTTATCATCCATGATTATGCCAGTATACAATTATGAGCAAAAGAATGTTCGAGCAGAAAAATTAGGCAATGTGGTATGTGTCATACTAGCGGACATCAAAAAGTTTGAAAGGGTGACCTGCTTTAGTACATAGCAATTTTGTCTTGCTGTCTGATTAGTGCAATCACGTGGGTGAGACGTGGAGAAATCGTAGAATGTAGAAAAATCAATCAGACAGTTATTTGACTTCGGCACTATGCCTTGTATAATGTCTTAGCTTTTTCCTTTAAGATTTCAAACAATATAAAAAGTATATAAGGGTATATTTGAGAGTTATTTTAGAATTGACGTCTGATACACTGAAATAGACAAAAATGACATTTGATTGTCTGAATTGTTTCAGGGAAACAGTGACGAGTCAAATTTCAGATGGGATATGGGCAGTACTTAGATCAAGTGATGGTATGAAAAATGAGATAAGTGAGACAGTTGAATCTGTGTACAATAAGCTGCTAAACCCTAAAGTGAATGAAGCAGAGCAGCATATGATGCAGACGCACACATCAGCTTTAGAAAGCCAGGAAGCTAATGAGCCTCAACCGACATGTGCAGCCAGTGAAAATATGTCTTCTGATAGTGAACCAAGTGAACCACCCGGTTTTTCTTTCAGGAGTCGCCAACAAGAACTGAACGCTGAGATGCAACAAAAGGAGTTGCCAATGGAGAGGTTATCAGATGGCCAAAGTGCGGAAGATTCACCAGGCACAGCTCATGTGCTGTTGCTGAGAAGCACTGTTTCACCACCTCCTTCGACTTCACCTTCTGCGTCAGCCATTGTCTATAATGAGCAAAGAAATGTTGACAGTGATGATGACCCTGATATTCCACCGGGATTTGGGTGAAATTTGTATGATGCTTGGCTGAAGAAGTTTCCTTTTTTTTCATAAAGAAAATTTATTTATTGGCAGACGGCTGCGGAAGCTGATCCTACAAGAGAATGACATAGTTCCACGGAATTTTTTGGCTTATACGCCAGTTTTGAACGGAATGGATTTGTATTAATTCTTATGCAATGAAATACATGATGTTCCATTTAAGCTGCTATTTATATCACTGTTCCAGACTCCCTTCAAGTTGCTAATGAGATTCCTGTTCCAGACTCCAATCATAGCTTATTTAGTTGTAAAAGTCCAACGAAGCGCCGCCACCTGTGAGACCCCTCCTGTGAGAAGTTAGAAAAAAAAAAGTTGGGTTAGTTTGTATGCATTTGATATGTTATAAAAAAGGGAGAATTTATTAAATAAATCATAAATTTTTTTTCCAAAATGACGCACTGTTCAAATTAATTCCCGAATAAGGTATCTGACAAGCCACACATGCGCTAGCGTGACTTTTTTTTAAAACCGACCCGAAAGGCGTCAGTTGCTACTTGATAGGCGTCAGTTCAAACGCCTTTAAGGCAGTTTGCGTTTTTTTTAAACCTAAAAGGCGTCGGTTCAAGAGACACCTCTCTACTGGAGACGAAGGCGTCAGTTCTAGCTTTCTACAACGTCTCCCCGTACAACTTTTTTTAATACCTGATAAATATAAGCAAAGTATTACATAAAATACCACATTAAACTTACACAAACAAATTGATGCATGTATCTATTACAAAGTTAAACTAGATGGGGTATAAAAAGTACTATAAATTTACTCATAAAATTACAAGTGTTCAATCAACTCTCCTCAACCTATTCTTACCCCGTCCTCATGCTTGAGCTGGAATATGCTCAGGCTCAACGTCAGGTATAGCATATGAAGACGAAGGTGCCTGACGTAGAGCACGAAGTGCACGCTGTCGCCTAGTATATACTTTCGAAAAAAGAAGCCTCTCAACTTGATCAAGTGGGCATCTTGAACAACTGGTGATGGGGGTAAGAGCCATCGTGTCGGCTGATGATGTCACAACGTTAAGCGAAGCTGGTAAAGGTCTTTGAACAGCCTCCTGTCCTGTAATCTTTGTCATAACTAGCTGAAGTAATGGCAAACTCGCAAAAACATGTCAAGAGACTATCGTGTATCGTATGATATGCCACTACAAAGCTCTCGTAGGATCGGTCTACAAGCACCGAACCAATGGTGGATTAAATCAAATATGAAGTTAGAGATACTCACCAACGCCCACTTAGTGTCGCTCCTCGGTTGATATAACATCTCCACTCATGCACAGGTGACATGATAAGTTTCCTAGTGATCCTCAAGTATCACCTCATATATGCATTATCTGCACCTTGCTCCATTATGGCAGGCTCCCCCCCCCCCCCCCCCTCTGAACGAGAGTGGTCATCTGGTCGTCCCATCTAGTAATATAGGCCGCAGAATGCGACCTCCAATCAAAACTTCCTCAGCCTTGACGCGATGATCGTTCAATGAACTCCACAACAAGAGGGGGGGGGAAACCTGCTATAATCCGAATTACAACATAACCCGATCCGGAAGAAAGGCATCGCCGAAGAGCCGAGGCGAGGCAACGCGAGGCGGGTGGCCAGGGCGAGCACGGCGAGGCGGCGGGTGGCGAGGATGTCACTGGAGAGCTGAGGCGAGGCGAGGCGAAGCACCAGAAAAGAGAACGAAATTAGGGCTCAGTGCGGTTGACCCCAGCCCAATCTATTATAAATGAAATGAAAGGCGTCGATTGAACCAATGTCTTTTGGGTCAGTTTTTTAAAAAAAAACCATGCAGCCTGCATGGCTCGTCACATACCCTGTTCGGGAATTATTTTCTATAGTGCCTCAGTTTAGAATTTTTTTTCATGATTTATTTAATAAATTCCCCTAAGAAAAGAGTTGTAAAAGTCCAACTTCTTTCCAATTTCTATTGCAGAAGTACTGCATAGCGTGCACATATTTTTTTTCCTTCTTTTCTAAAGGAGTGCACAGTGCATACGTCGATAAGAACCAAGAGTCTTGTTTATATGCGTTTCCTCTGCTCATGTGTCACCGCATGGCCTCAGATTTTGATCTGTCGACCTGTGCTAATATCGGGGGTTGGGTGGGTTTGAATCCCCTTCATTAACACACACACGCCTTCAAATCTCGACCCAATGGCTCGCAGCGCTATGGCGCACGCCAATAGCATCTCCTGTGAGCGATGGCGCATATTGAACTTTTCCTAAGAAGTCAGGAATGGTTGGGTAAGCCTTGTGAACCAGATGTATACTATGGGTTTGTTTGGTTTGGTTGGAGATTTTAGGAGCAGAAAATTTGAATTTTAGGGAAGAATGTGGGTGTTTGGTCGGGAAGAAGTAGCTTTTGGAGAAGAATTTAGGGTCTCATGGTATATTTCGTAAATAAATATAAAAAATAGAGGTAATTAATAATAAAAAATATGGTTTCATGATTGAAATTATTTTTTTATTATTAATTACCCTATTTTTTTTTACAAAATTACAACAAATATTATTGATAAAAGTCAATGAAGTAAAAACTGAATTTCTATGAGAAATCTCATTTGGAAGAGATTTTCACGAAGAAGCTAGATTCTTCTAAAAAGCGGCTGCCAAACGGGCCCTATATAAGATCAGACCCTGGCAAAGCCCGCGCCGCTTCTTCTTCCCGCTTCTGTCCAGAGCTCCATAAACCCTAGAATTGAAAAACCTCGACGCCGGACATACTCAGAAATGAAGAACAAGAAGAAGGATTCGAACAAGAAATCCGTGTCTCCCTCCGCCACCGCCGCCGCGGAATCAGACCTCAAATGGCAAATCCGGGAGCATTCCGTGTTCTTCGACAAGCTCGTCGAGCTCATCCCGGCCCGGTTCTACCTTCCGCCCGACGAGAGCAATCAGAAGCCATGGTTCCAGGGAATGAGCAAGAACCAGAAGGCGTCTGCCAAGAGGGAAACTCGGGAGAATATTAAGAAGTCTCGTCGAGATCGTCTCGACCCCGAGAAGGCCTCCGGCACAGGGGAGATCCTTAGGAAGACCTTAGAAGACCAAAAATCGGTGGAAAGGTCTGATACTGCGGTTAGGAATGATGGGACGCGCACTCTGGAGGAGCTGCGGGAGCGGATTCGGCAGAAAAGGTCGGAGCTTGCGGCGGCTCGTGCGCCAAAGGCGGAGAATATAGAGAAGAGGGAGAAAAGGAGGGAGCTTTTCAAGGGGAAGCGGAAGCGGGAGGATGGTGTGGAAGAGAGGCCCGGGACAAAGGCGGAGAATAGAGATGATAAGGTGAATGATATGGAAAAGAAGGCGGAAAATGTGGCTGCGGAGGGCTTGGCGTTCAGTCATGTGAAGCTCGGTGACGATGAAGGGAAGCGGGGCAAAATGAAGAAGAGGAAGCTTCCGAAGGCAAAGGTTTTGGAGAGGGCGGAGAAACTGGAAGAAGCTAAGAAGGAACCAGGGAAAGGTAGGGAAGTGGCGGAGAAGCACTCGTGGAGGGCAGCGACGAGCAGGGCGATGGGGGTTAAAGTTCATGATGACCCGAAGCTGTTGAGGCAGAGTTTGAAGAAGGAGAAGAAGAAACAGCAGAAAAGCTCTGAGAAATGGAAGGAGAGGATTGAGGGCGTGGAGAAGAGCAGAGCCGAGAAGCAGCAGGTGCGGGCGGAGCACCTTGCGGAGAGGAGTCACCAGAAGAAGATGAGGAAGATTGCGAAGCGGGAAAAGAAGCTGATGCGGCCGGGCTTTGAAGGCCGAAAGGAAGGGTTTATTAATGATTCTTGAGGTGCAATTTCTTCTCCCCCCTGTAACATGCACAATCTATCTGTTCTCTTCATTCAGTTAAGCTGATTGCTGGTATTGCCGAAATGGGTTGATTTTATTGTTTGCCTTTTAAAAATTAATTGATATGATACATCTTAATGAAATGCCAATTTTGAGCTTCACTATGTCTGTGTAGCCACTAGCTACTATGAAATTTAGAATTGTAAAGGAGACTCTAGCTCTTAATTTAGCTTATGTCAGCGTTGTTACTTCATCAGATCTTTTCCGAAGTACTTGATAATGTATGTTGTTCTTTTTCATATAATGTACTGGATCTTTTCCGGAAAGAGTTTTTGGTCCTTCTTACTTGCATTGACGGATTATGTGAAGTGGAGGATATCCCGGATGATAATTTTGGGACGACCAAAATTTCTTCCCTCTCCATGAGTCGGTCTTTTCCATATTTATTATTCCGGGATCGAGTTAAGGATTTATCTGAAATAAAGTTCAGCTCTTTCGGAAACACTAAAATGAACTGCTGTAGTTCATAATACCTGAAATGCTCCTCCAAATGTGAAGCATACCTAAATACCCCCTCCCTTTTATTTCCCTTCCGCTCAACTGAGCCCACGCACAGCCCCTTCACCTCCTCATCCTCCTCCTCTGCCGCCCCCTACTCTCCTTGGCCTCCTCACCCCTGCCACCTCTCCCCCCTTACTCCTCCTCTGCCTCCTCTTTCTTCACTGCTGCCGGCACCTTTTCCTCCCCTCCTCCTCCTTTCTGCTCAATTCATGTGGGCCAAGACATTCATTCTTTCTCGTACTCGATTGGAAACTCGCCCAAGAACAAAGATGAAGAAAAGGAGCAAGGTTTACAATTTGAATAGGACGATCAGATTTCCCGGTTCTTTGAAAACATCATCTTTCACAATTACTTTTTAGTTGATAACAATTACTTAATTATGAATTTGTTATTCATCTCAACTCTTACATGGTTGTCAATTCTTTTTTTATCTCAATTTTACTTGCATTATTCTTTTGTCGAGTGGACACTTGTTATATCAGTTTCATTTCTTTTACTTTTTATAATACATCTTTGCCTAGTAGAAGAATCCTAGAGGATCTAGGGTGGTACCATTTGGCATGAATTGTAAAACTGGAACTTTGAGTTCTTTTCCTTCTGCAACAAATCCTGAGAAGGAAGTTAAGATCTTGACAAGATTACGGTGTCTAGTACTTCTCAAAGCTGCACATTCTGTGAAACTCTTAAAGAGATCCTAGTTTGTCAGGTTTAAAAGCTTTGACAGGAAACATTATCTAATTATTAAGGAGAATTTCAGAGCCAAAGGCAACCAATCGTTGCTTTAGCAACATCTAAGTAAGAAATACTCATGAGGTTGATCTCTGTGGAGTATGCTAGGAAGGCATCTTTCTTGAATTATTTTTTTATAAGGACTCGCATACCCTTCACGGACTATGCCATGGAGATTGGACCCTGGGACCTCTCTCTTGACAAGGAGAGATTCAACCTGTGCAATAGAGGCTGGATCTAAGGGTGTCAATGGGCCGAGCCGGCTCGCGAGCCGACTTGACTCAGAGCGGCTGGGCTTGGCTCGTGCTCAGCTTGAGCTTGTCCCACTACGAGCAGAGCTTGAGCATAATAGTACTTGGTTCGGCTCGGCTCAGCTCGTTTAAGCTTGTCTGCGTCCGTGTCTATCTGTTTACACCCCTAGAGCTTTCTAGTAGTAGGCACTCGAACTTGAGCTGAGTTACAAAAATATTAACGAGCCGAGCCCAAGCTAAGAGCAAGCTTCAAATGAGCTGAGCCTAATTTGAGCCAAAATTTAAGATTTTGAGCTTGAGCCGAGCCATGCCCAAACTCGGCTCAGCTCGGCTCTTTTACACCCCTAGCTGGATAGCTTCGTCTGCCATAATTGAAAAGATGCCCAGTTGTTCATTTCTGAACGTTGAATACGGGGTTGTTGCGGAATCTGTTTTCTGTCTTCACAGAACCGCACAAGGCTATTTTGGCTGGCAGCATGCTCCGCCCAAGCCCTTAAGTCTGTCTCAAATAATGATTGAGTTGGCAAATAATTGTGGTTTGGTTTATAGAATTCCATGCAATGGTCGTGGAGACCTGGGCATCCAAGCACCCGTCCACTCTGCATTCTATCTTTAGTTTTGCAAAATGCAAGTTCGCATAATCACATTTGTGATATAGAAATAATGATGTTGCATCAGTCTCATCCTCGACAAGAAGTTCAATCTTGAAGTAGGGTAACACTTATGCAAGAACTGAATGTCATGAATTGTGAGCACGAAAAAAATTATGAACCAAAGTCTCTTCATGGACAGTTTTTTTTTCTTAGCATCATGGAACAAAATCTCTTCATACCCAAACTCAAAACAGAAATGGTTTGTCCGCTCCCATGTTTGCTTGATGACCAGAATATAAAATAGCTATATTATAAAATACAGAAAAAGAAAAGGAGCATAGGCACCATTGTTAGTGCTTAGCTAGTTAGCTTGCCCGATGTATTTCAATCGAATGACAATTGGTTTAACTAATGTGGATTGGCTGATTAGGGTGCTAAGGAGCTCAAAAGCTCGAGTTGGAGCTCAAACTCAATTAGACAAGTCAAGCTCAACATACTGGTGTTCAGCTTGAATCAGGCCTAAGCTTGAGAAAAGCATGAACTTAACACATTGTGTTTTTCAAATATGCATGTACATAAAATACCCCATGTAGATTTCATGTCCTTCCCTCATGTATATCATCTTCACTTTTTTTTTTTCGGGTAAGTTTATTGTTAATGAAATAAATACTCTCTCATCAAAAGTAAGAATTTTTTTATCTTTATTATTTAAACCAATTGGAACATAGAAACAATACTCCCTCCCTTTGGTACTAATAGTCGATACCTCTCGGCCACTAATTATGAAAGCAACTTGGCTTGCAAGCTAAAGTGATTAAACTCAACTTGAGTTAAACTCTAACTCGAAGTTACTCCCTCCGTTCTAAAATACTGTGTACATTTGAGAAAATTTCTATTTTTATTGGATCATGAAGCCCACAAGGAAGTCACATGACTTCTTCTCCCTTCGTATCCCGTCCAACTTATATGATCGTTCATAAACAAAGTTCTAGTCAATCCTTCTAAGTCTCCTCCAATTTTAGAAAGAGTAAGTCACGTGATTTGGCAAAATGTATACAATATTTTGGAATAATAATATTTTCAAATATACATAGTATTTTAGAACGGAGGGAATATAATTTCAAGCCTAAACTCGACTCGGCTACCTCGTTTCTAGTTACCAGCCTCCTGACTGGCAGCAATTGGATTGAGCGTTGGATTTCAAATTTTTCAATCCAACGGCTGTCGAGCGCTTTGCAACAAAACTATTAAAAATCGCTAGAAGTTGACTGGGCCATGAAGAATCTTCTGGAACCATGAATCATAGGCCTAGGCTTCGATCCCTTTGACATGAGCAGGCACGTCAAGGGTGGCCCTAAATCACTGGGCCGGTTTTTTCATGTGGGCCATGCAAACATCCCGAAAAACAAAGTCTTCCATCAAACCTCCAAAAAGTCCACAAGCCCATATCCGACCTCTCTCTATAAATACCCAACTTCCCGGCATTTCGTCGCTAGGGTTTGCTCCAATCGCCGGAAGCGCCATCCATCCATCATGGGTCGAAGTAAGCGATTCTTCTTCTTCTCTTGCTCATCAATATATCCTGAATCTAAGCTGCTTGTTCTTCATTTCTTTCTTTTAATTCCGTTTTTTAGTTATTGATAATTCAGCAACCTTTGTGATGCGGCTTAGAGGATTGAACATTTTGTGAAAAATGTGATTTTTTTCTTCAATTTTGCGGTAAATTGATGAATGGGTTCGTTGATGTTGAAGAAAGCAGATGAAATGCTTTTTTTATATGTTGAAGAAGTTATTGAGTTGTGTGCTACGGACCATGTTTCTTGGATGGCGTGGTTCTAATGTTGTTGTACGTCCTTTGTAGTTATTTATTTATTGAGCAATAATATATGATAGGTGTAGATCGTAATATGAGCCTGTGAGCTTCAGCTATATTTGTCTAGCTTCTTTTTTCTGTTATCATATTAATTGTCATGTTTGTTGGTTTTAATAGGGGATTATAAGAAAATGTTGTGGCAATGGGACTATATTTATAAGAATCATGTTTATCATGATCCAATGCATGTTGTCTGTTTTTCATCACACGAGGAACTTTCATGTTTATCATGATCCAATGCGTGTTGTCTGTTTTTCACCACACGAGGATCTTTTATTTAGTTAGAGTTACAACGGTTTATATTTTATATGTGGGGAATTTGCTTCAAGCTTGTCGTGAGGTTTCTTTTTTTATTATGTGTATTGAATTTGTTTGGTGGTATGTTTTACGTAATTTCAAGGGCATTGAATTTATGTGGAGAGTTACTTATAATGCTTTTTAACCACGGTTGTTTATAATTTCTTTAGGGCCTGCTAGATGTTATCGACAGATCAAGAACAAGCCTTACCCGAAATCGCGGTATTGCCGTGGTGTCCCTGATCCTAAGATTAGGATATACGATGTTGGGATGAAAAAGAAGGGAGTTGATGAATTCCCGTTCTGCGTTCACCTTGTGAGTTGGGAGAAAGAAAATGTCTCAAGTGAGGCTCTTGAGGCTGCTCGCATTGCATGCAATAAGTACATGACTAAGTTTGCTGGGAAAGATGCTTTCCACCTCAGGGTTAGAGTTCATCCTTTCCATGTTCTGAGAATCAACAAAATGCTTTCCTGTGCTGGGGCTGATAGGCTCCAGACTGGAATGAGGGGTGCCTTTGGAAAACCGCAGGGGACTTGTGCACGTGTGAGCATTGGCCAGGTGCTGCTTTCAGTTCGCTGCAAGGATAGCAACAGCATTCATGCTCAAGAGGCTCTTCGCCGTGCTAAGTTTAAGTTCCCTGGTCGTCAGAAGATTATTGTCAGCCGAAAATGGTATGTTCATATTTGATTGTAAGTTGAAAATTTGCTACCTTGTATAATAGATGATACGAATGGTTGCATGCTCTTTTTTCTATTCCTGGTATGAATTGATACTCAGATAGCTCTCTTAATTTTGACATAGTAGTGGAGAGTTGTTTTCATCTTTTGGTCTAATCACTTGGTTGAAAACCGTCTGCCACCTTTTGATGGATTAGAAAAGATCCAGATTACATGTTTTCACTCTCTAGATTAAAACATCATATGCAAAGAAGACCAATAGATGCTTCAGTGAGGAGATTAGAAGGTATGCATCTAAATGTTGCCAAGAGAGGGAGAGGGAGACCTAAGAGAACTTGGATGGAATTAATAAGCAAGCATATGTCTTTGTTTTCTATTACAAAAAAGAGAACACAAAACAAGCTAGAATGGAGGTGTAAGATCCATGTTGCCGCTACATGATTATGATCATGATATGCAAGAAGCCAATGTACTTGTGTTGCCTGTTGTGTCTTTGTACTCGGTCTTACCTTGATTACTGTAATTCATCTCTCTTCACTTGTCTTTTTTCAGGGGTTTTACCAAATATAGCCGCACTGATTATCTCAAGTGGAAGGAGGAGAATCGGATTGTTCCTGATGGTGTTAATGCCAAGGTTTTACCTCTATTCTCAGTTTTTCCTTAACGATGCAGAATTTCTAGACATTCTTGAAGATTTGTAAGAATCTTCTATTTGAATGAGTCTGATAACATTATGTTTTCATTTTGCAGCTCCTTGGATGTCATGGGCCTCTTGCAAACCGCCAGCCTGGAAGAGCCTTTCTAGATGCAGTTGCTTAGCCCTAGCCTTGTTCCTTGGACTAATATATCACTGTGTTTCTTTCAAATACCTTATGCCAATAACTATTGAATACGTGCAGGAGTTTTCTGCATGTGATTTTGTTTCTTTCTTCATGTGGAATGCTTATTTTATTTATCTCCGTGCTTTAGACATATGGTTTGTGGTATTTACTTTTTTTAGTGCTTTCGTTGTTCCTGCTGCCATATTTCAGCCAAAGCAAACATGGATCCCCATCCTTTTAGTTAAGGGGCTGTTTAGCACTCCCTAAAGATATTATTTTAGGGTTTACTATTCAAACCAAAATAGAAGTTGGAGCCAAACAGCCCCTTAGTGTGCTGCATATCATTGCCTGCTCTAATGGTTGGAAATGACTTAAAGATCGGTTTGGGTTTTTTTTCCGAATTATGGGCCTATTTCTGCTTATGCTAAGGCAGTGATTTGCATGTTTGCCCCATCCTTTTAGTTAAGGGGCTGTTAGCACTCCCTAAAGATATTATATTAGGGTTTACAATTCAAGCCAAAATAGAAGTTGGAGCCAAACAGCCCCTTAGTGTGCTGCATATCATTGCCTGCTCTAATGGTTGGAAATGACTTAAAGATCGGTCTAGGTTTTTTTCCGAATTATGGGCCTATTTCTGCTTATACTAAGGCAGTGATTGCATGTTTGGTGGTTCAGCAAACCTATAGTCTGCTGAAGAATCTTTCACTCGTGTATGCAATTGAAATTGTTTTGTCACCCTACTTTATGAGGGATTGCGTACGTGTTTTTATTCCTTATAGAAAATAGTTTCAAATAAAATTTTAGGCATGTGATAAAATTATTGGTGTGCTCGTGTGGATAGTTTTATTGAATAAAATTTGAACTGGGAAATTGAAGTTCTCTAATTGAAGTTTTTGAATATTTTTATATATATAACATGAGTTCAAAACAGTAATTTGATTGATTCCTGGTAATCTTCTTTATTAATTGAGGTGTTGAAAGTTAACGATAGTGACAATCAAAGGGGATAATAAATGGTTGCTGCTAAATCCGCTACAACTTATCTTAAATATGTTTGAAGGGTTCTTTGTGAAGACAGCTTATACTTGACTATGAATCTTGTAATTTGCAAATGCGAGTGAATCTGTCTCAATTGTCCCCCTCTTATAACCCTTTGAAACAAGGTTTTCAAAACCGGACCGGCCATCGACCCGGATCGATGGCCGGTCCGGTTGGACCGCGGTTTGACCACGGTCAAACCGGGGTCAAACCAGAATGACCCGGTTTTGAAGTATAAATGGTAAATATATATTAAATAGTTAATTTGTATCATATTAATATAAGAGCCCAGGTAGCCCAGGTGGTTAAGGCTGTTGGTTTGGGAGGAAGGGGGGGGGGGTTCGAATCCCCCCTCAAACAACAATTTTTTTCAAAAAAAAAAAAAAATAAAATAAAAAAAAAATCCGTGAACGGTCCGGACCGGTCCGGTTTAAGACAAACCGGCCGGTTTACCAGACCGGGGTAAACCGGGTGAACCGAACCGGTTTCCAGCCCGGTTCCGGTTCTCCGCGGTCGGACCGGCCGGTCCGGTCCGGTTTTGAAAACCATGCTTTGAAACCTTCCCCCCCAATCCGTAGCCCACCTCCCACACACGATATTGGATTACACAATAGCCCCGGCTACCGTGTAATCGATTACACGATAGCACATTATATTGTGTAATCACCCATTAAAATGAGACAAATGTTAATTTTCATTTTGCTCATTTCTAATCTATTTTCGTCTTTTTTTTTCTTCCTTATTTTTTATACTATTTCTGCTCATAATGATATCCTAATAACCTTTATATTTTATCAAAAAAATTACCACAAAATCCACAATAAATCCGTTTATGATATCATTATTATAAGACAGAGCACTAAAAATGAGGAAGAATGAAACTTCTCTACAGGGATCCCATATATTCTTGGCTTTGGTTGCCGCCAAACTTCTCCGTCGTGGTTGCCCGTCGTCTCCCTTCTTCTCTGCGTTATTGCCCGTCATCTCCCTTTTTCTCCACCATCGTTGCCCTTTTCTCTCCATTAGAGAGTACAACAAGAGTGAGGGGCAACAAGCGAAAAGATTGCACGCGTTTTTCAGCCGCCAGTGCTTCATCGCGAAAATCTCCTCGCAAGGAGATTCTGCATGAAATCGACTTTTGCCAGAATTTGGAGCGGAAAGTCGACTTCACAACATGGGGAGATTCATGTAAAGTAGCGCAATAAAAAAATGCCTGATTCTCATAGAATCTGGCGCGGAAAGTGGCAACCAAACAGGCCCTAAGTGTATGCAAGTTCTTTTTTGGATAGATAAAATTATAGCACATTTCCAATCACCAGAGAAAATAAAGAAAGAATATGCAAGATGAGTCGAGTGCCAGCCAACTGATCTTGTCAGGAATGAGAACAAAATGGTAAGCTATTGTGCGCTGTTCAATCAAAATATAAATTAAGAGTAACATTTGTTCATTGATTCTGGTATCGCCAATAACAAAATGCTAGCCTTAAAATTTCTGAGGCAAAGATGAAACTGAAAGGAGAAAGACAAAATAGTAAATGTCTCCTTTACTTCATGAGTGGGAGCTTACACTTAATATATAATGGTCTTCACGATCAATATCTACAGGAATTACATTAATATACAGCAGCTATAATTATTACAAATGGAAGACATGGTCAATGGGTATTAATATTTGTTGGCTATTAGCTGCTATGCTTAATACTTGTCGGCTATTGACTGCGCTCGCATAATCTTCCCATTATCTTGTGCATAATGCATCATATCATAAACCACCTTTACGCACAGAGTAAGTTTAAGAAGAAAAAGCTGAACCAGATTTCTTCTTGAGCTACGAATAGAGTGGCCAGCTCATTAACCAGGGTTAAGTTATCAGCTAACTGAATGCAGCTGCTTGTTCTTTTTCGACAAAATTCTTGCACCTGTGCGGACTCAATCCTTTCGCAAGGTATTGGAAGCCCTGACTATGTAAACCTGCAAATAGTACGTCTCATTTTAGCTAAATGCTGAGATATGAAGTTTCTGTATGTACAACTTTTTTTATGGTGTTGTATAAATCTCATAAATATTCGTAACAGGAGGGAAGAAATATGTTTATAAAGGCCCATAGACAAGACAATAAAAAGCATTTACAATCCTATTGCCAAAAATTTTAATTTGATCTTAAAAAGTTCTGAAAGAATTTTAAAGGTTTGGTTAAGACCTTAGCAGAAACATGTAAAATTAGTATAAGGGCAGTGATAACCCTACAGCAGATTCCTACACATTTTTATACACATCAGTTGTGTATGGAAAATGTGTAGGAATCTGCTGTACAAATATCGTTTCCCTTAGTATAATTCTCAAACTGTTTTACTCTTATTTTAGAGTTGTTTTGGCGGATAGCTGACTGTAATTCATTAAACACTTCAAGAGATTTATTTTGTAGAAGTTCCAGATAATCTTCACGTCTTGGTGGAAATAAAAATCATAGCCTATTTGCTTAATAACTAGATTAGAAAACAACTATAAATAAATGGTTAGCATAGGGCCGCAACAAGGAAGAGGGACCTATTAAAGAGCCAATAATAGCATATAAAATAGATATATGATTTACTACCTTAAACCTTGTTGGTTCCGTCAATTCAAATACTAAAGCATCTCCATCACTCAATTTATGATCTAATGCAAAACCTCTCCAACCACCACTAAGGCCCACTCTTCTTCCAATGTAAACAACGGCATATTCTGAGCCATCCTCATCTTCGAGGACCATATTGACCTCCTTTTCAGGTAGGTTACATTTGCAGAATGCACTAGGAAGACCCTGCTTAAACACACGACAAATTTATGAGGTATTGTAAGCTGAAAAGTAATAATCTCCGGGATATTATTATATTTAAATGAGCTGTCGCTTAAAAAAATGAAGTTACCAGCCAAAAACAACTGGATACATGAGATGCAACCATTGATTTCACAAAGGAAGGGTTGCCTGTTTTCAGGTTCTTTTGGAGCTTCTCAGCAATCTGCATTGCAAGGAGTCGCCCTTCATATCCATGAGATGAGGCCCATGGGGGCCTTCTAATGTTCCTAAACAAATTCCACAAGGATTATTGGCAGCAAAATAAAAATTATTAAATGTAGCTGCATCATGTAAATTTCACCTTTTGCGAGAAAATCCAAGGTCAACATTGACCTGTTCCACATTCAGACCACAATTAGTACACTTTGGTTTGCTGAAATAAGACAGCGCTTACCAAATTAGCACCAACTACGGATGCCAATGCACTGTATATGGAAGTGTTAAGAATATACACGTATTAAATGCACAAGTAGAGATCAAAACAACGCTAGTGATTATCTGCTCTGAAAACAATACTCATAAGCATACTTTGTTCCAACTCAGATTTGAATTTTTTAATCATACTCCCTCTGTCCGGATTTATTATCTACCTAGTTAGTTAAAAAATGAACTAACAGGGAAATAATAATAAACCTGGATGGACGGAGCAGTAAAGATAAATTCTCACATCATCTTCATATGAAATAATGGGATTCCTCGCTCTAGAGGAGCGCCGTAGCTCCAACACTTCCATTTTTGTCTTTGGCTTCGGTGTTGCTCGATGTTTCTATGAAAAAGGAAAAAGCAAATTAAAAATAACAATTTGAGATGATAATTGACTGAAGGTTTTAATTTTCAGGCATCCGTAAAACTGCTTGATTTTGGAGTTATAACAGCACTGGCTTGAATACAGGGAAATAGCCGCCCACATTTTCTTTCAACAATAAATGGTTAGGATTCATGTGAAAATAAAACATCATCATCATCGCATCATCATCATACCTTATCCCAGCTATCTGGGGTCGACGGCATGGATTATATACTGCGTTTGACTCTTATGGGAATCAAAATGGTAAAAAATCCATACCAAGAAACATAGTGGCAAGTTTTTATGCAAGATGCCATTCTTGCAACCCTCTGCTTTACATACACCTTTCTAAATATGTGGATTGACTTCATGACATGATAGTTGCACATGAAATACTAATATAGCCATCTTCCATCACAAAGCTGGTAACAATGAAAACCAGTCTGCTTTTACATGTGAGCATGGCACCATGTAACAATAAAACATGCCATTGATATATAAAGAAAATCCTGGCTGAGCACATTGGCTATAACAAAAATTAATATGGCCAGTAAACAGAAAAGATTACCACTGATTTATTGTCAGGTTTGACTTCTTCGGATAGGCTTTTGGAGATCTTCATGATTCCTAAATCCTATAATGCAAGAAGAAAAGAAAGTTATAACCAAAATACAAGTTAAAAATATAACCAGATAAATAACTAAATACCCTTACATTAAACAATACTGAATACTTGATTGTACATTTAATTCTACAGACACCAAGCTCAGGCAATGTTGGTCTTTTTGATAAATGTAAATTGCAACCGCTTTCCCCTATTAAGAAACTTATATTTAAACACACGCCTACCATACATCAGTACAACTTTTGTTTCAGTTAAAACTCTGCAACTTTGATTGGTACAATTGTAGGTGATCTAGAATAAAGACAACTGCTTATAAGCTAGCGTTTTCTTCTTCAACGTACATATTGATTGCTTACAATTTGTTTGCTTCATCTAGTAGCTCAGCAGGAAAAAGAAAGCAAATCGATTTCTGATTATGGCACATAAAAATACATTTCATATATTCATTCTTAACTTTGCCTACAAATCATTCTTTTCTCTTTCCAAACAAGTAAAAAGGTAGTAACTTTCGTTTAGCAAAAATGCGTTATTATCATTCTCCAGCTGCTGAGAACACTGGAAAATCGAGAGAGAAAGAAAGAGAGACCTGGAAACGCTTAAGATTCTCCTCGAGTCTTTTCTTGCGAACTTGTTCATAGGAGTTGGTATTCTCCTTCCTCTTCGCCATTGTCCTTTTCTTCAATGCAAAGATCGCCGGAAAGCTGAGGAGAGAGATCTCCAGTCACCAAAGGAGCAGAAGAGAGAGAGAGAGAGAGCGCCGAAGCAGTTCGCAAAAGAGCGCCTTTTCACTTGTCAGCTGCTTCGACTTTTCAAATTCAAATGTCCGATTGCTAGTTCAAGTGGGCCACAAGGCCTGTGTGTGGAACCCATTTCTAAAAGCCACCAGGCCCGGCCCAGTGGAAAGAAATCAAGTGATGCCAACAGTACAAGAAAGTACATAACATTGGGTGCGTTTGGAAGCTGAAAAAAAGCATATTTCAGCCTTTCACCTTTCAGGGGTGAAAAGTGTTTGTAAGCTGAAAAGCTGAAATGTGGTCGGTGACGGTGATAAGTGAAAATTTTTACCTATCACCTGATTTGTGTTTGTTTAGCTGAAAGGGTGAATAGTGAGTCCTGACGGTGAAAGGTGATAAATTTTCACCTTTCACCCCTGAAAGGCTAATTCTCTCTCAAGTGAGAATCAGCCTGACGAAAAATCACGGGCTTCCCTCCCTCTCGTTTTTAGGTTTTTTTCCTTTCTCCTTCCTTTCATCGCTCACTCTCATCCCAGCCGCCATCACTCCCATCCTCGACCATCTTCGTCCGACCGTCTTTTACGCGACTCCCCTACCCCCAAATAAATTATTTTCCCCTCCCTCTTGCAACTCCTGCCTCCACACCCTGTAATCCCCCCTCCCCGAGGCGGACGTCAAGTACCGCATCGCCATATCAGTCAGATGCTTCCCCGCCCAACCGTCGTCAAAGACCGTCCCTTTTCATTGATGTGCTGGTAAGCACACGGCCCTGGTTGTTTGAATTTTAAATTTTAATCTGTCATATCGTATGCCTTTCTCCCTATAATTTTTCCCGGAACATGTGAGCATGAGTCCGCATATGTGAGGGCTCATTGCATATTACTGAAGCTCTAAAAAAATATATAAAGGATGCATATTCGTTGACGATTAGACGAATGAATATTATGCAGGTGAATGCATATGTACTGCCTCTTCGTTTAACAATTTTCGGTCGATCTGCTTCTTTTTTGCCAATTTTAACAGTTTTTATTTTCTTCTGTTTTCACCTCTTACACGATCTCCTATTTTATTAATCAATACTTCTTCTTTTCGAGCCGATCGGGCTATCTCCCGATAAGCCACCGGGGGAATCGAGTAATAGAGTACTCGATAGATCCATGTACCGTGTACCCGATTACTCGATCATCATCCACCTACATCGTATAATCACGATAACCACATGGATATCGATTAATCGAGTAATCGGGTACTCGATTACTCGATATACGCGTCTATTGTCTACCCGATTACACGATTACTCGATTCCCCCGGTGGTTATCATGAATGGTTAAATGACTTAGCTGGCTCAAGATCGAGTAATCGGGTTCACGGTACACACATAAATCGAGTAATCGAGTACTCAATTACTCGATATATGTGTCTACCGTGTACCCAATTACTCGATTACTCGATTTCCATGTGGTCATTGTGAATATACGACGTATCTGGATGACGATCGAGTAATCGGGTACACAGTACATGGATCTATCGAGTACTCTATTACTCGATCTATGTATACCATCTACCTGATTACTCGATCTCTCGATTTCCATGTGGTTATCGTGATTATACGACGTAGATGGCTCGAGATCGGGTTATCGGGTTCACGGTACACACATAAATCGAGTACTCGATTACTCAATATATGTGTCTACCGTGTACCCGATTACTCGATTGATCGATTTCCATGTGGTTATCGTGATTATATACGACGTAGGTGTATGACGAACGAGTAATTGGGTACATGGTAGATGGACCTATCGATTACTCGATCTGTGTCTTCCGTCTACCCGGTTACTCGATGACTCGATTTTCTTGTGGTTATCGTGATTATACGACGTAACTGGCTCGAGAATGAGTAATCGGGTAGACGGTAGACACATAAATCGAGTACTCGATTAAGTCAGCATTTCTCTTCTCATATGCTTCTTCTTGTGTGGAATAGATGGCAAGCCCGACCAAGAAATCAAAGTATGTCAAACAGGCTGAGTCGAACAAGGAAGAGCACTATGTATTTATCAGATCGTATGCCGAAGCACTTATGGCGGGATTTCGTAAGGGTAAGGGTCTTCAACCCGGAGGCTACGATTATGTAAGCAAAGAGTTGGAGAAGGGTATAATTGTGAATGAAGAAAAAATCCGCAGTCACTATGACAAGATTAGAAACTTCTACAATGCATGGAAGTGGATGCCAGATTACACTGGTTGTGGGTATAACGAAGCAACACAAACATATACCTCCGGAAATCCTGACGGACATGAGGATTCCCATTTAGAGGAATGTATAACGTGCAACTACGATAGAGTAGCCATCGTGCAATCGAATACACAAAGGGCACCTCTATCGTACAATCGATTACACGATTTACAGATCTATCGTGTCATCAATTATACGATGGAGACATCTATCGAGATCGAGTAATCGATTACTCGATTGGCATATATATGGTGAATTATATCGGGCAGGTGATAGGGAAATTACCTGCTTTTGTTGTCTTGTGGGCGGGGACCTTGTGCCGGGTAGGAATGGCCAGAGATATAGGCGATTCCGTTGGAGGCCGCTCTGCCTCAGCCCGGGGTGACACATCCAGCTGGTCCATTTGGGGCTTCTCTGTCGGCATCACACGGGGAGACTGGCGAACATGTTCTGGGTGCGTAGTTGTTGTTGACGGCATCCGACTTAACTCACCGCGTACGGGGTGTGGCCACTTTCGGCCGACACGCATAGGCGTATGAACCTTCTGGGGTGGTTGCCGGGGAGCTTCTAGTACGTCAACTCCCAGTTTGTCAACTAGGATTCTAACTGGGTGATTCCACTCCTTCATTTTTTGAATACCCTCAATTATTTGAGGGACTCTGAAGCCTTGACTTTCCATCATATCACTCTGTTCGAGGGCGACATTAAGGAGGGAATTAATCCCCTCAAGAACACCCTGCATGGAAGTGACATGATGGTTCGACCTCGGTGATGACGGAGGTTGAGGTTGCTGGAGGGGGATGAGAGATGACTCTTCCGATAATGGGGCTATGACATCAACGACGTCGGTTTGGACATCCAACGTCTCCAATAGGTGAACGTAATACGGTCGAAATCAGTGATGGAATTGGATTCCCTTATTTGCTTCATCCACCAGCACCTCAGCTCCGGGCCACCTTCTCATTCTTGGACTACATGGACCCATAGTAGAGTGAAACAGATTGGTGTGCTCGAAGAACCATATCTGTAGAATGAGAACAAAAATCATTAGCCACTAATGGATATATACAATGATACCGAGTCATCGATTACGTGATAGGCAAGACAACCGCGTAATTGACTGCACGATAGAGGATCCTATCGCGTAATTGACTACATGATATCCATAACAATTGAGTAATCGATTACACGACATCGAGTAATCAATTACAAGGTAAAGATGCATATGGTCCCATATCGTGATACACAAGCATCGAGTAATCGATTACACGGTAGAGATGCATATCGAGTAATCGAGGGGACGATATCCACTACCATCAAGTACTCGATGCGACGATATCTACATGAATCGAGTAATCACTTACACTATAAGCTGAATATAAGGACTCACCTGTAATACATACGTGCCTCCTGCCATAGTCCCGCCACTACTCGTCTCTCTGGAAGATCTAGAGTGCAAACATCTAGATGAATGTGACATTTTTGAAACAAGCATTTTATGGATGGCGCCCGGCCAATTATACTTGGACAGTTGGGAGAGGTCGTCCAGATAGTTGCATAACTTTGTAGGGACTGATCTTGACGATTGTGTGAAGAGCGTGGTTGAAAACATGTGGAGGACGATAATACGAACCATGTCATCATCTGAAAGATCTGCTACCCCCGCAGACATTTATGAAGTAGTTCTTCAATGGATTGCCCATCCGGTCTCCCTGTGGAGAAGAACTTACGGTAGAATGAGCCTTCCGGGGCCAGAAGTTTACCATAAGGGGATTTCCAATTAACAATCTCACCAGAGGCCCGCAACCCAGTGATGAGGGCAAGATCCTGCTCAGTGAAGGATAACCTTCTACCCTTGACGTTGAATACCATCAGACGTTCATCCCAACAGTCCAATAAAACATCAAGCAAATTTCTAGCCACAACTACATGACGGCCTTCGAATAACAAATGAAAAGCTGTCTCTTTCAATAGGTCCATGTAGTGTGGGTAACGCTCTGCAACTTGTAGAGACTTGGTGAGAGCGCCGGGTGGACACTGGGTTCGAAGGCTTGGCCTCGCGTTATACTTCCTCGGGGTCTGGGAAGATCTCTTCTCTTGGGTGGGATTTGGCGGTGGATTCATCTAGTCTGTAACGCATCCAGTAGGATTTGAAATCAGGTTACGATATTGACAGCATCGGGATCTAGTGACACGATATGCGAGCGCAATCGTGCAATCGGACACACGAAATCAAACGATATAGCAAAAATGTAGCAGCTTCCAAACAAAAAAATGTCTGATTTTTAAATCTCACCGATGGGTGGAGCCGATGAGCACTTATATCGAGTAATAGAATACTGGATGAGAAACGTAATCGAGTAATTGTACCAACGATAGATGCCCACGCGATGATGTGGATAACGAGTAATCGATTACACGATGAGCAAGGCCTCCGACATCCCATTTGCCCGATAGAGAAGGGGATTGTATCATGCGGAATAGATTAGACGATGAGCACTTATATCGAGCGACCAATAATACGATAGCGGAACACATCGATATTGATTTTGATTGCGTACTCAAGGATGCCAATCTTGTAAACGAATACACGATGGGCAACGCGATCGAGTAATCGATGTTAGAGGCTAAGCGAATGGTAATGCCGGGTCGCCGTAAAATACAGGGCTCATCCGACCAGCCAGCCAGGGGGGGGGCAGGAGAACTGGCCAGCAGAGGAGAGAATGATGGGTCCGGCTGGGCGAATCTCATTTCAGGCGACGGGAAATAGGCTCATCTGCATTCTATGTACGACATCCAGTTTATGTGACCGCCGACTAGCCACCATCCGACGTCTCTAGCCGCAGAACCCTACCTCATATTTTGGGGATATGTGTTGGCAATCGAAATATTAGCAAGGGATATTTTCGGTACATTTATGCCCTGACAGGGTGTTTTTCACAGTGTTTCCTAAACGTAAAGCAGTCTGATAAATTTTTATACTCCCAAACAGAAATCAGTTGAGCCAAAACAGAGTGAAAATTGTCACCTGTCACCCATGTCTTTTTTCAACTTCCAAACATACGTCAACTATCAACCTTGAAAATTTTCACCCTTGAAAATTTTTACCCTGTTTTATTTTCTGCTTCCAAACACACCCATTAGGTGATACTTTTCAGCACCCCAAAATTTATCGGTAACACCTATTTTCATAAGAAGGGTTAGGAAAAAAAGACATGTTTTCTAACATGCTGAGTGATACCCAAATATTACATTTTGACGGCAGATGTCGGTCATAAAAAATCTAACTATATGACAATAGCATTTTACTTACAGAAGTGAAACCATTCCATTGAGTTCAATCCGAGAGTAGGGTCCATGATATATACTTGACAATAGCATCCTACCATCAGGATCTTCATGATAGTGCAGTCCTACCGATAAATTCGTGAATAAAAATAGTGTGGTGTTACTCAACAACTATCATGATAAGAAAGAGCGCTACAAATAAAAATAACAAAAAAATGGGCAAAAATGGATCAGAAATAAAAGAGATACGAATCGTTAAGGTTTGTCAAAAAAAGCTACGTGTAATATCTGTAATCGAATACATGATAACTATTTTTGTGGGACAAACTTCGACGATTTAGATCTCTCTCATATCTGATCCGTTTTCGCCTATTTTTTCATTAATTTTTTTCTCATAAGGATGTTGAAATATTGCATACTATTTATCATAATTTTTGTTATATTTTTTTAGATATTATATCAAGATCATTGGGATATCATCATGACAAGAAAGAGCACTAAAAATAAGGAAGAATGAAAAAAAAAAACAAAAACAGTTCAGAAATGATGAAAATATGATTCGTTGAAGTATCTTCGATAAGTGTTACACGATAGCCTCATCGATTACATGATAGCACCGCACTACTATCATATATTCCACTATCGTGTATTCGATTACACAACTAGCGTGTAATCGAATACACAACTATTTCTTTTAGACAAACTTCAATAATTCATATCTATCTCATTTTTTATTTATTTTCGCCCATTTTTTTCGTTGTTCTTTATTTTTTCTTCTCTTTCATATCATCATGATAGCCTAACTATGTTAGGACACTGCATGCTATTTATCGTATTTTTTTCTATATTTTTTTAGATATTGTCTTAAGGTCCTTATGATATCATCATTATAAGAAATAAAACTAAAAATAATAAAAAAATAAAAAAATAGATAAAAATAGGCTAAAAATGAAGGAAATATGATTCGTTGAAGTATAAAATTTAAGTTTATAGTTTAGGGTTAGGGTTCAGGAGGAGGGCAAAATAGGAAGATCCATCATGTGCCGAAACCATGGTTATACAAGATGAACCCGAAAAAATGAGGTAATATGGTAATCCGGGCTCATTGGCGAGGTAATATGGAAAAACCTCCATTATCGCTACGCTAGATCATTGTGATCCTACTTTAACTGTTTGTTATTTTCTTAGTTTGTATGCATGCATTTATTAGCCTCCCACAGCCGTAGTGTGCGTATAGCAGACTCCCATGATATTTGTTTTTGTTTAGTAGACAAGGGTCTTTCATAGCAAAAAAATTGTCCGAAACGATAACTAACGCCATTCAGGTTCTTATATGAACAGGCGGTAATTATTCCTGGACACATGCAGCTTAACACAGCCTATTAGTGGATATATATGAACTCGATATGGGCCATTAAGTGCCTCTAAAATTCTAAATCATCAAACACATACTTTCTGAGAGAAAAAGAAAAAAAGAGGAATCGTGGCACATTAATCAGAGACATTCAGCTAAAACAAACACACTAATCAGAGACGCAGTTAAGCTCCTTCAAGTGAGCTATTCAAGCCTCTTCATTCTTAAATACGCCTTCCACATCCACTATAACAACATTGGCTTCTTCAATCTCTGGTCCTTGCTGATTGGACTCTTTCAACTCTTCCTGAACGAAGTACACCATGTTCAGTAATCCTTTTCAGAATTTTATGCAGCTTCAAATTAATAAAACTGAAACACTTTAAATATACAAACCACCATGCTTTTTAGGTCAGCCAGGGCTGCCTCCAAGCGCTTGCGACAATCTGGAACCATCATTCTTGATTCAGCAAGAACATTCTCCTGTACAGAACATGGCAATGGTAAGGCAAAATAAACTTCCATATTGTAGCTGCACATAAACAGTATCTGGTAGTGAGCTTGCATTATTTCCACTGAGGTTTTGAATGAAAATGATGCCAAGGCATTAATTTCTATATTGTAGCCGCACTTAAACAGCATGTTGTAGTGAGCTTGCGTATATACAATAGAAAGCAAGATTATTTCCACTACGATTTTAAATGAAAATGAAGCCTATAGAGAACGTTCACGAATTAAATAGTGGCATTCGAGATCCCAACCACAGCAAAATAAACATACTTTGGAGATTCTCAAAACAATGACATATGAACATCAAAGTTATCGAAGATTTATATACACTCCCTCCGTCCAGAATTATTATCATCATAGGATTTTTCAGAATGAACTAAAATTAGTTCATTTTGGAAAAACTTATGGTGATAGTAATTCCGGACGGAGTACTATGAAGTTAAACTCAACTATTTCCCAAAGATCATACGAACCAACAGAGGTTAAATATTGATTTAATTCTCACACTTGCTATGTGCAAAGCATCATCTTTTTTCAAATCCTTAGTGAGTGCAGTTCTCCCATTAGCATATTAAAGATATATATAAGCAATAAAAACGAATACTCCATCTGTCCCATATTTAAGTGTCCTATTTGGTTTTTCAAAATGGACTAAATACGAACGAACAGAAGCAAATTAATACTGACATTCATTGTTCAAACTTGCTAGGTGCAAAGGATCAAGTTTATCCAAATCCTAATGAGTGCAGTTCCCCCGTTAGCATCTTAAAGATAAACAATAAAAAAATATACACTTGCTAAGTCACTTAATATGGGAGGGAAGGAGTATCACGAAGAGACTACAGTTCATACATGGCAACTGTATCTAATCCAATGCTCACATTTCAGCCGGCATACCTTAAATTACTGTGGTAGATAAAAATGAAAGACTGAAAGATACTAATCTAACATACCTGCTGCTTCAGATCATAAGAATCAGCTCCCTTCTCCTTCATTTCTGCAGTTTTTGCAGCTTCCCTTTCAACCTCTTTCTCATAAGAATGTAATTCTTTGAGAATGCGTTTGCAAGTTCCTGTCTTAATTTTCAGATTTCTAACTGTTGCCATATTGGGCTGTAAACAATAAGAATATACATCGAATGTGACATGATGTATTGCTAATGTTTGCATTCCAGAATTATGCTGTAAACTTATATTTTGCAGCAGTCCATAACGTTGTGCAGGGAAATAATTTTTTCTTTCCTCAGTAGTCAACTAGTAAGCAGATTTAAAACAGAAAAATACATAACAGAACGTAGCGTGGAGTCGATATAAACTTTTAGTGCATTTGTAACACATTTCTGACCACCAGATTGAGATTTCTGAGTGTATACAACCTAGATCATGTTATTGATTAGCTCATATCAAAGCCAATGGTTGGACTATTTATTAGACCACAACAATTTTCATTCCCAAGGGCAGGGATACAGTGCAGGACTTTTAGATTCGAAAATAAAAGGAGGAGGTGATACGTTTAAAATGGTCAGGGTGTCAGCTCAAGGAACTGCTAGAAATGGCATTGGTATGCTTTAATTCCTCAATTAAATGATCAAAACCAAAGGAATAATCCTCCTGCAGGACCATACTAAAAGTAACAACCTAAGTATACAACATCAATACTCCACCTGCAGAAAAGGAACCACAAACCTTATCAAAAAAATAATCCTATAATTTAAGCAGGCAAATTCCAAACTAGACTAATTCTATTTTTGCATCTAAAACACAGCTTTCCATAACACTGCCTCAAATTTAATAAGATTGATCCATTGTACAGGTAGCTATTGGCTTCCAGTGCAAGAGAACAGAAACTAGTACAATATAAATTAAACAATTTCAACGTGTCAGGCGTGTTTATCCATGAAAAAATGCCAAAAAAACTAAGGGCACTAAAACCAGGCACTTAACAAAACCCCACGGAAAAACTATTCACTTAACAATAAACATAAGGGCCCCTGTGGTCGTCTAATAGACATCTGTTAATGGATATATTTCTCATAGGAAATGGGAAGCAACCATATCTGGGACAAAATGGTTGAAAAACCATTTCACAATTCAGCAGGCATGGAAACATTTCTGGGATGCTTTCCATCGAACAGGTTGTAAGCATGACTATCACCCTATAATCTTTGCAACTATTCCATTCAAGTGTCATATTTTTTTCCAAAAAGTTAATGTGGTTACTTCAGTTGGGGATTGTTTTTAAACACTCAGCTCATGCTGACTCCAAGGGACTGCCTTCAGAAGCCTATATCTATATGCACCGTAACTCCAAGGGTAGTTAATGCAATTTTTTTTCCAAGATGGATGCATCGGACAAATGCCACTATAGACCATAAGAGACTTGATGGTATATATAATTAATGACTCTAATTTAATTCCAGAAAAGTCTGCAACATCCTATATTGCTATTTGAAATCAATGGAAATAAATCTAGCCCGTTAAATGACAAATTAGCTTATCTAACGCAATGAAAAATCATCCAAACTCGAGTATATAAAGCATCAAGAAACAAGAAAAAAAGAACTCTTCCAGATGAAAAAACCGATAACAAACTAAAAACAAATCAAAACTTTAGAAGGCCTTGTGGAAACTCACTCTAGAATCTAAGGGAATGATCTGGTGGCGAATGGCAGGCACCGGCGGACGGCGGAGCTGGCGGTGGGGGAGAAGGGCGGGGCGCGAGGGGGGGAGGGGGAAGACTTTGGTGGGCTTGGGCTTTATTTATTTTTTGGTGGGCTTGGGCTGGGTCGGCGAGGGGCTTTTTCAGGTGGTCTCTCGTCTGGTCCCATTTTAGGAAGTTTCCAAGCGGGGGGGAAGCCGGGTTTGGCCTTTTGGGCTTAAGGGTTCAGGGTTTATGGTTTAGTTAATTGGCCTTGACTTGCTTTTCTAAAAGCCCTTCAACTCTCTGCTAAAGGTCCTTGGTTTTCAATTGCATGCAACGTGACATGCACTTGTGCATTACAAAACGATAATTCTTCCTATTCACGTCAAATAAAGCCATTAATGACTTTCTTAGTCACGTAACTAGGACTACTAAAATTACCATAAACAGAGAAATCCCTTCACAAGACAATCTATTAATTGAAGAAGAAAATCTTTCTATCAAAAAAAAATTGAAGAGGAAAAAGAGTTATACATAACAAATAGATCAACATAAAGAATCTTTCTGCATAAAGAATCAAACCAGCCCTGTTACATCTTAGACAATCCTTTTTGCATGTCCCTTAGGTTACATCATGCGTAGACGGAGCGCAGCTCAAGAAGATGCTCTCTGTTTGTAAAGCAGACGGCTGTACCGATGTCTTGTGCTCTTCATTCTTCAAAACACTACAGATTTCTTCATGGGCGTTCACGATTGCATCCTCTGACACCCCCGTAATGATGGCAACGTCGAGAAGGGCCGCCTTCCCTGGCTTCAGGCTCTGAGCAGCCATGAAAATAGACACAGCTTCCATCACATGAGATCTAAGCCTCCTCGTCCTCGCGGCCATGCAAGCTGCCTCTGCCTTCCTGAGAGCCTTCAGAGCAGCATGAAAACCGCCCTTTCCCATGCCCAAAAGCACGCAGAACCTCCTCATGTCATCTGCACGCTTGTCGTAGCTAGTGCCCATCAACTCCATGTCGAAACTCTGCGCCAGGAACTCCACCAGCGACCCGGTCTCTACCTGCAGGTGGTTCCCGCTCGGGTTCCGAAACTGCGTCGACAGGATGTCCTTCAACGTACGAGGCTTACCGGCGGAGAGGCAGGCGAGGTAGAGGGACACGGCAACGGTCGGCGCGAGATTCTGATAGCCATTCTTGGAAAGGAGGAGCTCCGACTTCTTGTAGAGCTTCCAGGCTTGCATCTTGACGCTGGGGGGGAGGTTGAGGCGGCCGGACATGGACGCCATCATGGAGAATGCCTTGACGGCCGTGCTGCGGTCGGGCTGGGGAAGCTTACCGGAGTTCTCCATGGGGGGAGGCGATGGTCGTGTACTGATCGTCACTTCTCTAACAAGGATCTCCAGGACCTGAGGTCTATATTTGTAAGGGTTGGAACCGAGTCAACCGACATTATAATTGTAAGACATTGATATGGGTTTGTCCCATATTAGTTGTCATATTTTTGAGAGGAATCGGCCCTCCTTTGTGTGCGTGAACTTGTGGAGATGGTTAGGCTTCCATGGGCCCAGTGGGCCCACACCTAGATGGAAGATTTTAGTTCATTTTTGTTTTATAATGCAGACATATAATTTTGGATGGAGGAAGTATCTTTTTTGGACGCGTGGGGTTTTCAAATACGGAAGAATCGATTTGCAATGTCTATGCCTTAATGTGTATCCACAGTGATAAAAAAACATAAACAGTAGACCATACCAAGGAGACCAGATAGGGTACTTCCATACTCAACAAGAAATTATTCCAATGCCAAAGTAACGGATTGTTGGTCTTCCTCGAGCAGAGAGGTCTTGAGCCCAGTCCATCAGCCACCCACCAGGATCATCCCAATTTACCGGGTGCATATGATTGGTGAAACTTGTACATGCCCAAGGGTTCTTTGGCGGATACGGTGGTCAGAGAGGCCAATTACCCTAATCCTTCTAGTTTTGTTCTATGGACTCAGACACCCCTCAATATCGAAAAATAAAATAAAACGTTAATATTTTAATGTGCAAAGCATAATCAGACAACCAAACCCCAAAGCAAAATTTTGGTATACAAGTCTCGCATTTGCAAGATATACAACAGCTGCGACTGCTTTCGATGCCAATGCAGCAAAACTGCATACATAAAGTCACGGATGGGCTTATATGCTCTCTGCCTCTTCTCAATGTTTTTACACAGTGCCCAGCTGGAAGCAAATGTGGACCATGATATATATGCTAATAAACTAAAAATGGATCAACAGTCGAACCAATTGCTCAGTTTCATTTTAGGAAGCGCTGCTCCAACTTTGTGGCTTTCTGAGTTGCATCTCTCGATACCAGATAGGTAGCTGTAGGCACTTCCAACCCAAAGATGGATCCATCATTTGTAGACATAAATAATGCGCCATCAACCCAATTCTTGAGTTTTCCGCTTTCGTATAACTACAATGCTACAACAGACCAAAGTTAAGCTATGCCTCAACTGCCTCAATTGCCTCCTCATCCGTGGTTTCAGCAGAGACGATCACTTCAGGCTGATCTTTTTTGATAGTTTCAGTATCAGATTTTGTGTGCTTGCTGTCTTCAGTCCCATGCAGCAATTTCTCCCGAAGCTTCAACATGAGCTCTTCTCGGACACCAGGATTCTCAGTGAAATGACGTCTGATGGCGTCCTTGCCACGGAAGCTCTGACCATTCATGCTGTACATTGCTCCACCTCCTTTCGCAATAAACTTATGTTTCAATCCCAGTTCTATGACTTCTGAGTCTCGAGAAATTCCTTTTCCAAATTCAAGCTCAAACTGAGCGGTCTTAAAAGGAGGGGCAAGCTTGTTTTTCACAATCTTGACAAGAACTTGACTTCCTACTGTCTGCAAGATAAGGTAATAAATTCACTTGCATTTCTATCTTTAACACTCAAAGAATAATTCTGAATGCAACCTGACACCAAACAACAATTTGAAGATGAAATCCAAAAGTAAACTTCTAAAAAAACATGCACCAGAATTTTTTTAATACCAATCAACCTCATAACATGCTGTATCACACTATTCGTGGTTGGCAACACAGATTACATTTCACCATTCAATTGTGCGGTGCTCAAAACAACAAGCTGGAATTACATGCGAAAATTTGGAACTTCTCTTACACTGGAACCCTCAAGAAACCCTCAAACAGGAGTTAATATATAGTTTTATGAGATGACAGTTACAAAGAACAATGAATTTAGACGCCTCTTCATTATAAAAAAAAAGTGAAGTACAAATATCTAGATGCCTCTTCACATAGGGCTGGCAAAATACTTACCAGACAAACAACGAATCTAGATGTCTCTCGACACAACAAGCATGACATTATAATCAGATTAGCTACACTAACTCCATTCTCATGGTCTTCAAATGTAATAGAAAAATAAATATTCTTCGTCCACAATTACCCCCCCAAAATATATTTTTCCTCTATTGCCATAAAACTGCAGGATGAAATATTTTTATGAAAACAGTACCATTTATATGGAGGTTTAAAGTACCAAAACTTATAGTGCAGCATGGCAACAAGGCACAAAAATGCATTAGTAATAACAGCATAAAAGAAACTGATAATTTTGAGAGTATAATCATAATCTGCTTTAAATATCAATACCATATCATTTGAAAATGATTGGCAATATAAGTATTTCTAAAATCCAAAATACACGTTCAGAAAAAAGAAACAGGTCATTTACAACAAAGAAGCATTACCTCTTCACCCTTCTTCACAAGGCCAATCCTCTTGATATTTAGGCGAATAGATGCATAGAATTTCAAGGCATTGCCCCCTGAAGTAACTTCCGTTGGTCCGCCAAATCCACCAAATGTGCTAAGTTTAGACCTCACCTACAAAACCAAAAGAGTGAAGTCAGCATCTATGTCCAAGTTCACAATTGAATCTACATAGATCCTCATAGCCAGATGTTTTTGGCACAATTGAATCTACTCATCCCCAAAGTTGCTTCAACTTTCTCCTAATGCCAGTAACGTGCTAATCTACCAAGTGCTTCAAATGTAGGGAGAGCGAGCACAAAAGGATAATTCCTCAAAAATAGAATGGCACTCAAAGATATATGTGTGTAACAAGAGTAACAACAACCACATGGTTTTTCCAGCGAAAACAGATCATTAAAATTCTTCCTCACACAGAAACCTGAGATGACTTCTCTGAAGATAGTTCTTTCTACACTATATAATTGACCAAACAGAGCATTCAGGAACCATGGAACAAAGAGAAAAATTCCTAAGGGGAGTACTTACTCTTGCCTTGAGTCCTGGGCAAAATTACTTGACCAAGGGAAATATGGTCAGGAAAAGCAGAACCAACTAAACTCGTCTCTAACAAAATTCCTGTCCTGGACAGAGAGACTCAGAACACTTTATGGACAATTCGACATCTCAAATATCATTATTAATTTTGTCATACCGTTTGATAGAATGTTTGTGCTCAAAGCAAATGAAAGATTATGCTACAATCTCTTTGTGAATAATTAGTTAAAAACAACTCATGAGTACCTGATTTATAAATATCAGTATACACTGAGAGAGTGACAAGGAGTGACTTAATTTGCGAAGGGCTTGACTCATCAATCTTGCCTGCAAAGCCATGTGTGCATCCCCCATTTCACCTTCAAGTTCACTCTTAGGAACAAGAGCTGCAACCTTCAGTGCACAGATATAGATCACAATACACATAAAGAGTATCAATATGATACAGTCAGAGTAAATGCATCACAAATAAGAAAAACTGAAGGATAATAGATTTCTAGACTACTCCAAAACCACAAAAAAACAAAACCACATCAGATAATCAGTTCACAGTAGATAAGAAAAGCGTTCAATATTGGTACAGAATTTTAAATATGATGCATAAAAACTAAAATTATCTGTACTCACACTATCAACAACTATAACATCAACTGACCCACTCCGAACCAAAGTGTCCACGAGACTGAGTGCTTGCTCACCACTATCTGGCTGTGACAAAAGCAAGTTCTCAGTTTTAACACCAATGGCCTCCGCTAATGCTGGATCAAGAGCATGCTCAGCATCCACAAAAGCACAATATCCTGCAAATATATTTCATACCCCTATTTACTTCCACGTTTCTACCATTTTCCAAAAACAGAACTCACATAAATCGCCTCCATGCAATGTTAATTTCATTAATAGTTTTTTCATTGGAATAAAAAAATGCCTCCATATTTTTGTGCTTCTGCGATTGCATGAAGAGCAAGTGTTGTTTTCCCTGAAGCTTCGGGTCCATAGATCTCCACTACACGCCCCTGCATATAAAACAACATTAAATTATGTCCTAACATAATATGCGTCTACTTCCTCTATTAGCAAGTAAAACTACAGGTACATTAGGGATACAAAAACTCTCTTCAGTAACCAAAGTGTGGGTAAGAAAGTGAGCAGTATATCCAAGAAAAACACTTCACCTTTGGAAGTCCACCAATTCCCAAAGCCATGTCCAGCGCAAAAGACCCAGTAGACACTACAGGAACCTGCCTAGGAGTAATAGAGCGACCAAGCCACATAATGGCACCTTTCCCAAATGACGCAGTAATTTGGTCCAAAGCTTGCTGCAATGCCAAATCTTTTTTGGATAGATTATCATCACTTGATTCACTTCCATCTGATTTAGACCTACTCTTTCCTGAATATACGTAACAGACATTTCAGTAAAAGCGAAAGTTTCTGTCAAATAAAATACGTTGGAAGCTTAACACTAACTATATGTACATATATTCAGAAGTGGTAATACTGTCACAAAAATAGATGTCAACACCTAGACATGAATTCTAACATTGGCACATGTAAAGTGCAAAATTTCACACGTGCCAAGAAGATAATAAAGTATCCAAAACTACTGCAAACAGCATGATGCAATTTTGTCATGAATTTGCTTTACAGGTCCATGTACATAATCTCAGACAAAAAAGAACAATATGAAGGGTTGGTATATGGCCATTCTGTAAATTTCACACAAAAAAGTTGAAAAAAGAATAGCGTATTATGTAAGGTGTCTCAAACCAGTGCCCTAAGAAGATTGAGACAAACTTAATTGATTAAACTAAGATACTCCCTCCATCCCCTCTTAAGTGTCCTATTGGTTTTTCAAGTTCACAAATCGGACGCTTAAAATGGGATGAAGGGAGTATTATACATAATAATACAGAACTCCGGCATTACTTCATTACTTTATGTGGCACTTAACATTGATGGACAATATGACTGACACAAATAAATAATTTGAACTTGAAATATTAAAAAATGTTGTACATAAAGTTAAGAAGAAGTTCACCACAATTTAAAGATATGAGAAAAGAGAAAACCGCACAAGTACCTTTAGCAGAGAAACTGCGGACATGGATTGCTGAACCCAGAATTCCTTGTCTGCAACTCTGCCAGCAATGCAAGATACAAGTAAGACATGGTCCATGGTCAATTACATATGTGTAAAAACTTCATTTTTCACTTAAACATTCTGAAATTAAACATAAAACAATAATTAAGATGCTGACAGTAGTCGTTACTCAAAAAAAATTGTTATTCATAAATAACCAGCTAAACTTCAAGAAGTAAAAACTCAAGCGAAATATTTCTAAAAGAAAAACATGAGACAAACTATGTAAACCCAAATATGTTCTAAACCATTCAGACATCCAACATTAAGTTTTATCACCAGAATGACAAATTGACAAGTCCAGATGCTCATTCATCGAAAATAAGTGGACTATGGAGTTCACCAACCTTAAATATTAAGAATTAATAATATTCAACTGTTAATCATCAAGAAAAGAACATTCACAGAGACGAAGTAAGGACATATTAGGTTACAAAGTAACAAACGCCAACAAAATGGATTCTTTCCCCCACAAACCATCCATGTTCACAGCAGTGAATTGGTTTCCACAATTCCACACCAAACATACAACTACAAATGTTCACAAACAACAACAAGCAGAACCCATGATTAAAAATAAAACCTTTTCCAGTAAATTACTTGAAAATGTTAGGCAAACTAGCACGAACACATGCTCAATTGCCTGATCAGCCAACTCAAAGTTTCCACAGCAGAAGAGCAAGAAACAGTAAGAACAAGGAAGCTAAACGGAAGCAGTGTGAGAGAAGACCTCTGGAGTGAATAGATTGCGAGTCAGAGAGACCATCCGGAGGAACCTTGCCATCTCCCTCGCTTGTATTACATCAACCAAAACACAAGTAGCAGAAGAAGCCGAGTGTGTGATCAAATCATTGTCTTGTATGATGGGCCTTTGGAATTTTCTGCAAGCAATCTAATGGCGTCTCCCGCCCTTTTTAATTAGGGTTTTTGGGTGGTTTTTTCCCTCCTTTTTCAAGCCTCTCGCTCTCTCTGCTTCTGCTTCGCTTCCCCTGCTCTTGAACTGTTTGTGTTTCTTTGAACTCCAAACTTGCCATCCGGCTCGGACACTTCAGACACAACGCGGACAAGGGGGATGGCCAGCCGTTTAAATGTGGCCTCACTAACATGACTATTATTGACATTAAACTTCGAGGATTTTATTTTAACGAGGGGTGTTCGACTCCTCATGACCTCGACCTGGCCTCAAGAAGATTTATAATTTCAATGAAACGGTGTGATCATCTAAATTCTATTATCAGACTTTCATCATTTCACTCTCTTGTTCTTTCTTCATCTGCGGTAGACGTCTCTCATTCATTTATAAAGAAGTGCTCCTATGTTTGAACTCCCATTTTGTTGTGAGATTATATCCCTATCTACCGGGTGTATATGATGGATGTGCCTTATATATACATGAGGGAGGAGACTGGCAACGGGAAAGGTGCTTTAAGAGGCCGGTTATCCTGCTCTTCTCCTCATCATCCATCGGAAGCATATCGATTATTAAGTTAACATTAAGGGGCTATTTGGGGCGTGATTAATAGTAAAACATCCATACTATAGCATCCAGGTTTTTTCCATATCCAGTTGAAATACCTCAGGCGTGTTTCAGGCGGGATACGGAAAAAACATGGATGATACAGTGGACATCCAAAATCCACTATAAATATTTTGGCTTTTTAACGCCCCCAAACGGCCCCCAAGTTAATATAGAAGAAGTATTCAGCATATTGATAACCATCCCTACGCAAATTCATAATCGGGCCTGGGCATCGGGACATGGTCCCCCAGTTCAATTGGCGCAGTTTAGCACCGTAAAGCCCACAAGAGCTAAAGTAGGCACTTCAATGAAAAGCGAGGAGCTACAGTGAAGAACTCCCGCAGGCTCGCGTTGCAGCAGAAGAAGCGAACGATCCACCGAAGATCGAATCCAATTCCATACAATCCATCTTCCCCAAAAATGCACTCTTCTTCGCTCTCCGATTCTTGATCCTTGTTTCTACAAAGACTTACAAATGGCCAGTCAATCGAAATCAATCCTCCGAAAACTCTCTGCAAATTCAACCCCTCCCGCCCTTCAGATTCCTCTTTCTCAACTTCTCCCTTCCAAGTTCTCCAATCCCAGCCCCTTCTTCTCCAAGACCTCCAGCTCTCCTCATGCATATGCCCCATTTGGGTTTTTGCCTCGTTTCTTCTCTAGTTCATCTCGTGCTTGCGGGAGTTGCTTGGGAAGTTCTGTTGAAAGCTGCCCTTCTGGGTTGTGCCCATTTGGGTCTCCGTCTTCTGTCGTCGGAAGGCGGGCGTTCTCGTATGGATATGTGGGGTTGAGTCGGATGGGGAAGAATTTGATTGGGGCGAGATTTTACTCTATTAGAGCTCCTGGTTCGGTGAAATTTGATTCGAATGTTGTGAAAAGATTGGTTTTTGAGAAGCCGGTTTCGGCTGTGACGTCGATGTTTGCGCGGTACCGCGAGGCGATTGGGCTTCACATTGAGGCATTTTGGAAGCGGTACTCTTTGGTGCTTGTGGGGGTTGCTGGAGTGGGACTGTGCCTCTTGTTGTGGCGGATCATGTTTGGTGTTGCAAGCACATTTATTGGATTCTCGGAGGGGATGGCCAAGTATGGATTCCTTGCTCTGGCGACGGCCATCGTCGCATTTTTGGTTAGTTGTTAGTTTCTCTTACTGTTTAACAGCTTGAGTTTTAATATCTTAAACCATTGAATTTACTGGTAGATGGATTTATCTATTGACTGAATTGGAAGCTAATGTTTGTGCAACCATAGAGGGTTCTTTTGACTGAAATGTGTTGATCTCCCATGCGTTAGGAGCTAATAAAAACATGGTGAAACTAGCTGCACGTGCTAAAATATTGTGAAAGAGCCAGAACATACTTTTGAATCCTACAACATCAGCTTCTCTTGGCTCTTAGTCTAAATTCATTAGTACATTTAATGTGATTGACTTGCATTTGCCTTGTCTGTGCGTCGGAGTGACTATGTATACCTGTTGTGATAAATTGATAAATAATTTAGTTATGAATTTATGTGGTTGCTTTGCAGTTTACTTTTTCTCTTGTATTATCAAGTTTATTGTAAAAGAATAATCAGATTGTTGGGACATAGAAGTGGATAGTCTTTGTCACCGCTAAAAACGGCTATCAGAGATGACCAAATTAGCATCGCTGAAGGAATGATCAATAGACATGTGCAAGTGACAATTGTAAGAATTATTTACGTGTCAGCCTGTGCCACTGTAATACATAAACTGGTATTGATCGTAACTTTTAACATATGCTGCATGGAAACCAAGGTATGGTATTAGAGACATCCGTATTGCTTCATGTCTATGACAAAAGAACCTCACTGATCACTGTTTTCTTCAAGATATGTTGGCAGAGAACTTGCAAATTGGTATGTATGTGTTATAAAGAAGAAATATTCGTGGGAAATAACTGTGGACCCTAAATGAAATCTGGATTTCTTTCATGTGAGTTCATTGGTGTGTAATTGACTGGTGGCAATTTTCCTTCCTTTGTTTTTGTTGAATGACTACTGACTAGAAGAAGCTGCAAAATTTCTGTTGTCTCATTCTGCTTAAAAATGATCGAGGTAGGTTATTACGATATTGAGTTAACATTCTCAAAAGTAGAGAAACCATTGCTCATCAGGCACCTTTTAGACATCTTATCAATCTGCATTTGTATGTACCAAATGACAGATTCTAGAATGTCGTCATCAACATATTATCCCCATCATATGTGATGGTCAACATAAATCCTTAAACAATAAGATAAATTTTCTTTTCATTCTAGAAAGAAAATTTTACAATATAATCTAAACTAAGATTTAGCTTCATATGTTTCTTTAAATTTTCTGTGAACAAATTATTGAATTTAGTAACTTTTCTTTCAGAAATAAAAAAATTCTGTACATTTTGTTCCATGGCTAGGGTATTTACATGAGATCAAGGTTCACTCTTAATCCAGACAAGATTTATAGAATTTCAATGAGAAAATTGAATACATCTGCAGCAGTTCTCGAGGTCATGGGCGCCCCTTTGTCTGGCACTGATGTGAGAGCTTATGTAATGTCTGGAGGTGGACCTCGTTTCAAGAACTTCAAGCTGAGGCTAAGTGGAAAACGCTGTTTTCTTATCTTTCCTGTCCGAGGTTCTGAAAGAAAAGGACTTGTTAGTGTTGAAGCCAAGAAGAAAAAAGGCCAGGTTTGCCTCTAATCTATTTTTCAATTTTTTCTCTTTTCCTGTAAGAATAGGGCTTGTATGTGTAACTAGACTTAGCAAGGTTTTTTTACGTAATTTGCTTCTTAAGTTCCAATTACTATCAAATTTGCTTGGGTTGTCTGATCCATAAATTAGTTGCTGTAGAGTCTTATTGGTCATTTTGGATTCAAATTGCATGTATGCTTGGTTTGTGTACAAAACTTTTTGTCTGGACAAAAACTGTCTCGTTACTTGTTGCTATAGTGAATATTTTCGAGATTTAATGCTCTGTGTTTCTTAAATTTAGTGCATTCAGATTGTTTGAATCCTTTCCAGTTTGACTGATGGAGATCTGATGTGCATGGTCTATGTGATGTTACCATCTAACTGTAGGCATAGGATTGGCACCAGGTTGTCTTTTGCAAACCCTTGCATTTGCAGCCCCAGACTGATTCTCCACCCTGATGAAGTCTGAATTTATTCTCACTTGCCTAAATGCAACAACGAATTTGCTATCTTTTTTTATGCTATTATATATTCTATCCTCTTACTTTTATAATATATCGTTTACGGACTAAAAGACTTCGAATTGTATAGTAATATAGAGTTATGATATATGGATATAAGGGTACAAATCCATTTGTACTCGAGTTTTGTGAAGGGGAGTCTCCAATTAAAGTCATATCGACTTGAGTTTGGTCAAAATACCCTATTCAACTGACTATCAGTGCCATGTTACCGGTAGATTGCAGGTTGCTTGTGAGAACTAATACATTGATGGTCAATATGTATAAAATTTTTGATAGATTGATCAGAATTTCAGCATCAAACGTTCAGAGTGCTATGTTGTCAATTCTACGAATGTTGATATATGCTTTGTGATCCTAAATTTAATTACGAAGGATCTCTTCTTGCAGTATGACATAAAGCTACTTGCGGTCGATATTCCTATGATAAGTGGACCAGATCAACGCTTGTTTTTGATTGGTGATGACGAGGAGTATAGAATTGGTGGCGGCTTGATATCTGAACTCAGGGATCCAATCGTAAAAGCAATGGCAGCAGAAAAAGAATTTGATGATCTTGACATGAAAGAGGAAGAGGAAGATGCACAGAGAGAACTTCGTGAGGCCGAAAGAAAGCATCAAGAAGAAGTGGAAAAACTGGAGAAAAACAGTTCATAACTTTTGAGAGCGTTGATTATCTTCATGTTTCATATTTCGGAGGCAATGCTAAAAAATTTTGTTTTCAGAGACGATGCATCGATTTGGGTAGACCTGACCAGTACTGAAGCAAAAAAATTTCAACTGTTTTGACAAGGTAATAAAAATGCATGTAACATTGAGGCATTGTATCATGTCTATAAGGTCATTTTTTTTATATCATCATGTTTATAGTGTCATGGACCAAGGAATATCAACACGCTTTGATTTGAAAATGGCCATCGAAATTTATTGTGCGCCACTTGTCTCACAAACTATCCATCAAATTTTCTTTCTAGCTTAAATATACTAGTACTCAGTGTGTTGCCACCTACCAAAGTGTGACCATGTTTATTTCCATGTCCACATCTCACATACCTCGTCCAACGGAAGTTAGATTTAAAACAGGCCAAGGCTTATTCCTGCCACGACTGTTACAAATAAGGATTCCTGCCATGCGTTCTTTTAGCTCTAAAATGTGAACATTTCAACTTTGGAAATAAATGAATGGATTCCGTGTATCATGTATCACCCATAATACATAAAACCACTACCCCCATGTTTGCTACAAAACTTCCCATGAGGCCTACAGCCTCTTAGTAGCTAGTGTATACGTACTTCCCATTTTCATAAGCAATGTTTCAAGACTCAAAGACTTCGACTCAGCTTTGAAACTCTTTTAGTCAGATTAGAGTTTCAAGGTAATAAAATAGAATCATCATCAAAATTCCAATATGTTACACCAAAAAAATCTGATTGTCGTTACGATATATATATATATATATATATATATATATATATATATATATAGAGAGAGAGAGAGAGAGAGAGAGAGAGAGAGAGAGAGAGAGAGAGAGAGAATGGTACACATGAGATCATTCTCATATAGGAGCATGAGGCCAATCTTTTGAGTTGTTGGATTCCAACCAGACAATAGATATCAAATCAGTGAGTTAGTGACTGTGTCAAATCAGTGAGTAAGTGAGTTCTTTGTAATTATTTATAAATGTTAGATTAAGATCCATTGATTATAAATTGAACTGGCCTCATATAAGCTATATGAGAGCAATCTCATTTAAACTTTTCTCACACATACACACACACATATATATAGACATGCACGCATACACACACTCCTATGGTCCTATAATGGCCAATGAAAAATTTAAAACAAACCATGTTGAACATTTTTGGATCACTATGTTCAATAAATTCGAAAGAAATATTTTAGACAACATAGAGTCACTTTAGGTAATTGAGTCTAATTAATGAATTTTTAAAGTTCATCAGGGGAGTCAATGGAGTGCATAGTCAGAGGGTAGAACACAATAAGTAGGTCTTGGGTGTATCAGTTTGGCACAATGTGATACAATCCAGTCATCCGATGTAGCAACTTCTCTTAAAAGTAAGAAGAAACAAAATGAGAGAAAAGGTTGAAAATAGAAAATGTGGTGCCTAGAAGGCATTGATATAAAGAGGGTATCTATAAGGCATGACATACAAGAAAGAGAAAAGAATCACAAAGAATCTTAGTACTTACAAGAACTAGCGAAACTGTAAAAGTTCTCAAGTGTAATTTTACATGCTGCAAATTAGAGAAGGTTCGTTGCTTACTATATCAAAGACCACTTGAAGGGAAACCTCCTTGGATGTGCATTCCCTACGGCTTTGTTACAGAGAACCATGTTTTCAAGAGAGAGAGTCTTTCGCATTCATGAATTGGGAAGTTTCAATTATCATATAAGAGAGTTTGGCCTTAAGTTTCCAACCCCTAGAACACGACTGATCTCATTATGATAGTGGAAATGAAAACACGTTTGACGTGCATGGTCTACTGAACTTCACATGGCAAGAATCCATTCTTGACTCTGTATAAATGTAACATATATAATCCTCGTCGCATTTTACAGTTCATTATCATAGTGCCTGGTTGGAAAAATTTGGACAAAAGGAAGGTCGCCCCAATCTATCATGTATTCGTATTGTATGGTTTCATTGTCAATATATGCATGTCAGCATGCGCTCTACAGAGAAAATTCATTCACAAGAAACAACACATGAACTGGTAATTCAACCGTGGTCTAGGCCGCAACTGTCTCCCACCCACCACATAAAACTGGGGGTGGAGATATTAATTGACAATAGTTATATGGATCATTGCCTTCCCACCACAGAATCCACGTATAGCTAGACATCATAAACTGCGAAGCTTCATGTGTACTTTGGCCCCCCTATTGCACCAATGTCACATTATACATGAAGATTGAGTTTGTGTTTGCTACGTTTGCCCCACTCCTACGTTGGTGTACGGACAAACGAGGTGGGCTCGGAATGAGCTGCCTGTTTCTCCCTTCCATGGCTAGCAAGATGAGGGGAAGGGGAAGGGGAAGGAAAGCTCCTCCTTATCTGCTAGTTGCGTCTGCCATGGTCCATGAGAGTGACTTGCCCCTTTGGCCGCATCCATCTGGAATTGGGAGACAAATGCCAACCATTGCGCGTGGGACCATCTCCACGTCAAATAATCATTTTCTACTCACTGACGTAGGATGCTAAAGGGAAACCATTCTGTACTCCCCATCTCCACCGTGTCACTTTAATCCCCTTTTAGGGGAGAAATTATTGGGTACAACGGCCTGACCATGTCACTTTTAGGCCAGGGTGCAAGCAACCGCCGATCACCAGATCGGTGGCATACATACTTTACACATGCGCTCTAGCTAAATCGACGACTTCCTACACCCTGGAGGAGAGTGCCCAGAACACCCAATAATCAATATGATGCACTTCAATCAATATGATGCACTTCTAGGCTCCAAGCACTAACAATTGAAGCATAGAAGTGCACATTGTGTGCAGCAGCTCCAGTAAAGCGGAAGTAATTCCATGTGGTCTGCCGGGAGTATTGAATAACATGACAGTGGCATCTAGAAAAAAGAATTTCAGATTGTAGCTCATGAATTGGTCAAACTCCACTGGTTGTAGTCTCCTCCTGTCAATATCTACTTAGAAGTACGTAGAAGAAAGACTCCTTAGAATCATATAGTTTCAATTGAACTCATAAGATAATGTAGAAATCGATTTTTCATGAATGAGCTTGTACTTATCATTGAAATGGTTTTTCACGGTGGCCCTAGAAAATCAACCCTGATCTCTTGCCTATCTAATTGTTTGAGAATACATGCTTAATGTATAATATTACCTAACTGTTAGGAAATACTCTATCCGTTATGTAATACTATGTACATTAAAAAAAAATATTTGTTCTGAAATACCCTTCCAATTTGGTTCGATTTCCAATTATTGGGCGTCTTCTAAGCTTCTTACAAGACCCATGTTCTTCAGCAGCAGCTTTGACCATGGCGTATGGCAGTGAACAAGTGCCACAAGAAGTAGTGAACCCAAAGCCAATTTGGGGTCTATGTCCGGCAAGATACCCCCCGAGACCCTTGCCCGCATGCTCGACCTATGCCGTGTGTCTGTCGACGCGCAAGCTCTTCTCTGCAACTTCGACTTCATTGCCGGGACTGTCTGGCTCATCCCGCTCGGGGACACTGGCTTCGCCCACCTCCTTCCCAGGATCGCCTTCTTCAAGGCCTCCGTCGAAGAGGCACCCTACGTGGACATCCAAGAGGCCCATAAGTGGTGCTGTTTTGTGGTCACCGGCGGCGAAGAGGGATGCACGGTCTACTGCAAGGACTGAGAGTTGTTGATCCCTCTGTTTTAGACTGTCCAGGTGGACCCTATCGACGCCGGTGATAGGTTCCTGGCCGGTTTGGTCATCGGCCTCATCCAGTGAGCATGGGTGAGCATGTGTGTTGTGTTGGTTGAACATCGTAGCTGACAAAAATAAGCAAAAAAGACATTTTAAGACCACATAAGAATGACAACCGAATCAAAGAAGGACCGACCTTCCGACGACCTCAACCAAGGTCTTGATATAGCTGTCAATGATCTCATCCTGAGTTGGCTCTCCCTTTGGTAGTTCTTGACGATGTGCCAGTGCTCGAAGTCGCAACCGTCGAGCAGAATTGTCTCCTTGGGTGGCCGGTTGCTCCAGTTGGGTGAAGGGTCATTTAGCAACGGCGTCGTGAGACGGGTGGAGAAGCTGCAAAAGACACTGACCTCAGGGACGACGGGGAGAAGATGGATCTCGGAAAGGGTGGCCACGAGGGACGGCGTCTGAGGAGAGAAGAGGAAGGGGTGGAGGAGAAGGAGCAGGGGGCGAGGTAGGGCTTGGAGAGGAAGGCTCGAGCCCGGATCACCATCGGGCAGGAGGGTGGAGGAAAGAAAGGACGGGGTGCCTAACGAGAGACTCTTGATTTCTTAATAAAAATGATATTTTTTTCAAATATATACAATATTTTGGAACGGATGGAGTAAAAGTACCAGTCGATTCTATAACAACGATCTCCCACAATGTTCATCCAAATATTTGTCAGCAACAAAGGTATGATCTTTTATGCTGTGTGAACTAAAGGGCAATCCCAAATGTGCTTTTCGTCACTTTCAACCAACCTGCATATATCTGTTTGATCTTTAGCTGTCACAATACAGAGGGTGAATGTGTGAAGTATTACCATCTATTGCTGTGGGGATTAATTAAGACATATCATTAGTCTACCCAACAGAAGATAAGAATGTGTGGGCCGACACGACCTTTTCAATATCGACATCGGAAAATCATGGTGATGGTGTAGCTTAACCAATCCATTGGTCTGAATTTTGATTTGGCCCGCATATTCGGACGATTCCGGACATGGGCTTTAATGCAGTCGTATCAAACGCTGGGTCTCGGGCCCATCAAATGAATGGCCTAAAATCCACAGTTGTATGTGTGTGGTCCTCAAGGCGGCCCACTCGCCTCACGTGCTGTTAAACCCATCCTTTTCTTGGACTGGAAACCCACCCACCTTAAATACCCACCAAGTAAAAGCAAGGCTCGAACCTCAGGCCTCCCCCACAAGTCTCAAGAGGGGAGAGACCCTAACACCTTGCAAACTCTACTCACATTATAGCGATCCTAATGCTGCCTTCCTGTGAGATCTACGGTAACATAAGCCACTGATATAGAAAGTTTGAATCGCGGCCGTATATAGTAAATGGGGGCTCCAATAATCAATGACTTCAAAACTGCCTGCGGGTTTACAATGTGATCTATCAATGTAGGTGTAGTAGCTGTATGAATGATAAACCTGTTTTGTCAGTCAATAAAAAAAACTGGTATGTCAGGAAGTAGGACATTTTTAAGTTAACATGTGAAATTAACTTGGTTCACTTCCAAATTCCACCCGAAAAATGTCTACAAAAGGGAAATGATATTTATACAGCAGATTCCTACACATTTTCCATACACATCAGCTGTGTATGAAAATGTGTAGGAATCTGCTGTAGGGTTATCACTGCCCTTTTACAAAAGATATAGATATTCTAGGCTTTCTAGCTATGATTGTAGGAAGATCTTTTTATGACAAACGCGCGGAATTTGCTGTATTTGTATCCACTAGTGTTTGCATCTCCAGCACTTTTTTTTGGTATGATCATATCCAGAATTTTCAACAGGACTTAGCGATGACGAAAGTCAGCTTAGCATTGATCTAAATCTTACAATCTGCGAGTATAATGGAGAAGCAGACTTGAATCTTAATTTGATTTTTCTCTTCGACCTCATAAGGTTGTTGGTTCTGTATTCAATTTTATTAATCAACATTTTTGTCAGATTTTGTATAATACCTCCGGCCCATATTAATAGCTCCATTTAGAAAGATGGTAATTTTCAGCAAATGGTGGGACCCACATCTAGTTGAATGGAAAACTTCAATTAGATAATCGGTTTTAATCACTCAACCACAAAAATATTTGTGCTAAATGGAGCTATTAATAAAAGACAAACTTTTATTTCAAATTGGGCTAGTAATATAGGACGGAGGAAGTATGAAACACTTTGTTTCTTTCCCTTTAGGCCTTTACCTAGTACACACGATCACATACGAGGTTTTGAATCGATGTGGTTTCATAATCATGTGTTCTTCTGTAGCCGATAATTAGGTTCAAATCATCAATTGGGTAATCATGAGTTACACGTGATCAACTTATACTTTTCGGGCATGTTTGTAATAATTGTCGACTTCAATCATTTACCTTCATTCTTTGTCTACTTCGATGTTTTATCATATTTCATTATTTTGTCATAATACTTTATAAAAAAATATTTTGTCATAATAAATGGCCAACATAATCCAGCTTTCAATTCGCTATATGCTTTCTCAGCCCATATCTAATCGCCCAAAAATGTTGTAGTCTCTTTTTCTTCTTTTTTTTTGTAGAACCAATCATTGAATTATTGAACCGGCCCCTGATACCAACAATATTAGTTAAATAAACAAGTCACGAAGGCATGAATAAAATAAAATGATTTTTTTTGTACAATTTTTTTTTCAAATGAAATGATTTTTTTAGTTAATTTGAAGGAAATTGTATCTAATCGATTTTAGTTCATTTTAAAGTAGAGTGCCATGATTTTACACTGTTACATACTCGATTCTACATTATACTCCCTCCGTTCCAAAATACTCTTCCTATTTGGCTTAATTTGGAACTTCTTATTTTTTCTCCATTGCCATGGTGAATGATGATGGATGTGTTAGGTATTTGCATAGGTTAAAAATCAGGATTCGTTGGAGCCGAAGGTGTGCGACTACCAATTTAGTGTCGGCACTGGCGGGGTGATCTTTGCCAATGCCCTGTGTCAACGACGGCAATTACTCTATGCGTATATTCAACTTCAACAGAAGCGAACCCCGAGGGAGCCCAAGTGGGCCTTCTTCTCATTTTATTGCTAGCGGCATGGTGTCAACCGATCGGGAGAAGGAGCTTCCGAGAATCCTCGATCTGGAGGTCTATGACATACTGTACAGAGTGGGGGAGGCCAAGGTGGTCGGCGAAGGGAGAAGGGGCTTCATTGGGTGAGATTGCTCTTTGTGGGCCTCATCACCTAATAAAAAGATTACACTGAACGGAGAGAGTATTATAACAATATAATAAAGGGCAGTGATAACCCTACAGCAGATTCCTATACATTTCCATACACAGCTGATGTGTATGGAAATGAGTGGGTGAACTGATATGGGGTCATATCAGTTCACCCACTCATTTCCCTACACATCAGCTGTGTAGGGAAAATGTGTAGGAATCTGCTGTACAAATATCGTTTCCCTATAATAAACTATCAATTTACTAACTAGGTAGCTAGTTGATTCAGAAAAAATATATGTCCGAAACCTACCCGATCCTGCATTTGCTCAAAAAAAAAAGAACCAAGTCCGAACTCCTATGGTAAACGGATTCACTGGACAAGGTCCATGTCCACGTTCCCCTTAGTTTCAGGAAAGTCTCCAGTAAACTAAAATATTGGGTGTGTTTGTTTGCTGAAAGATGAAAAATCGTCAAGGTGAAAGAAGTATAAAAACTTTTAGTTTGAAAATTTTTCTGGCTTGAAACGTACTTTTAGGATGCATTTATTTTAAATTATCCAAACATATTTCAGTTTTTACAAAAATTTTATACTTCTTTCACCTTGACGATTTTTCATTTTTCAGCAAACAACTATTCCTCCCGTGTTTTTTTTATCACGGGCAACGTCACGGAAATGAAATGTGGGGCCCTCCAGTATTTTCAATACGTGAAGTGGTCGTGAATATAAAGCGGGAGACGAAGTATTTTTCAAATATAATAAGAAGACGTCTAAAAGAGAACATTGTGGGACCCATTGGTTTGGCTCATGTCCCCCGGCCAATCAGCAGGTAGAATGGGGGGATCCGGCTGAAGATCAACCCCGGATGACGTGGCTCAGCCTGGACCTAAGCTTTCTTCATCAAATTTTCAGCCACACGCTGTAGCGGCGGCCAGCTGAGCAGGTGAACCAGCGGTTGCGATTTCAAGTATCTAGTTCGACGGCTGGGACGACAAGATCTCCAGTCTCCCAGCTTATCCGAATTCCGAACTATGGGCAGCCGCATTCAGGCTTACCGGACTATAGCCGAGCCGAGCCAAGCCAGGATACAACATTTAGTTTCGATAATTCTTTCTATTTATAAAGGTGGTAAAAAATACGAAATGAAAAATACACCATTTTTTTTAATCACCATTTGCATATTTAATGTGGTCGCGTTCATGTAATTGATACTTCCATATTCTTTTAGAAAAAAATCTGTTCATTTTTTTGTCCCACCAGCTAATTTTCACGGCAATACTGTTACAAAAAAGAAGTCATGTTTGTATGCACAATGTTCATACAATGGATGCGTTTTAAGCACCTAGACCGCACAATTTCGATTGTGATACAAGGAGTATGTGGAATTTTTGTATTCCACGTCCCGCATTAATAGTTTCATAAATATTGATCCAATGGCATGCAATGTATCCTCCTTGACACATTAATTGTTTAAAAAAAATCCCATGTCAATGAAATGGGAAGGCAAAAAGGAGAGCTAATGGTCTCATTTTGAAGTATACATGAATGCCCACTTTATTCACAAGTTATGGATTTAAAGTTGGGCTATGCTTGAATTTTCGCCGTTTCAATGCATCAAATCAGTCAACTGAATAATGGCTAATGAATAATGATGCATGAACATACAACAAACTTTTACAACGCTGGTCGTCCTTTTAATAGTTGAATCCCATGAGCCTTGTGACCACTCGGCATGTGATAACATTTATACCAAAATTAATCGATTCCCAACAAAAAATCCAATAAAAAGGTTTATTGGGCAACTTTTTTATTAACTAAGCTGAGCAAGCTGCAAACGAAGCTAAAGCCGTAGTTTAAGCCAGACAATAATTCCAAGTTCCAGGAGCTGGCCCCATCATGACCATCACTCTCACAAGTCAGTAACAGCTGAAAACTATCCACCTTTTGTAACAGTAGATTGAAGACAAGCAGCCATCAAAAAAGTACCAAAAGGGAGTAAAATCCATCCCTCATCCTCCTATATAGATCAAGTTGCCTACCTAAAGACATTTCGAGACTTGAGGTTCCCTGTGATTCTCCCTCTCTCCTCCTCTCAAGCTTCCTCCCATGGCTGCTCCTCCTGTGAAGAGTAACAGGATGTCCCTGGCCATGGAGAGAACTGGAAACTGGTAATTGACTTGTCATATCATTTCTCCTATTGAATTCTCTCTCTCTCTCTCTCTCTCTCTCTCTCTCTCTCTGGTAACTATACCGAGTTCCCTTATGTTTCCGTATTAGGATGATTAATAATTAAGATAACCATGTGAATAAATTTTTCGTTTGTGAGTACTGTATGGCTTGAACAAGGCATGTTGAATATAAATCTGAATTCCTGGGAATGTCTTTAGCATAAATATTTCATTGTTCTTGTTTAATTGCCTTGTATGCAGGGTTTTTTCACAAGAGATTCCCACAGATGTTGTGGTTGAGGTGGGGGAGGCAAACTTCGCTCTTCACAAGGTATTGTTTTTCAGCCTCTTTCTTATAGATCCCATTCTTCTTTTCTTCTATACTCTTTCCACTAGAAAGAAAAGCTTCTTACCACCACAACTTCTTCATCTATCACTAATTCGCTCCAATTAGCTTGTGTAATGACTGATAAACCTTAACATGTCCATTGAGAATCTAGTAATTAAAAAGCTCCTTGCTTTTCCAGCTAAATGAAACCTTGTCTTGCCTGCTTTTCAGTTTTCGTTCTTCTTTTCTAGCTAATTTCTTGCTAATTTCCACAGCTCAACTTATGAATATATTAATAAACTTATTTGTAATTTTTCCTCATAAATTAATTATGGGTTCTTCTCATGACAGGCCCTTAGTAATAAAAATTACTCAAATTGTCAATAGAAACTAGGAATTTAATGAAATTTATTGCTGAAAATTGATAGTAAATGGTTAATTTCTCTCTGCCTCCCTGCTTTATTTCCGAAATTAACTCTTTGCGAGCAATCTCTATAATCTATAATTAGCGGAAAAGATTTCATTAGGCAGGATTTTTAAAATATCAAATGCAAATCTAAAGAAAAATTTGCATAAATAACTGATTTCTCGTTGGAAAAAATGCGACAGTTCATGCTGATGGCCAAGAGCGGATTGGTGAGGAAGCTGGTGATGGAGTCCACACAAGCAGACCTAAGCCGAATAAACTTGCCGGAGGTGCCCGGTGGGCCAGAGATCTTCGAGAAAGCGGCCAAGTTCTGCTACGGCGTCAACTTCGAGATCACGGTTCATAACGTGGCGGCACTCCGGTGCGCCGCCGAGTATCTGGAGATGACGGAACGCTACTGCGAGGGGAACCTGGCGGAGCGCACCGAGGACTTTCTGGCCTGTGCGGCGCTCAGCAGCCTCTCCGGCACCGTGGCAGTACTCAAGTCGTGTGAGTCCCTGCTCCCCCTAGCCGACCAACTCAACCTCATCAAGCGCTGCGTCGACGTCGTCAGCACCAAGGTTTTGATCTCTCCCATGCATGGTATATAGATCAGTAGAGAGTCTACAGACCGGTGATATACATGCATGTAATGAAGATTTAAGTAAGCCTACGTTAATCACTCGTTTGGTTAGATCTAAACATTGAATTGAAAATAATCAATTTTTGTGTTGAACGTGGTCTAGATCATTGAATATTTGAATGACAGTCATTGCATCTGACAAAATAAGGATTTGGTCATAAGGATTTGGACACCCCTTGTTCTATAAAAAATACACTATTTGGGGGGGGAATTCCTTGGAGTTTTTTGGGGTTTTTTTTCTCAAAAAGGATATTAAGAAGAGCTAAGAAAAAGTAGTTAATTATTGGTAATGATATGCAGGCGTGCAACGAGGCCAACTTCCCCAGCCGGTCGCCGGTAGACTGGTGGGCGGAGGAGCTTGCCGTCCTCCACATCTCTTCCTTCCAGAAGATCATAGCCACAATGAAGTCCCGGGGCGCCAAGACCCCCGCCCTCGCCTCGGCAATCATCGCCTACACCGAGAAATCCCTCCGCGACCTCGTCCGCGACCACTCCGGCAGCGGTGTCGCCTCCGCCACTGCCGCCTCCCATGCCGACGCCAATGCGCGAAAGGCCCAGCGCCAGGTCCTCGAATCCATCATTGCCCTGCTCCCTCCGGTGGACAAGTCCTCCACCGCTTCCGGCTCCGCCCTCCCCATCAGCTTCCTATGTTGCCTGCTACGCGCCGCCATCTTCCTCAATGCCCCAGTACCGTGCAAGAACGAGCTGGAGAGACGGGTATCAGCAGTGCTGGAGCATGTCATGGTGGGTGACCTGCTAGTGCTGTCCTTCACCTATGACGGAGAGCGGCTGTTCGACCTGGACAGCGTGCGGAGGATCATATCGGGGTTCGTGGAGAGGGAGGAAGGCGCCGGGGTATTCGGGTCGGCGACAGGAGCTTCGGCAGCAATGCAGCGGGTGGCGAGGACAGTGGACGCGTACCTGGCGGAGATTGCCACCGATGGGGACCTCAGCATCTCCAAGTTCACTGGGATCGCCAACCTGATACCCAAGGCAGCCAGGAAGGTGGACGACGATCTCTACAGGGCAGTGGACATCTACTTGAAGGTGAGCATCATTTTGATCTCTAATGAAGTCCTTTATATTCCATGCTTTCAGTCATGGGCATGGCATGTATTCCTGATTCTGCATGCACTATTGCCTAACAGAGCTACGTACAAATCGTCATTTCTTGTGTGTATGAACCTTACCTTGTTATGCTGCACCTTTCAGGCGCATCCTGGACTGGATGAGATTGAGAGGGAGAAGGTCTGCAGCGTGATGGATCCTCTGAAGCTATCCTACGAAGCCCGGGTGCACGCCTCGCAGAACAAGCGTCTGCCAGTACAGATTGTTCTCCACGCCCTCTACTATGACCAGCTCAAGCTCAGGAGTGCAGACGACCAGCTAGGCACTCCAGACGCCTTGACCACCAGATCCCAGATACAGGCCGATTCATCCCTGATCAAAGAGAATGAGATGTTGAGGACGGAGCTCGCCAAAATGAAGATCCACTTGTCTGACATCCAGAGGAACCCGGAGGGATCATCAGCCAGATCCTCCTCCAAGCGGCCGACCTTCTTCTCATCAGTCTCAAAGAAGCTGGGGAAGTTGAATCCGTTCAAGCATGGGTCCAAGGACACTTCACACATGGATGAGAAGGTGGCGGAGGTTGACAAGCCAAGGAGGAGAAGGTTTTCAATCTCATAAGCAATGTTTGACTGTATGTGTACAGAGCACTCCGCTATTAGTGAATTTGTTATCAGCGAACTTAAAGATTCCGGAATGGTTTTCTTCTCCTTTCATTGTCTGGTAACTTGAGGATTGGATCATGTTTTTCAAAAAAAATGTGTGCCCTATACTGCTTACTTTCTTTCAGAGTGCCAATTTGTCAGCATGGGTGTGTCTAACCCAGAAATGTTTACGGGGATTTTATATAAAAAATCATAAAAAAAAAAAAATTTACCAAAATAGCGCACTGTAGCAAATAATTCCCGGAATGGTGTTCTGACAAGCCACGCAGGCGCCTGCGTGGCTTTTTTTTAAAAAATTAACCCAAAAGGCGTCGGTTCAACCGACGCCTCCTGAGAGGCGTCGGTTCAACCGACGTCTTTTACTACCTTAGCAAAATCTCTTTATAACAGAAAGGCGTCGGTTGAACCGACGCCTTTTATTTCGTATATAACCGTGGCCGCGCGGGCTCGGCCTCCTCCCCACCGAGCCCTAACTACTCGCCGCCGCCGTCGCCCTCGCCGCCGTCGCCATCTCTCTCCCTCGCCGCCGTCGCCCTCTCTCGCCCCACCGACGCCGCCGTCGCCCTCGCCGCCGTCGCCCTCTCTCGCTCTCGCCGCCGTCGCCCTCTCTCGCCGTCGCCGCCGTCGCCCTCTCTCGCCGTCGCCGCCGTCGCCTTCTCTCGCCGTCGCCGCCGTCGCCCTCTCTCGAACGAGGCCGCCGTCGCCCTCTCTCGAACAAGTCCGCCGTCGCCCTCTCTCGCCTTGCCGTCGCCCTCTCTCGCCCCACCGACGCCGCCGTCGCCCTCTCTCGCCCCACCGACGCCGTCGCCGCCGTTCTCTCCGCGGACACCTCGGCCAGTCGTGACCCCGCTCCGTCTCACCGGTAATATACGTTTAATATCCGTTTAAAATACATATTGATGTATTGATTTAGCTTTTGTATAATTTGAAAATAATTAGCTAGTGTTTGTTAATTGTTTTGTGAGAAAAGATGGCGCACAAAATGGTTCCGTTTGTGTTGATGTATGGTGGTAGAATTGATAGAGGTGAATACGAAGGCGGTGAGAGCGTAGGATTATTGATTAATAAGCCAAGTACTTACGATGAACTAGAGATGCAAGTGGTCAATAAATTGGGATGGGATCAAAGATTGTGGAAAATTCGTATGAAGTACAAGATGCCTGTTTTGGGAACAAGGACTACTATAATACCAATTGATGATGATAATTCTATGCATGTCATGCTCTATTTTGCGCCTCGTGTCTTTAGCTTCGAGCTATTTATAGAAAAAGAGGCGCGCATGCCTAGGTTTGCAAATGACGGCGAAGGCACAAGTAGGAGTGCTCGCATAAATAGGTCGAGAGAAAATTCTAGAGGAAGGCGTGTGGAAGATAATGAAGAAGATGATTTGTCTATATCACTAGCGTGCAACGAACCTCAACTTTCGCCGAGTTGGAGGTAAGTTTATTTACAAAATGTAGTTTGACCATTCAACTTACGACTAAGTGAATTGTTTATTTATGATATAAGTTCTGTTTTGAATAATTTAGGCACACATCTCAAGCTCATGAAGCGATGAATCTTCAAGCTCATGAAGCGATGAATCTTGGCATGGCACGAGGTGGTGAATTGTTTGACACACAAACATCATTTCGTAACCCCTATACTTACCCTGGTTCAAGTGGTTGGCAAGAGGGAAATATTAATGAGGAAGAGGATGGGGAAAATGATGAGTGGGTGCCTAATTCACCTGAGGTTAATGTTGAAGATGTACGAGGAGAGGATAGTGTGCAAGAGATGGTTCAAAATGAGGGAGATGATTTGGTGGATATCGCAATTGCTACAGATAACTTGGATGATTTTGAGGAAGAATTGCCTTACGAGGAGGAGCCCACGTGGGCGCGACTAACTGATGAAGAAATAGATGGGGCAATAAATCGGGGTTTGCATGAGGAGACATATCATGAGGAAGCAATATATGTGGGGCAAATATTCCACAATAAAGATGAATTTGTACACGCATTGAGGGAGTTTTCAATAGCGCATAATGTTCGCTATAAAGTGTTGCGTACAAATCCGACGCAGTACACAGCAAGATGTCAATACCCTGACTGCCCATGGAGAGTACATGCATCAATGAGGAAGGGGAGTAATGATTTTAAAGTGAAGACATATACTGGCGAACACACTTGTAGAAATTCCGAGCTAGACACAGGTCATAGACAATGTACTGCGGCGTTTGTCTGTCGGCATATATTACCCTCTATTAGAGCAGAAGTAGATATCCCACCAGTGCTTATTCAAGAGAGGATTAAGGAGATTTTTCATGTTGATATTTCATATAAAAAAGCATGGGCGGCAAGGAATATGGCCATTAAAGCAATCTATGGTGATTGGGTTGAGTCCTATCGATTGTTGCCAATGTACATGGAGGCAATAGTTAATGCCAATCCGAGAACCGTGTGTAGGTTGGTGACGACCGAAATGGAAGATGGTACATATCGACGGTTTGAGAAGGCGTTTTGGGCATTTGGGCCATGTATCGAGGGTTTTAAACATTGTCTCCCCGTCATAAGTATTGATGCTACTTTCCTATCAGGTAAGTATGGAGGAGCTCTTTTGGCGGCGACTGCAAACGACGGGCACAAGGGTTTGTTCCCTCTTGCATTTGCCCTTGTTTCGGGTGAGGATTATCCTAACTGGAGATGGTTTTTACGTATGTTGAAGGAGCATGTTATCCTTGATAGGATATGTATCACTATCATATCCGATCGACATAAAGGGTTGCAAAAGGCTGTGCCAGAGGTGTTTCCAGAGCCGCATTTTTGTCACCGATATTGTATCCGGCACATCAAGGCAAATTTTCATAAGAAGTTTAAAAATGATGTATTGACGAGGTTGATAGGGGAAGCTGCATATGTGCTTACTGTAGACGAGTTTGATGAAAAGATGAAACTTATCGGTGCAGAAAGTCAAGAGGCAAAATGGCTACTCAGTGAGGAAGGTGGATTATCACCTCAATTGTGGTTGCTTGCTCATGATGGTTTTAGAAGATTTGGAATGACCACAACAAATATGGCTGAAAGTCTAAATAGCGTGTTGAAGGGGGCTCGATCATTACCTGTGCAAGCCTTAGTGTCGGCCACATTCTACAGAATTGTCAAATTCTTTGTGAAGCGACATTCGGCCGGGTTGGCTATGACAACCCCATACACCCCTACTATTGAATTGAAGATTAAAGAACAAACGCGCCTGATTGGCAGCATGTGGGCTGACCAAATCAATTCTCACTTGTATGAAGTGAAAACAATGCGTGGTAGAAAATATGCGGTGGATATAAACGATCATACATGTTCTTGCAATTACCCTCAAGTGTACAAACACCCATGTCGTCATCTAATTGTTGTCCATGCGAGGCGAAGAAGACCCATCGGCGATTTAGTTGGATATTGTTATACATCTGATGCATATAGAAAGGTATATGCAGCCGAATTCTATCCGCCTCCAGATCGACGATTTTGGGAGGAAAAGTCACCTGAGTATGTGGTGAAGCCCCCAAGGGTAACACGAAAACCCGGTCGTCCACGCAGTAGGAGAATACATAATGCGATGGATAGTGCGGGCATGAGAGCAGATGGTCGAGCTCACTACCATTGTGGGAATTGCAACCAAGTTGGTCATAACAGGCGTCATTGCCAAAACACACCTTCTGCTGATTGGTACTTGCATACAATCATCTTAATATGTAACTTAACTTGTTGTCCACATTCTTTGAAGTTATGATTAATTGTTCGTTTCTTTGTAGATATTATGGATCCTGGACCGATTGATCCCTCCGTCCTGACAGAGCAGAGCACTCACAGATCTGATGGCATATGGAGGGGAGAGGTATGTGCATAATCATTATCTCCTTAGTTTTACACTTGTACATATATTTAACAATTTTCCATCCATGTAAATTGTATAGGATCCCGGGTGCATTGAATGCACCGAGCACTGGCAAAATGTGCGTCATTGGCTAGTTGATGCGCGCATTTTGCCATACATTGAGATGGCTGGATTTGGTGATTTCATACGATTACAGTACATCAGGATTGATAGGGCTCTCATCACCGCCCTAGTTGAGAGATGGCGGAGGGAGACACAAACATTCCACTTGCATTTGGGGGAGATGACGATCACATTACAGGATGTTGCAGTACTTCTCGGACTCCGAGTTGACGGCATTGCTGTGTGTTGCTCGACTGTGGGAATTGATTGGAATGAAGTGTACTTGCACCTTCTTGGACAAGTACCTCCACGCGAATCATTGAAAGGACGAAGTAGGGTAAGTCTGTTGTGGTTGAGAGAGCAGTTCAGTCGCCTGTCGGAAGATGCCACAGAGATTGAAGTCGAGCAACACGCACGAGCATATTTACTCTATTTGCTCGGTAGCACTATATTTGCCGATAGCAGCAGTAGCCATGTGCACCCGATGTATCTTCTTTTGTTAGAGGATTTATACACTGCGGGACAGTATGCATGGGGTAGTGCCACCCTCGCTTACCTGTATAGAGAGTTGGGAAAAGCTTGTCAATCATGCACATCAGGGATTGCCGGGTGCGTCACCCTTGTCCAGGTAAACCATCAATTATCTTTGACTAGTATATTTTTTTCATAAGTATAACATTTGATTCATGTTGGGTGTGTATGTGGCAAACAGTTATGGTCGTGGGAGAGGTTGCATGTCGGTCGTCCAAACATTAGGAGCACTCCACTAGATGGTTTATCACCGTTAGGAGTTCGGTATGTGTTATTTGTTAAAGGTATTTGATGATGTTATATTTTAGATAATTTATCCCTCATCCTCGTTATGTTAGGTGGAATGCCAAGAAGACAAAAACTGTGAATCCTCACAGTGTCTTGGCGTTGTATAGATCGGAGTTGGACTATCAACGATCCGGCCAGGTATTACTCCTTTATATTGCATGCGTTATGAATATGACAAATGTACATTTCACCAAAAAGTAAAGTATCATATTCATATGTTGTGTAGGTAATATGGCAACCATATCATGATGATGTGTTAGCACAGTTACCTGGAATTTGTACGGATGGAGCGCATGTGTGGCTATCTAGGACGCCGCTTATATGTGTCGACATCGTCGAGATGCATGTTCCGGATCGGGTCATGTTACAATATGGATTTGAACAAGTTTTTCCCCCTCTTATGGTTGAGTTCATTGAACGAGTATCGCGCCGAGGCCGAGGTAGTTTTGATTGGAGGTCGCATCATGCGGCCTACATTACTAGATGGGACGACCGGACGATCACTCTCGTTGAAGGGGAGCCTGCTATGACTGAGCGAGATGCATACATGAGATGGTATTTGAGCATCACTAGGAGACTTATCATGCCACCCATGCATGAGCCAGATATGTTATATCAACCAAGAGGCGACACTGAGCGGGCGTTGGTGAGTATCATTAACTTCATATTTGATTTTATTCACTAGTATTTTGTAGTGAGTAGATAACATACCTGTGTTTTTCTTTCTAGCTTACTCTTGCACGACAGACATTTGATCAGACGGGCGCAGCTTTGGTGGACCGATCATATGAGAGCTTGCTAGCGGCCTGTCAGACGCTACACGATCGCTCTGGACATGTTCTTGCGAGTTTGCCATTACTTCGACCAGTTGTTACTGAGATTCCAGGATTGGAGGTTGTTCCAGAACCCGAGATTCTGACATCATCAGCTAACACGAGAAGTTTTACCCCATCACCTGTTGTTCCAGATGCCCCGCTGGAGCAAGTTGAGAGGCCTCTTTCTTCGAAAGTATATACTCGGCGACAGCGTGCACTTCGTGCTCAACGTCAGGCAGCTTCGTTTTCACATGCTTTACCTGACGTTGAGCCTGAGGATATTCCAGTTCGAGAACGAGGACGGGGTAGGAATAGGTTGAGGAGAATTGAATAAACACTTCTTGTAATTTTATAAATACATTTGTAATACTTTGATGTCGTGTAATATATTTTGTATATATTTTGCGTCATGTTGTATTAGAGAATACAAAATTTATCTTGTTATTAGGTTGTGATGTTGTATTGTGATGTGTGTGTTTATCAGGTTTGAAAAATTGTAGATTTCGTCCTCAAAGAGAAAGGTGATTTTGAAGGTGTCGGTTGGAAGGCGTCGGTTGCTTTAGGTTTTTTTTTTTTTTGAACAAGTGTTTGGAAGGCGTCGGTTGAACCGACGCCTTTCGGTTTTTTTTTTTTTTTAACCAAGTGTTTTTAAGGCGTCGGTTCAACCGACGCCTTTAAGGTTAGCATAAAGGCGTCGGTTGATCCGACGCTTTCCTTTATAACATAAAGGCGTCGGTTGAACCGACGCCTTACTTTATAAACTGAAAGGCGTCGGTTGAACCGACGCCTTTTGGGTTAATTTTTAAAAAAAAAGCCACGCAGGCGCCAGCGGCCACGCTGGCGCCTGCGTGGCTTGTCAGAACACCATTCCGGGAATTATTTGCTACAGTGCGCTATTTTGGTAAATTTTTTTTTTTTGATGATTTTTTATATAAAATCCCCAATGTTTATCTTTTAGAATTTTTTTTCTTTGGACTCGTCCCATAATTTCCCTAGCATATTCATGCAGAATAAATCTGTTTTCACCTGGCATTTTCTGTGTGGCGTTTCCCACACAAGACCTTCGTATAGGCCAAGCAATCTTTAAGATTTCTCTCATCTGAACATCTATAGTATTATTTTGCAAATTCAAACATCAAATAGAGGGGACAAGGTAAGTGAATAACCATAATAATTACTCCATCTTAATAGAGTAATATTTCAAATCCATCTTCTCTGAGCACATTTCTAGTCTACTTTTCATGTGTTGCCAAAAACAAAACAAAAAACTAAACTTCCACTTACTAAATAAGGTCCATAATCCAATTCAAGGTGGTATCTTGGTTACGCCACAATAGAGGTGCGCCACTGCTAGGAAAACATCTGCCTCCAATCTCATTCATGTTTGAGAAAACGTGAGCATTTATTCATAGTTGGACAATGAGATTATTCTTTTTAAAAGCAGTCAGTTGCTTCTCAGAAAGAGCGCAAAGCAAAGATGTACATGGTTGGAGGATACTATAAGTAGAATTGAATATTGCCATATATAACAGATTTTAGTCATCAATTCCGGTGTTTCATAGATCTAGTCCACTGAATCTTACATGCGTTAAAATTTTGATCAACCAGCCGTCTCTATATATCCCATTAACCATAGATAAGCAGTGTGTTAAACTGGGAACAGGTGAACAAGTCCCTAAAGATGGAAAACACAAAGATGCAAACAAACACCATTTTTCTCTTCGATTTATCAAGCTTGTCCATTATCAAATAATGGCTTTTAGATCCCCAGGCAATAGATTACAATAAAAATGCACAAGCCAAACAATTATAAAAATTATTTATTATACAACAGGTATACAAAAAATGAATATAGCAAAAATAAAAGATGTATTTACATATACAACTAAAGATTTTGAAAAAAAAAAGAAATGCATATGCTATTATTAAAATCACAAGTTAAATAGCATATAGGTTTGCCCATTTACCAAGCTCATAGGGATCAGCGTAGTAGTATAGCTTGATTCGATTAGAAAGAGACAGACCAGATGGGAGTGCTTTAACTTCGCCATCATCCTGTTCAGTTGTGTCGTCTACAAAAGCAGCCAAATCCCCGTATAACTTGAAACTAACTCGCCGGGCTTGAATTTGCCTTGGAAAATCGAAATAAAGAGGGGTCCCTGGCCGTGCCTCTGGCAAACGGTATTCCCCAACAATAACCAAATTGTTTGAATCCTGGAAAAGTTATATTTTCTTATCTTGTTTTTTCAAGGAAAAGTAATATTTCAAACACTCCATAAGTACAACAAGAAATTTTGAAGAAAAGCATTATAGCATGGCATCTTATTAGCTTTCAAATTACCTGAACCGCAGACACTTGAATATATAATACTGCAGGATTGATGAGTCTATCTTCAATACAAGTTAGTGAGGCATCCCATACATTTGCTTCAAAAGAAGGTGGAGAATGAGCAATCCGGGGCTTTATGGCACTAAAAGAATCCAAACGGAAACCAGCCAGTGCTGGTCCACCAGGTGTCAAATACTGTTCTAAAACTTGCTCATAGTCGATCAATCTCTCTATCTCAACTTGAACCTGCAATGTAAAAGAAGGTAAGATGGATTAGGTAACCACAGGTTGGAGTCGGAGATGTCGGCCTCTGGCATTATATGCTGCACCTTTGGCTTCGGTGACAACTGCTATATACAAAGTATTTTTGATAATCAACTTCTACATTGACAACAGAAATAATAAATTAACCACATCTCCTAAGTGTTTAAAATGTTTGGAAACCATGTTATTTATGTTAACACACACACACACTTAGGCTGTTGGGGAAAGGATATATTAAAAACTCACCCAGATGCAAGTGCCAGTGTGCCACAAACCAACCCACGTGAACACAAGCACAGGGGGGCCACACATACTGATAAATTTTAAAAAAACTGCATATTATTGTATGGAGAAGTCTGAATTACAGCAAGCGAGGATTGATCCCAATGCAGAGATCAGATCTCCTCATCCAAAGCAAGTACTAAAACAGGAAATTACTTGAAAATAAACTTCATTAAACTAGACTCCATAATATTGAAAACTAATACTAGGGACACAGACAACAATGATATGATCAATATACAACAAAATAACGCTATGAGAAAATAATCCTCTAACACACAATGAAAACTCAGATATATCGAACAAACATCCCATTCATGGTTCACAATTTCTTTTTTCATACCGGTGACCTAAAGATAAGATACATTAAGTTATATCAGAGACATTGGGAAAAAATATTGGTGACTGAAAAGTGTTTCAACGTGTATTTTGTTAATCAAAGCATATATTAACATCTAAAAGGCCTAATACAATTATCAAACAGTCATAACACCATGTGAATACACTTACACAAACATCAATCACATTTATCAAGTGAAGAACATAGTCAATACTGATAAACAAGTTTGAGGGTAACATCCATGATTAAGTGGAGAACATGATAGTGCACATCTTCAAAAGTAATAAACAAGAATGTAAAATGAAAAACACAGTAGTTAATCTTCGCCAGAAATGGAGAACATGCCAAAAGGGCATTTGCCGCCGGGTGCTTGGAAGGTGGGGGCGAGTTCAAAATATCGGCAAATATCTCATATATTTTGTCAATATCTCAAATTTACCTGAGATATGTGAGATATCTAAGCAGATACATTTTGTCATGGGATATATCTGAAATATTGCGAACCATGCTACATGGTACATGTACACTTTCAGACACGAAGTTAGAATTCTTCTCTCTTAAAACATATTTTTAAATCCTATGATCCCAAAAGTTCAGTAATCAAATAGAAAAATTCCAAATTCCTAATAACGATAAAAAATAGAGGTCTCTGTTCTCTGAAGCGAAAAAAAACAGTACCACAACAGAAAGGGGCAATTAGAAAACTCATCTAAAACATGTTTAAAGCCAAAGTAACAGGTTATTCACAAATTTAAAATTTAAATAAATCTTCTAAGAACTTTCAGATTGCAGCCCAACAAGAATGAATTGGTTACCTTAAATCGACCTAATGGTGGGGATCTCTCCAACCATGCTTTTATATTCAACTTATCTGATCCTTGAAATGAGGTACTTGGTACCATTTCCTTCCTCACAGGTTTGCCAACAACAAGGATTTTCTTGGCATGAATGGAGTGGGAACCTTCATATGGAGTGCCTAAGGATGCTCGTCGATTCAAGTGTGAGAAGTCATTATCATCAAGGGACAGAAGACTGTACTCTCTCTCTAAATTCACAGAATTTGAACCAGCTCTACGAAGGACAAGTGTCATCCATATAATTCTACACCTAACAGGATTCCGAAATGTAAATTTCACATGCCTGGGTACATCTTTAGATGTATCAGACTTTTCTGGCCCATAAAATTCTGAAGACGACGATATCAGTGATTGAAGGTCCCATTTCCCTATAAATGAACGTTCTTCTTTGTTAATCTTATTACTGGCCCAAATTTGCACCTGAAGAACAAAGTTGTGATATATCTTTAACAAGAGTCACAAACAGAGATGAACATATTTTGATTTGTCAAACAGTGAAAAACAGAACATCAGGATATGATATAGAATAAAATTACATAGCAAAAAGTATGGCGTCAAGAGACATTACAGAGGTCTATAAAAGAAATTATACAAGAGAACATACACAACAATTAGTAACCAAAGCTTCTTGGATTCTGCCTCAGCAGGAAATCTCATTCCAAATTTCCTGGAAGGTTCATTACATCCTTTCTATCACCATACACATGCACATGCACATATGGCACAACTGATACAATGACCTTAGAGTTTAGACCGATCAAATTACCTGATAACCTGCTTTTTCCCAACTTAGGCCAATAAAACTAGAAAACAAGCCACTTTGATAAGGGATATGTCAACAATAAAACTTCGACAACCCAAGACATCCAACAAAAAATGAAGCATGAGAGAAACTCAACAACCCAACACATGCACTTGCACATAGAACATGACCCTAGAACACGTGAAATCACTTACTAAACTGCTTTGACATATAGGAACCACTGTCACTTGGTAGACTATAATTCATCACAACAGTTAAAACTTACAATTTTATGATTAAAAGAATTAAGAAGCGTCTCAATTATGATAAAAGTTTCATATCAGGGACATGTTAACATAGACATAACAGTAATGTTCGCAGGAAAAATATTCTCAATCACTGAAAAATCATAAAATATAGAAACAAGAGATGAGAAGTAATTTTAGTTTCCTGATTTCAAAATTTTGATGCGGTATATAGTTGAAGTGAAAGTTGATCAAAATTTCCAGCACAAATAAACATGATACATATCTTCTCCAGCAAATACACAGAAAAAAAAGGTAATAAAAAAGATATAAATGTAATACATATATACACACATATGTATGTATGTACAAGATTGCTTACAGTCGGTGTATCTGATGTCGAATAGCCACAAGGGCTTACAATCAAGACAACCCCAGAGACATCAGCAAGACTACCAAGGACAATAGCCAGATCAACAGTAGATAAACTTGAAGAAGCTCTCCAATAGGCATGTTGTTCTCCGCAGTTGATTGGGGTGAGAAGTGATAATAGTGGTGCAGACCCTACCGCTGTATCAACCTAAAAAAGACAACCTCAGAAAATAAACATACAACGATAACAAACAAGAAAGATATTCAAAACTAACAACACAACATAACTGTCCTAAAATGCAAAATTGTTCTCAATTTTGATGTCTATTCTACCATGCATAATCATAGCTTGCATTAGGGGATGAATATACAATATGGATAAACCATCAACAGGTTTCATAGATTTCAGTATAAATAGCAACAGAGTTTCAAAACTGAACCCGGAATCGGGAGGATCTCACAATCAGGTTACTCTTTTACCAGCTGATTTTCGAAAACTGCTCAAATCAACCAGTTTTTGGTGAACCACCAAGCAGCAAACCAGTAACCTTTTGAGTCATTTTGCATATCATTTCCATTTGAACGTTCAATTTCCGTTTTTTATTGTCATCAAATGTAGCACATTCCAGCTTAAACTCGTGTCATATTTTAGATATTTGTTACAAAACCAGGAAGATCTGGTTGCATTTTGGACCCACACCTGAGAAGTACGCTGTCCAATAAGGTTCTAAATTGTCTGCATTCTACACAAAACCATGCTATAAGAAATAGCGAAGTTTCTACCTACAAGCCTTACACAAATAAAGAAGTTTCTAATTTCTATACGTTTTGTAGTATCTAAATTTGAAAACAAAAATAAGAAGAGACAAAACAATATAGCAAAAACATAACAACATATTTATATTGCAATTAGGCAGACTAATTCCAGAATACAACAGATTCTGGACAAGGACATTCATATATCGTGCTCACTAAGTTAGCATCTCAACAAGAGCAAAGCCCTCAGATTATTTCTCACACAAAGCTATCAGATTATTTATCACACCAATCAACTTTGTACAGATATGTATTGCAAACATTACCATATGCAATAAACTTGCATTTGGAAATTCTGCCAACGATTCCTCGCCATTAAGTAAATTCTGTAACCTCTTTTTCTCCAAATCAATATCCACCATGCTTATGTCTTTATAAACAGTTCCTATCACTTGGTCCAAAGCCTTACATGCTGCCTTATCTGCACGGGTTTTTCTTCTCAAACTACTCAAAACCCTCACATAGTCCACAAGCAATGCATCTTGCACATCTTCATCACAGCACAACCTACAAATTACAGTATCTGAACGGCCATACAAAGCTCCATACCGCTGGCTACCATGACTTGACCCACTTTGGTTTGGCAACCCATTGAAATTTCCATCTCTCACACTACAAGTTGAAAGTAGGAGACCACCCCTTCCAGCACAGCAAATCCTACAGGCCTTCTTTTCACAACTTGAACAGTTTAAAAGCAGCGATTGGCTCCCTTTAGAATTCAGCGTGGACAATCCTGGCAAACCTTGTTGCACATCAGCATTAACCTCACATTTGGAACTGGTGCAGCTTTCTCCAATGCCAGCAATGTTCCAAAAATCTATAATATCATCATCCAAGATTTCAAGACCAATGGAACCATTAATCTTATCTTCTACTGCAGACTGTCCAAGTAGTGCAAGATGGTTAGCAAGTTTGTAGAGTCTACCCATGTACCGCTCATCCATCAATGAATTTGGATTTATTGTTGCAGGATCCATGCCAACTGATAATAAAGCTCGGTCTCTTTCAGCAGCAGAAAGGTTAGCACGCAGCCTTTCCACTTCAAGTTTCATAGCAATTGCGAAATCCATCTTCCCTATCTGCAGAAGGAAATCTATCAGAAAGCTTGAATAAACTGTTTGATTTAGTATTGCACTTCCAATAAAGATACCCAGATTCATTTAAAAAAACATTAAAGGCCCAAAGCACTACTAAAATTAGCCTGTTGTGATGGCAACCAAATGGGGACACATACAGCTTTGCAATCAAGAGTCATAAAGGAAAAATATCTTACATCCTATGATTGTTAAAACTATCGAGTCCCACACGATCAAGGATGGAAACCAACAATTCAATATGTAAATGACAGGAAAAAGATCAGCATTATACCTTGCTCTGACCAGAAAGGGCTCTTAAACAGTTAATGTAATGTTGGACCCCATCGTCAGTTCTTGGCGCCACCTCTTCTGATGACAGAGACTGTTCAGAATCTGCAAGCACAGCATTTTGGTCCACGAAAGAAGAATCCAAAAAGTCAAGATCAAGAGCCTCATGTCCACTGTTAGGTGAAATTGTTATCTCTGGCTGAACGGCAGGAGGTGAACATAGAAAATCTCCAGTTAATAGATCTATACCATGATTGATTGAAACACGAGTCTGAGCAGACTGTGATAGAGTTTCATTGGTGAAAGCACTATCATGAAACGGCTCTGTATCTAAATCAGAAAGAAAAGGGTTTGATGCTGTCTGACGTTTGTGGGCACCGCCAATGTGTCCAGTAAATTGGCCATTGGGAGGTAACATCTCCAGAGAACTGGGTGACTTCTTCATCTCCTTCTGACATTTTTGAGCAAGGTCAAGAAATTCCAAATTATCTCTTCTATCATTAAAAATTGTCCTCCAGGGAAGAGTAACTCCAAGAACCTCTATCTGCACTCATATACAACAGAAACAAGTGATGAATAAGCCACCACCAGCCACAGGAAGTCATTGAAAATCTAATGATATAATGCCCAATTCTTAAAAATATTCTCGATTAAAACAAGCAAAATGCTGACTGGTTCTGGAGCAATTCTCATATTCCAATAAACAAGAAAAGATGACTGTAGTATAGCTTTAATTAAGATATAAAGACTGCAATATTTTGGTATGCTAAACGTAATTATGTGCAAGCCATTATTTTTTTGCATTACAAAGCATGCTTCCTATATTTACCCAATACATAGGTTGAAGTTTCAATAATTCACAGAAGATTAAATTGGTCTTGCCTTACCTTCATTCGATGCATCCCTACAACAAGCACCACTCACATGCATTGTTCACTTAGTACAGCTCAAGATACTTTTAAAGCGGCTTATTTCATTGATAACCCAATCATAAGTAGTCTGACTCTGATCCCAGTTTATAAATTCGCAACACAGGAAGCAAGTGCATTATTTTGTGTTGTAGGATTAACAACCTTCATTGGCTTTTTCGTTACTCAGGAAAATGAAAATGGCAAGACCGCAAATGAGAAAATGTTCCTACAAATTCTACAGTTTGTGTGGATCGAAAATCCAAGAAAAATTCAGAGGTTAGGAAAATAACGTCAGATGATAACAAATACATCAATTTGTGAGCATTCTAACACAAAAGGCAGGATTGATACTAGTACTCTAAATTTAATTGCAAGCTTCAAAATTCAATAAGAAAAAAAAAATGACTTCATTTAAAGAGCAAATCAGCCCCATTTACAATAGAGTTTGAATTGTTATTTTCAGCCTGGTACCAAATCCTGTAGACTTGGAAAAGGTGATATTTCATCCGCTGCCTTGTGATTGAAAAATTATAATAAAAAATAGGATCCAACTTTGAAAATAAGCAGATTTTGCCAAAACATAAGTTTCGCATCTCTTTCCTGTTACTGCAATTTTTAACACCACCACTGCATATCCAGACAAAGCTGGCATTTAGGTCACAATGATAAAAATATCGTCTCTCTTTGAAAAAGTCTTCCCATCACGGGTCCAACAGTACATTCTCACCAGGGAAGTGCATACAATAAAAACATTGCCTCAGGCTACAAGGAAAATCCCAATGCTAGACATAAATGTTTCACAAACATTTCTCATTTTCTACAGGCTACAGCTCAAGCGTCCTTTTTAAGCAAACAAACCATCTTTCCTTAAACACCGCGTAAGAAAAAGAATCACAGTTTCAGGGCCCTTGAATTAAAAAGAATATTGTATGCAAAGGTGCACATAACTTAGAGCCTAAAACCAACTGACATATCTACAAGCAAAATTTTGAATACAATTAAAATGACTGTTTCTTATAACAGTTTCTTCTAGATCAAATTAGTAATCCACTTATTCCAAGTTCCAACATGATCATCTCCTTAGGCTCAAACAGCTCTCATATTAGTACGGTAAGGGTTTTCTTATCACAGTACCACAAGTGTTACAAACTAGTCATATATATAAAAATTACATACTGCAATCACTAGCAGAGACTCATTTTGCCGGCTCCACACGTATTCGATGAGCCGAAAATAAGAGGAGATACAACCTATTTGATCCATCCTGATGTGTTTAACTCCTTTCACATACCCCATGAGTTTGAACTCTTCAAAAGAGGCAGAGAGCTGATATTTAAGGGAGGTCCCACAAGTGAATTAGCAAAATGTTTTTGTGTCTTCCCAATTCCAGTTTGTTCCATCCAAATAAAATCCTAATGGAGTTTCCATCTAGAAAGGCAGTAAAAAACATGGGGCATGGCCACAAGTAATGCCATTAATTATTCCTAATTAATGTTGTAATTACTTTGCCAAATCTACCCTCACAAACCGATCTTTATTACATCTAAATTGCACACTCTAAGTAAAAAGGGCATAATCGGCCAAGGGTGGAAAAGTAACTCGACTTCAGCAGAAATCCATACCTGTCCCCAATCAAATTAGTTAATCTAATCACAATTAAAAACTAATCAGAGACTTAACCATATTTCTATGGTCATTGATTGGAAATTGTGTGTTGAAATGTCAAATTATACCCGGTCCTTTTTATAGTAGCTAGACTAAATTAACTTATGTATAATTAGCACCATAAAATCAAGCTTCTCTTAAAAAATTACATCAACATGTTTAGACTGTATCAAACAGTGTATTCTTCCGGCCACTTATTTTAGTGGCTTTTTTATCCTCCTGCACATAAAGCACCCAAATGCTAATGGCAGTGGCATCTCAAGTCGGTGAAAAGCTAGTTGTTGTCCTGAAGAGAAATGCAGATATCTTCATGGGCATGCACAGACAGATGTACACTATAGGCTATAATCATAATCATAATCAAGTAGCGCCTTTTCCCACACTATAGGCTATCATGGCAAAAAATGGCATAAGTTACCTAAAACATGCCATGATGTTTCATCTAATAAAATTTCAAGTAAAAAGCAGACAATCAATAACAATTAGCACCTTTGTACCTCACCAAGAGTAATGGGGTTTCGTCCAGGAACCGCTGGATAGAATGTCAGGGCAACCACACAAGTTAGGAAGTTCAATTCACCTTCCAATTCCTCAAAATCATATAAAGATAGGTTTGTCTTATTTTGAGTGTGAAACTGTGCACCAGCTCCAGTAACGGCCATGTCTTCCTGGTTAATGGCACCTGTTAATGGTATCAAAAGACTGGTACCATTCCCACATTGAGGTATAGATGCTCCCTGCAACAAAAAACAAGTAAAATAGCAACTTTACAAGAAAGAAGTGACAGAGGCCCTGATTTATACAACAGAAGGTATAAGAGAACAATAAATCGAAATACTAACAACAGCTTCAACAAAAATAATAGTAAATGTAATTAACATGTACAACATCCAGATTGTAGCATAAAAAGAGCTCATATAAAATTGAAAATTATTAAAGCTTTTGCACATTTAAAGTTAAAAAGCACTAAATTTTCTCACATGTTAATGCCTGTCTCACTGCTATCTATTCAGAATCACGTGAGTCAATGCTTTAATGCCATCTATTCAAAATGTCAATGCTTCAATGCATGTGATGTAACCATCCTAGACAAAAGCCGGGATTTAATAGTGGAAAGCCCCCAACCTCCCATTGGCTGCAGTGCTTTTAAGTTGCTCTCCTCACTAGGCATACGTACATGACAAGGAAGAAACAAATGTATGCTTCTTTACAATCTGAAACAGATTGTACAAAGAAAGCAATGTAAAACAATGGTTCCTTTTTATAAAATATATGCTTTCTGCATGAACTTATAGCTTTAGACTCCGGAGCAAACTCTGGATTAAAAACGAGCTTTTTCTCATGTCATATTCTCTTCTCATATTCCTTGTCTTCTTCATACTCTTCTTCTGTCACATTTTTCCTTTAATTGATTTGAAGGGTCTGTCCTCTCAAAAATGCCAGAACCCTCTCCTCAAAACAGTCTTGAGGTGTTTATAGTAGACTACCCCAAGTCAATATTAGATGACACTTTATTTAGCAATTTCCTGCTTTTTGGTGGTGTGCTCAATCTTACTCTGCTTACCCAACCCCCAAAGTAAAAAAAAAAAAAGAAATCAAACCTGGAAACTCTAATCTATTTCAAGTTAAGCGATTTTCTGAAGGTCAAGGAACAGGTGTAAATGAACTTGTTGGAGCAACATTATTACAAAAGGTATCTTATATTGCTCTCACTATATGTTTGATGCAGAGGTCTATACAGATGACAGAATTTCTTTTAGCCTGAATATTTTTTCCTTGTTCCCCTCTTTTTGACATCAACATGCCCCACATACACAACAGCGCAATAAAGCCATTGAGATTGGGTTATGTAAGACGGCTGATGAATGATGAATGGATAAAAGAGAAGAATACAAGCGAAATATGATGCAGTCAGGAGAGAGAGAGAGAGAGAGAAATAAAAGGTTAGCAGTGCTGGAAATCCGTGCGACTAAAACGTGCATTATCTACCTCTGTTACTCACCAGAATCACCTAAAACATTTATATTCACAACAATACAACTCTCTGATCCAGAAAGACCTATTTTTTCTTCTAAAAGTAATTTCCTCAACTGGTCATTATAATTTGATCTCTCCTGCATCCCTGTCAGATGCATTGTTGATTGGAGCAATAAGAGATCTGGTCCAGAACAGTCAGCAATTGTTAGTTATATGTGATGATATAATAGAACACATCTACTCATGGAATCGTTCCAAAGAAAAACCTATCACCAAAATCAGACCAGCAATAAGCATCACGTTCATGGAAAAGAGATTTCCTCCGAGCAATTAACTAAGCTGTATGGGGATCATCCAAACATTCCGCATGAATTAAAATTCCATTTGCAAATATTTCTTAACAAAAATGGATATTTTAAATGGAACAATTACTCAGCCAGTTAAGTTGACAAGCAACAAATTTATGCCATTTATGAAAGATACCACTTTTAACAGAGGAGATCAAAAGGAAGATACAACAACAGAGCAAAGGAATGTGATGGAAAAGTGACAAACCTCAAGGATTAGTTTAAGCTCATCTAAGTTGCACCCGGTTCTAACATCAACAGTAGCCGGAAAAGATGAGTCTTCTGCACCATGTAATACTGTAAGAAGAAGCTGGCAGACGTGGCAAGGCTCTCTAAGATAAATGAATAGCTCAACAACATCTGCAGCCGGCGGAAAAACCTATCAGGAATGAAGGGGAAAAACAATTATCATAAGTCTTAATTGTCAAAAGCAAACAACTTAAATTTAAGGCAAGGAAACTGAAAGTACCCATGTTAAGTCTTTTATCTTGACACTCAGAAGACCAGCTCCACCGTTTTCATTTGGAAAAATGCTTGTAATTGGCTTCAAAAAGCAGGCTGATGGGCGAGATAATACCTACAGTTCACAAAAGAATGTATTCTGGAAAGAACTTCTCCAAAATAAGAAATTATGTTTCACCCATCTTAACAGTTGGGATAAGATATGTGATAATGATCATAACTACTATCTTTTCATGACTCAGTATGTTAGCTCTGTCTGTTCTCCACCAGACTACACATACGAACTAGAAATGGTGAAGAAAAAATAATCCCAAACAGCTTTTGTAGTTACAAAAGGAATACGAAATGAAATAGCTCACAATCCAGCTTAGCTAAAAAAATACCTTGGAATGACAGACGCACCTCACCTAATCAATGAAGCACACTCTACTCTTTAAGCCATGCTTAAAACACTTCAGCATACTTCATGCGACTTAAACCGCAAACAAAATCATAAATGAAACCTCATGAGATTTTTTTTCGCACCAGCACATAATGTATATTAATTTGAAAGAGAAGAATCTCACTCTGGAGGAACAGGGAGAGCAGATCGTGTAGCTAACAAGCCTTGGGCTTCAAGCTCAAGCAGAGCTCAACTCACTAAGTTATATAATTGAATTAGGGTTAAGTTATGCCATAGGTTGATTCATCTACAGCTCTCTAGCCTTGCATTCTCACTCACAATACATCTATAAATGCATGCAATTATATAGAAATCATATCCAGCTTGTTTCCCAAGCTCAATTTTAACTAATATGTGGAGTCATCCCATTGCACATTCTAAGACTCTTCAAAATGTTTCCGTTTCCTAACTGCCTTCCTAAATTACCATGGGAAACACAGAAATGTGATGAGATGACATTCGCATTTCACCCAATTTAAACTATTAAAGATATCAAAGAAATGCTTTCATATTTACTAATCCTCCCTCCGTCCAAAAAATATCTGTCCTCTTTAGAAAACCAAAATGAACTGTCATTTTGGTTTTCTAACGAGGACACATATTTTTTGAAGGAGGGAGTATTTACTAGAAATCTGGCACTAAACCAAGCCAGCATGAGCCAGCAAACCAGCTTACATGCTTATTTGCTATCCTTTATATTCTCTACCCTTTCTTCCCTTCAAACCTTTCACATCGCATCGTTACCTCATTTATATTGTCCTTCTAACATCCGAGAAACTACTCTGTCCAAGCAGTGTTTGAACTACGGCCTAGACATCCCAGTAACTCCATAAAAGGGCATTGTTCTGTGATCAGATCATAACGCATACAACTTCACCAAAACCACTTATTCAACTACCATATGTAATTTTTTTTTACCAGTCATTGTTTCTACAAGTAAAGGGTACAGTCTATTAATAGACATTGCTTCCAAAACTACCCAATTTAGTATTCTTCTCTATTCTTGAACTAGTTTCCACTCCCTACCGTCCATCAAACCACATTGCTTCAACCAACTTTATGTCCTCATTCCTAAAACTAAACAGCAGATCTGCTATATGCCCATATATATTTCCATTCTCCATAGCTTACTGAAAGGAACGGATTTAATGCCACACAGTTAGACCCAAGCTCAAAACTTAAGCTCTATAAAATTTCTAAGAAAAAACTAATATAGAAATATGTCAACATCGCAAAATCAATGTGGAACTCGAACCAAATAAGCGTTTGGAAAATGTAAAATAAGTTGGCACAATAACAATGTCATTAGAAACTTACTTCAAGAGGATAAATCTGAATAGAAGGAAGATGCTTAAATAGTCTCATCCCAAGAAACATCTCAAGTTGTTTTTGTCGAGAGCTATCCACAATTGCATTTTTATACCGTCTTTGGAGTGTAATCTTCATATTCTGTGCAGCAGCAAACTGTTTGAATTTACCACCATCATCAGTAAAAATATTAAGAATATGACTGTGCATGGCCTTTGACCCTGTATACAGAGTTGCATGAATATCCCCTGCAGATAAGAACAGTTCAGCCAACTGTGATATGGGAGATAAAACCGTTGAGCTCTTAAATTCCTCAAATGTCATATCAAATCTTTTCCACGGCTTATCTGGGCAAGGGTGATTCCAAGTAGTAGTTCGTGTGTTGTGGTCGATGTAATATGCTTTGCCTGTTACTGCATCTGAACGTTTCTCCCATCCAGGAGGTAAGGGAGCAATGTATCCACCATACCTATTCATATCAGAATACCTGCTTACTGATCCAAAGCCTGCTGAATAATCATTGTCAAGAGATATCCCCAGCCTTCTACACTGTTCTACAAATACTTGCAAGGAACCAAAATAACTTGCAGCATTGGTTCGATCTAAAGAATCAGCACAATTAAACCGGATTACACCATTTTGAAGAGATCTCAAACAAAAAGCACCTTCATAATCTTCATTGCAGATGATTACCCCTTTGCAATCCTTAAGTTGCTGCCGTGAGAGTATATAGTCCCCTTCAGAAAAGCCAATAGCGATGGTGGGTCCCTTGAGGAGTCTCCATAATCCCTCTATTGTTTGCTGTTCACCTTTTAGTTTTACACTAGCATGCCAGTCATAGTTTACTAAGTGAAGTCGGGTTTGTGGAAGTTTTCCAGTTGATCTAATATAATTTAAAGATTCTTCAAAATGTTGAACTAGAATGGATTCAGATTTCCCCTCAGCATTTCGAAGGAGATTTATACACACAATAGGAACCATGGGATTCTTATTTTGAAAAGCATCTCCAGCTCCATCCAGATTCTGGGCGTTGTACCTCTTACTTAACCTCTGATAATACTGCAAACTCCCTCTATATGGATCCCGATCCGAGACATAAATTTCTGCTTCTGCAGCAGTCATCTTAAGCTCCGCACCCCACCAGATGGGTATTGTGCCTCTCCGCCAGATATATGTGCTAAAAGGAATAGACTGACCTCCTCTTCTTGACCCCCAGACAAGCTGTTCACACTCCACTTCATTTCCTGTCCATGATAAGATAAATCCAAGTCTACAATCCACCATGACAATGTACTGTGGTAATAATACATATATATTCAAAACCAAATGGACTAGCTTGGATTGACACATGTTGATTGAATGCATTTTAATACATTATTACTGGAATATGTAAAATTAAAAGCGCTAACGCTTAATTCTTGGAAAAGTAGGACTCCCTCCGTCCAAAAATGTGTCCTCATTAGAAAACCAAAATGAACTTTCATTTTGGTTTTCTAATGAGGACACATATTTTTGGACGGAGGGAGTGAGAGTATTACTTATGCAAAATTCAAGGTGTGAAGATCATTCACTTTCCAACATAATTTCATCTGTTGGTTGAACAGCTACGTGGAATTTTAGTAAGTCATAGAGATAAAAAGGCAAATCTAATGCACCACGGATCGTGAAATCCAACTTCTGCAGCTCAAGATATGCTCATTTAAAGATTAATACCGGTAATAATTTATCGAACATCCCATCTGCTCTCAATCCAGAAGTTCAATCTCCACACAATTGCTCAACAGATTGGACATCTGTTACAGCCTTCATAACATCTGTTCACGAATTATAAAAGCAAATTTCTTTCTCCTTTCTACATAAGTAGGATGACTTTGAAGACTATAAAAGAAGTTCAAGACACATCTTAGATAAGGGATTCAAGGCATTCAAAGTATTTTCTGTTCCATCCTTCTCCATCTAGTGAAAAACAAATGGTAGTGAATTCCTTCCCTCTTTTTATATCGCAAAGCAGGGAAAGCATAGGAAGTGGGACTCAAACTTGGGGCATTACAAAGGGAGGAACAACTTTATCAGCTGGAATCAGAGTGTGATTGCCTTTCTTCATTTTTTTCTTCATGGAATTTAAACTATATACCAAACTACAAAGCTGCAAAGTTGCTAGTGATCATTGTAAACCATCAGAAGGAGAGCAGGTGAAGCTAGCAAGAAGTTTGGACAGTGGAGAGCTACCTCCAAAATAAAATCATTGAAATTGAAGTGCCACAATGAAAAAAAAGACATTTATAGCGAGAGTGTAATAGCAAGGTCTTGGAACAAAGCCGTAGTGAACTATCAGGAGGGCAAGAACACTCCGCCAAAGAGTAACTGTATCCAACGATGAAGCTGAACCACTATCCACAGTCATTCTTATCTTCAACTTATCTGATCACTGCAACCGGATCCCGAATCGGCCCCGCCGGCTCCATATTTAACAGACTACTTACTAGTACAAGTGATCTATTACCATTTACTTAAATTACGTTATATAAATTCTTTCCATTATGGGCACATGCAAAGTGAGAAGATTAGAAGGGATGCATGTAAATGATGCCAAGAGAGGGAGAGGGAGACCTAAGAGAACTTGTATGGAATTAATAAGAAAGGATATGTCTTTGCTTTCTCTTAGAATGAAGGCATAAGATCCATGTTGCCGACCCCAAATTATTGGGAAAAGGCGCTACTTGATTATGATTATGATTGTTTGCCTTGCTAGTACTAACAATCAGGAACTAATGCATGTATTCTTTCATAATAAAATGCTTGAAATGTTTTCAGACTAGTAATACACAACATTTCCTAGCACAGCATACATGTAGAGTTTCCCCTATATGCATAAGATAGGAGCAAGTACACATGCAGACTCCATTCCTCTCATTCAACAAAAGAGAAGAATAAATGTAACAGATAGCAATAATAAAAAAATTTAGAAATGAAAATGGCTAGATAACCATAGGACCCCCAAAGCTTCAACCATGTGGAAACAAATAACAATGCATGCCATCAAACTTCATTGGTGACAGAATTAAAAAAACTTCTACACCTAGTATAAAAATAATATGCATAACATTCCAATGCAATAAAATAACCCACATACACATATCATAAAGTGAAAGAAATTACCTGTACTACAGCATGCATTCAGCCCTCTAGCCAAGTATCTAGTGCCAGGATGCAACCTACTGCGACGAGCAATTAGAGCAACTAGCCCATCTTGCTGCCCAGAAAATCCAAAACTTTTGCATTCCGCAAACCCCTACGAAGTTCAGTGTCCTCAATTTAACACGACGAAAATTAACAAAAATAAAGAGCAATACAAGTAAAAAAAAGCAATGCAAAACAGTCAACATAGATGAGAAGATAGTTAGAGAACCTCAGAGGCGTTTATTGATAACCATACATGTAGAGGCTCTCAATCAGTAACCATTTACCTGCCATACCATCCCACCCAGCCGGCTTACAACAGGTATGTCATCAAAATTACCCAACAGGCAAATGAGTTATTTATTTACCCATCAATTTAATAATAAGACTTGCTGTAAGTAATTCTTATGCCATACACGCTATCCTTCATTAACACTGTTTATTCCCTTAAACCTTCCCAAGCTTCAAACCAATATCCGATCAAGTGAAAGATGACTACTACTAAAGTAGCGAAATGTAGCGTGATCAGACAAGCCTCCCATTTCAAGATGCTGCCGCATTCACAGTCCCCACTTTCCCTACATTAACCTCCAACCTCAGCATCTCTGTCCTGAAGCTCGTGTATTCTCTCACCATTGAGTTTGGCCTATTCCCAGCCCCCTCTGTAGGCTGCAGCTCCCAAGCCAGCTGTAGTCCACACTTGTCAGGATCTTGCAGCAACTGGGCACTCTCCCCAAGTGGGTAGCCTTATTCTTGCTTCTCTTGGCTGTACTATTGTTTCCTTATGCCATTTTGATGCATCTGAATGCAAATATAAATTACCAATATGTTCTTTTAATTACTGTAATTTAGAAGAAGGCCAATTTGAAGTTTTTCTAGAAGACCTAAATTTCTAAAATCGTCTAATTTTATTATGTAAGTGGTTTCCTCGTTTTAGAGAAATGAATTTTGTTTCTTCATGTTAAATTTGATTTGGTAAAATGGATGTATAATTTTGTGTACTGCTAACAAAGTACATTTTTTCAGTTTTTTTCTTTTTTCCTCTATTCCTAGGGCTGTAACCAGTTCAATCACTGAAAGATAATTGTTGTTCCTCCAATGCTTTAGTTTCTGATAGTTCAAATGAATTACAAAGTGCATCTAGTTTGCGTCACAGCCTGTGTGCTCTGTGCTTAGCAATCACAGCCATCAGATCTAACGCCAGCCCCCCTTTTTTCCAGCTACTGTGTCAGGGAAGCACTGGAAAACACTTAAAGGGTTCTTCTACCCTGCTCGGCAACAGGATTGCTCACCCCGCCTCCTTCCCTCATAGCCCATTGCACTCCGCTGCCACCTCAGTATCACATGGCATCAAGTGCAGAAGACAGTCTGAGCTTGCTTGCAAACTATGTTTTCCTTAAATTAAAAGTCTCAATAGAAATAACATATGTCTTCCGTCCACTGAACAGCCAAAATCACTAGCCAAGTTCATTGTAGGCTCCATTCCTGTCCATATACAAGTACCTTTACACTTATCCTAACCATTATGCCACAGTAGATAACAGGTCAAGGAATGCATATAGAAAAAATTGGGGAAGCATGTAACAGAAAGGTACGGGTAGAATTTAGGAAAACAACAATACATCATTTATACTACAATAATACCATCTAACATCCATAAGGGACAGCTAAATATCTTTACTTCGTCTCCTTTTTCCCATCAGTTAATCCATATCTTGTAACGTCTATCATTTATCAAATCAAATCCTGTATTGGCTCCTAGCTATCCAGAAATCATACAGTTTCTCTAAGCAATAATATTCACTTTATCCTCGAGGTAACAACAATTAGGATTAGTAAATGCCCTTCTCAGATATTACGACAGAAATACAAAATTTGATTGTCTTTTACACCAATGCTAATAACAGCAAAAACGGACTTACAAGAAAGGGTCATACAAAAACACACCACCACAGAAGAAGAGAATATTAACAAAACCAATTAAAGTCTGACAATTAGTATACCAAGTGTGAAGAAAAACCTGCAGCAGAATGACACAATGGTCTGGCATCCCAATTTCTTTGAAGGGGCTGGAAAGCCATCCGTTCCAAACAAACTCCACATCAGGGCTTTGTAGTGGCATGCAACTAGGAAAAGGTCTAGTAATATCCCTTGTTTCACAAAAAAAGTACTTCCCATCAATGTCGAGCTCAGTCAACTCCTGAATATTTTTCAACTCCCCTTTTCCTTGAGGCTGTGGGTTTCGAAGTTCAATTCTGACCCACTGACTCTCTGTCACCGTGTATACACAGCCGCCCCCAGGCAAATTTGGTATTGTGGCATTCAATTTGGTAGCAATTAAGAGTACTCCAAAGTTCCCCATAGCTGAATAACCCAATATAGCTTTTCCATATGTTGTACTTTTACATAATAACCTTGAACCGTCTGTTACACAATTCAGAGCTTCTTCTTCAGAAAAGAAAACATCATGGCCAACCTTTCCAGTGTATGACAACGATCCAGTTGTAGGATCAATATAAATTACTTGGGTGTCACTTCTCGTAGATAAACTGACAATGATAAATACTTCAGCTGTCTCTAGCACAATGACAACAACAGATGTATCCCTGGTGTATCCACCTATAACTCCAGGGGGGGAAATATCACATTACAACATCATAAGGTTAAGAACTTCTGGAAATAACATATTCAGATATGTGGAAAGAATACACATTTCTAATCGCTCCACCCCTTATATACTGCCATACTTCTCTTTCTTCAGTGTTCCTAATTGTTTGTCTCTTATAGTTTACAACGCAACAAAATTCTATAACTTACAATATTAAAGGCTTAAAATTGGAAAGAAACTCAAGGTGCCAACTAGTATGGGCAATATAAAAATACAACTTGACTGGAAAAATGCCTGCATTACATGCTCTTCTTTAAGATGTGTGATTTCAAAATATAACTATCAAAATGAGAAAGAGGAGTATGGAAAAAGAGATGTTCAAAAAACAAGGGAAAACAGAGGCAGTTGTATAATTCATGTATCCATTAGCAGAAATCTAATCTGCACCTACAGAAGCTTATAATAGTTTCCCTTTTCAACGTGACTTTCAGAGTTTCAACTTCCAAACTGATAAAGAATGGAATTTTTTCAAGGGAAATCCTTAGGTGATCTTCACTCAAAATCTAATGAGCAAATAGATTCCGCTTCGACACCTGAAACGTATGACATACACCAAAAATATCTATTTAGAAGAAAACATTTTTTCCGCAAATCTACTGTCCAAAACATCACATTTTCCGCAAACTCAACAAATATAAAGAATAAGAACAGCAAAGAGAACTTCTGAGCTGACACGCAAGTAATCTATACTTTCGCACTCATGACGATAAATAGATATATAAAGCTAAAACAGCATGAGATTGACACTAAAAATCACAAAAAGAAAAAAGAAAACCATTTGAAATCGATAGATCGTCTAAATCGTTTAACTCCACGCTAAATAAAAAAAATTGTCACTCCATTTTCGTGCAATCACTGCCCAAAAACGATCTATTCAACAACATAAACATCCAATTCTGCTGATGCAATGCAAATATTCGCGGAAGATAAAAAAATTTCACCTTTCTTGCTTTCGGATCGCCCCTTTGCGAATCCCAAGGGATTCTCCATCGACGACTCCTCTTGCCGACTGACTTTCTTCCCGTCGATTGAGCCGCCCCCTCCCTTGCCCCCGATCCCCGTCCTGGCGATCCGATTCTAGGGTTTCAACTCGCAAAAGATGCAATTATTTATAAAACTCTCGTCTTCCTCGAGGCCGGCGATCGAGGCTCTATCTCGTCGCCGGAGAGATCCAATCCCCATGCAAGGGACTCGTCTCGATTAAAAACTCCCGTTTCTTCCTAAGCAGACAGGTGATATATCCCGTCTCCATTTCCGTATCTCACGGCCCTTATATTATCGTATCGTCTCGATTGCGACTGGCCGAAGCAGGAGAGGGAGTGGAAAAATCGTCCATAGGCCGGACATTGTGTCGGACGGAAACCTCTTCTTGCGGTCCGGGTCTGTCCGAGCTCACATGTCTGCGGTCATCGGCCTCATCCCACGTGGCTGGACCGGCTCGGTTTGATGATACATTTTTTTACAAAGAACCCGGTCCGAGTCAGCCAGTGTGTTCGACCGGAAAAGGATAGGATAAGACACTTGCCCATGTCTGTCACCTGCTCTAGTCTACTTGCCTCCCGCCACCGCCAATGGCCGTGCCCATCCGCCTCCACTGCCCGGCCCCGGCCGGCCGGAAGCCCATCTCCGCCTTCTCCTCCTCCCTCCTCTCCCCTTCCAGACCCACCTTCCTCGGCGCCCTTTTCTCTCTCCCTTCCTCTACCTCCTGCGGCCGCGTCTCCATGAGCATGGAGGCCGGCGTCGGCGTCATGGGCACCAAGCTCGGCATGATGACCTACTTCGAGCCCGGCGGTAAAGTCGTCCCCGTCACCGTCGTAGGCTTTCGCGAGGGCAACATCGTCACCCAGGTACTCATACTGGGCCTTTTGTGCTGATTGCCTAGTGCTCAAGTTTGTAGCTTTTTCTTGATTAGCGGCTTGATGCTTCAGGTGAAGACGGCGGCGACGGACGGGTATGACGCGGTGCAGGTGGGGTACCGGAGGGTGAGGGACAGGAAGCTGACCAAGCCGGAGCTGGGGCACTTGAGCAAGGCTGGGACTATTCCTATGCGGCATTTGCAGGAGTTTCGATTGGTGTCTGTGGAGGACTTTGAGCCCGGGCAGAATATTGCGGTGGATGAGATTTTTAAGGAGGGAGATCTTGTGGATGTCTCCGGTACCACCATTGGGAAGGGATTTCAAGGTAATTATTAACGTTTATTGTACTTACCTGTCATATTAGTTGAGCTTCTGGTAGATGAATTATTCTGTCGTCTGTCTTGTTTATAGCTTCATATGAAAAAATGTTGATTTTTATTAGATGGTGGAAACCCCAACTAGTGGGGTAAGAAGAGGTCCAAAATCCACTTAAATTGACCATATGGAGCATCTAAAACGAGACTGTCCTCTTTTCCAGATGGAGCATCTAAAACAGGACGGAGGGATTATAGGGTGTGTTATCTTATTTTCTGAATTGAGGAAAGATGGGTTTTTTGCAGTCATGGTTATGATAGTGGATTGGGTTGTGCCAGGTCTTTTGTGGTTAAACTACGATAGTAGGAGTGAGGTTAGTGTAGTTTCAAGTTTGTCTTTATAGTTTGGATTCGCCACAAACAGTTTGCAGTAAAATCTGATAAATATTATCAGTGGCTGATGTTGTCCTTACTGACAGAGCAAGCAGAATTGCTCAAAAATCGATTGCAATATGCACTGATACTCGATTAGTGTATTTTAAGTGAAACAACTAAGTCTCACAGTTTTTTTATGGTTTAGGTACGGCTCAGGATAAGTTGAAGTTCATGGTCTGTATTGATTTTGAAATGTAGTCCTTGCTGCTGTTAGCAGCGGAGATGTTGTCAACAAAGAAAACGAAGTTGCTAATTATCAAAAAAAAAAAAAGAAAACTAAGTTGCTTTTTCTGGAGGTAGGATTGGACATTACAAAGTGTGGCATTGCACCAATGATAGGCTTTCCCCATAGTTTAGAGATTTTACCTTTACTGAAAATTGAGATGCTTGGTCAATTAGCTAACTCTCTTGAGTATTCTTTCTTGCATGAAATCAAATGCTAAATTGTCCATAAAGATTGAAGAGAAAAAAATTAAGTTGTCAAATGAAGAAGCACATTTTTGGAAAACATCTGATAAGTCTTTACTTGGTTTTAGTTGTCTGAGACATGTCTTTCTGGAGTTCATTTGCTGTTTGATGAGCTGCAAGTGTGTTATTCTTTTGCTTTTTACTTTTTTTTATGACTTTCAATGTTTAGAAGATAGAGTCATTCATGAAATACCAAGAGAGATTAATAAAAAAAATACAAAAGCAAATCATTCATATGTGAGTAGGACAAACATCATCATAAAGGCAGAGGGGAGAAGGGAATAGTACCTAGAATAGTCGTCCAAAAGGAGGAAAAGATGAAGTGACCCTAGCAACTAGGGTTAAAAAAGTAGTATAATGTAATACCAAAAAGCACGGAAGATTTTTGTTCGCTTGTGCTGTCACTAGGAAAAGGGCACACTTGAAGAAATGTGGAAAAAAGTTTACAATTGTGGAGCCAAAATACATAGAAGTGTGAAAAATTTTAAATTTTCTCAAAAGCCACGGTAGAGTTTGAGTAACGTGTGGGAAAATTATCACAGTACAAAAACGTGCACGACTAACATGGGACATTTTTTTTAATTACCAAAAAAAACACGTGACGTTTTTCCCACACCAAAAAAACAAGCTACTAACTCATGGAATATTTTTCCTACATTTTCGATGATTGTGGGAAAATTATAAAAAAAAATCAACAGTGTCTTGAGGACTATAGTTTGGTTCTTGGGGGGATTAGTCATGAGGGGTAATTTTGCCACAATCACCAAAAACACTGGAAAATATTCCACAGATTAGTCGTGCATGTTTTTTAATGTGGGAAAATTGTCACACTTTAGTTGTGCGCATTCTTGTTGCACGACAATTTTCCTTCGTGTTAATCAAACTCAACCGTGGCTTTTGAGGAAATTTAAAATTTCCACACTTTTATGTATTTTTGCTCTATAATTGTGACTTGTGGACTTATTTTCCACATTTCTTCAAGTATGTAAAATTTTACACACCTTTGGTTGCCAATATGACTGTGTACCCCACGCCTTTTTTAGTGGAAGCACAAACGAACAGAGATCTTCTATATATACTAGGTTTTTTAACCCTAGCTGCTACAGTCACATATTTCCCTCGTCTTGGTACTATTCCCTTCTTCCATCTACCTTTATGATGATATTTGTCCTACTTACTTATGAATGATTTTATCTTCTAAACTATTTAAAAACATAAAAAAGAAAAAGTTATTTTATTCTATCGTATCTTTTGTAATAGAAAACTGAAATTTTTTTATCTTTCTGTCGCATCCATTCTATCTCAATATGTTTGGTTTTCATAAACTCATTGTGACTAACTTCGGCCTTGCATGTCTCGTGAATGTTATTTTTTCGCATGGGGAAAAGTTAATAATGACTAACGCACGGAAAAAAAAATTGCGCTTCTTTACGCATTCATGAGGGATTATTTTTCCCTGTGGGAATTTTTTTCTACACCCCCCCCCCCAAAAAAAAGAAGAAGTGTAAATGCTTTTAAAGCTTTAAGTTTCTTTACCCCTTTCGTTGAAGTCACTCTACCTCCAAGCTGCATGTTCAGCGAAGTAGTACTGCATCAATGTAGGTAAATGATGGACAATTGAAAAACTGTGCTAGTTTCGGATTGTAGCCAATGATTATGTATTGTAATGCAGGTGGAATCAAGCGACACAACTTTAAACGTGGACCTATGACCCATGGTTCCAAGAGCCACAGAGCCTTGGGTTCAATTGGTGCTGGAACAACACCAGGACATGTGTATAAGGGGAAGAAGATGCCCGGTAGGATGGGAGGAACAAAAACGAAGATCAGAAAGTTGAAGATTGTTAAGATAGACACTGAGCTTAGGGCGGTGATGATAAAAGGTGCAGTTCCTGGTAAACCAGGAAATCTTCTTCGCATCACTCCAGCAAAAATTGTGGGGAAGAACATCCCGAAAAACTAGCAGCTTTGCTTTGCTTGATGTGTAATTTGTTGTTTTTATTATTTTTTTGAAGTGTAGCATTTTTTTGGCACTGTTTAACTGTAACTTACACTTTTAAGTAGTAGATGAGTTTATTGCTTTTCTATAGTTTCAGTATCCTGTATTCTTGAAGCGCTTGTAGCATTCAAAGATTGCTGGCAGGGTCCTTAACATAATCCAGGTGATGAGGCTTGATGAAGAAGAACAGAATTTGAAAGCTAAATTAGGAGGAAAAACAAGGATTGTATTGCTTGAATCCACAAGCGACATCTGAATCCAGAGTGGAATTACTGAACTGAATCTACAGTTCAAAAGCCCAAATCCATGAGTAGAGTATAGATTTCAATTTCAAAATTCAAATTACAATCAACTGAATCCCTGCCAAGAGACTCGAGTGAAAATGTCGTTTCTGCCCCTACTGAAATCTAAGGTCGTAAGAGACTTATCCAACTAATGGTTCATGTATTAAAATACCCTACCTAGGCATTTATTAAAATGCCCCTGCATAGGAAATAGAAGAAAACTGGTAACTGTTTGATGAAATGCTACACTGATATGAGCAGCCTGCATCAGGCCCTCCTTCCCAAAGAAAGCTCTACCATGAGCTTAAAAGATCTGTGGAGTAGGAGGAATAGTAAGCTCAGGTCCAAAATAAGGTGATAAACATTAAAAGTTTTTGAAATGTTATGTGTGTAGGCAGATCCACCACATACGCATTGTTGTTGATGCGTCGAATGATCTGATAGGGTCCTATCTTCTTTTGAGTGAGCTTATGATAGTGACTAGTAGGAAGCCTCTCCTTCCTCAGATAGACCATGGCATAATCTCCCACCAGATAGACCTTCTCTTGAGTTCAGCCTTTGCATTGTACTTTGTGTTGGACTCAAGAAGGGAATCCCGAACGTGTTGATGAATAGAAGCTAGCTTAGAAACAATGTCCACAGCTGCAGCATTGTCCCCAACTTGTTTTGGAAGTATACCTAGATCTACAGTGTGTCCAGGAATATAACCATAGATAATAACAAAAGGCACAAGTCCTGTAGATCTGTCAGGAGTTGAATTGTGAGCAAGCTCAGCCTGAGGTAGGAAGGCATCCCACTGTTTTGGAGTAGATCCTCCTAATGTTCTGTTCACCACTTCAGTTTGACCATCAGTTTGAGTATGGCATGTGCTGCTAAACTATAATTTGGTGTCCAACCTCTTCCAAACAATCCTCCAAAAATGACTTTAAAAACATGTTGTCCCGATCATAAGTAATTGATCTAGGTAAGCCATGTGGTCTAACAATAAAGTTGAAGAACAAGAGAGCAACATGAAATGCATCAGAAGTCTTCTTGCATGGTATGAAATGAACCATTTAGGAAAATATGTCAACTACCACAAAAATAGAGTCAACACCTTTTCTGGTTTTAGGCATCCCTGGGACAAAGTTTAGGGATTGGTATTGGGGTGTAAAGGGCAGTGTTTTGAGAGTGCCCTTTGACAAACTTAGCATTGCTTAATATAACTACTGACATCCTTTTTTATATTTTATATAAGTTCAATAATACCTTTCTTTCACTAGGGCCTCAGCTTTGTCTTTCCCAAAATGTCCAGATAGACCTCCACAATGTAGTTCCTAAATGAGATGTTGTCTAATAGAATGTGAGGGGATACATAGCTGATTTCTCTTATTAAGAATTTATCAAAAAATTGGAAATCTAAGGAAACAATATTACCAGTCTGACAAACTGACCACTGGTCTTGGAATTCCTTGTCCTCATCATACAACTCTTTTAAATAGTCAAACCCAAAAAGTTCATTGCAAAGAGTAATCAATAAGATGACCTTCCTGCTCAATGCATAGGCTACTTTGTTCAATTTTTTAGACCTATGTCTAATAACAAAAGTATAGTCCTGCAAATCTAACATTAAAATCAAGCATGTAACCTATCTAGCTTACTTTGGCTTTGCAAATGCTTCAAGAACCATGGTCAATATGGAGGATGAACTCCTTGAAAACAAGATAGTGTCTCCAGTGTTTTAGAGACTCAACTAGAGCAAATAATTCCAGCTTGTATGCAAACCCCATCCTTCTAACTTCATTAAGTTTAGCACTAAAGTAAGCTATTAGCCTACCTTCTTGTGACAACACAACCCCAATTGCAACTCCATAAGCATCACATTCAACCTCAAAAGTTTTGTTAAAATCTGACAAAGCTAGGACAAGGGTACTAGTGAGCTTCTCCTTAAACATTTGAAAGTTGTTTTGTGCATCTTGAGTCCATAAAAACTTGTCCCTTTTTAAACATTCAGTAAGGGGAATGGCTATAGTGCTAATTTTTTTATAAATAACATATAAAAGGTAGCAAGACCATACAAACTTCGTACCTCATTAATGGATTTAGGAGCTGGTCAATCTCGTATTGCTTGAATTTTACTAGGGTCTTCTGAAAGTCCTTGAGAGCTGACTATTTAAGCGAGGAAAACAAGCTGATTGGTCATGAAGGTACATTTCTTCATGTTGATTAACATGGAATTTTGTTGGAGTACCTCAAAAACAAGTACTAACTGCTACAAATGGTTGTCTTCATCCCCACTATAGACCACAATTACAAACTTCCCAAGAAATGAGTCTCATAAAGGTACTAAGCAGGCTTCTATTCATCCCCTGACTTGATTCTAATATGATGATGGCCACTCTTTAAATCCAATTTTGAAAATATCTTGGAACTTACCAACATATCATCTAGTAGGAAACCTATACTTGATAGTGATCTTGTTTATGGCTCTACTGTCCAGACACATTCTCCAGTTGATCTTCAACTTGTCTTTGTAGCTCTTTGTGTTCTGCTGGACTCATATGATAATGAGCTAAATGTGGCAGGTTAGACCCGGGAATGGGGTCAATTTGGTGTTGGATGTTGTGCATAGGAGGAAGTTGCAGTGAAAGTTCATCTGAGACCAAATTGGCATATTTGTGAAGTAATTGTTAGCGAATGATGTTGAACCTCGATTTTAGCAAGCAACCCTTCTTGTCCCTTGTGGACCAGCAAGAAGGCTGTATGCTCTTCTACAAACTTCTTTTGGATATTGGTCAACAACAAAACTTTATTCTTTCCTTTGCTTGCAAACTGTCTAAGACAAGAAATTTCATTTTCTGCTTTATCTTCTTCGCTGGGTGGTATTGGTCTTTTTCTGACTATATTTGAGTGTTTGAACGGTTGGTTGGGGCATGAGTTTAATAGTTTTACCCTTAGAGTCAAATGTGTAGGTGTTAGATTTACCATCATGGACTGCTTGCATGTCGAATTGCCGAGGCCTTCTCAAAGGAGTCCATCTAGCGCGACCCATTTTCAATACCAGATTAGGCCCCATGCCTACATGGCCTTGGTCATTTAATCTGGTATTAAAAAGTGGTCACCAAAACATTTCCCTTCTCAAAGGGTCATGGCAGGCATCCATGTTTGTGACATCACAAACTATGTCAGCTGAGTAAACACCTCCAATTGAAAAGGGTACCTTGCATTGTTCAGTCGCCTTCAATTCCCCAACTTCAGTGAACCACCCCAAAGCATAAAGCATAAGGTTTAAGATGTCTTTGGGTAAGTAGGCTGAGTCTGTCCACCACAGATTTAAAGATAATATTTTTATACGCTTCCCCCCATCCATTATAACCATGCACACCTTGTTTTGAACTGTAGTTTTAGTCAGAATGAGGACCTGATACGATGACGACAGCCAAAGACGATCTACAACGTCGGAATTTTGTAAGATGCCTTTTTATGTAAGGGGAGTGATAACCCTGCATTAGATTCTTACACATTTTTCATACACAGCTGTGTATGGAAATGTCAGCTGTGTATAGAAAATGTGTAGGAATCTAATGTACAAATATCGTTTTCCTTTATGTAACACGCTCCTGGTCCTGGGTTTATGATTATGTTGTAAAAGCTACTTATGATGAAGATGGGTAGAGCCCATGGGCCTGTGGGCCGGATTAGCTCACAAGACAGACCATGGGCTGCGGCCCTATAGAGTATAAGCGCCAATGGTGAGTCTTTACCGTCTGTAAAAGTAGCCGTTAATTTCTACTGTCTAGAAAAGTAGCCGTTGAATCTGGTCACGTACCCGTACTGAAAGCAAATCCTAACGTTGGGGTCCATGAAAGTAGGGGTGGGAAAATCCGACCCGACCCGACCCTAAAATTACCCGACCCGACCCGACCCTATTGCAAAATAGGGTCGGGTGCGGGTTTGAAAATTTTACCCTATTTAAAATAGGGTCGGGTAGGGTAATTACCCGAATTACCCGCACAACCCTATTTTACCCGATGTACATATTATAAAATATTATAATATACATTTAATATTGAATAATCTAATTTTTAAATATAATTTTAGTTTTAAATCACCAAAAACTTTATATTAACCTTATTTATATTAAAATTTAGTCAAATAAAGGTCAATTTTGACTTTTTAAATACTAGATTAGCAAATAAAATTACTTATTTTTATTTTATTTTTTAAAAGTAGGGTCGGGTCATTACCCGACCCGACCCGATCAAAGTAGGGTTAGGGTCGGCCATTCTCGACCCTACTCATGAATAGGGTCGGGTAATTACCCGACCCTATTTAGGTAGGGTAAAGGGCGACCCGACCCTATTTTACCCGACCCGACCCGATTCCCAGCCCTACATGAAAGATAAGAAGGGAAACTACGAGAATGCAGATCCAATATAGATGTGTATGCATATTCTATTTCCTCATGCTAATATTGGTCATGAGTAAATTTTTCAGAAGATACTCAAATCCTTTCGGATCTTATTAAAATGAAAGAAAATCCAATATGTGGATTCCAGTTGCTAATTGTCAGGTTCTCCGTTAAAAAAAATAATAGGGTGAAAAGTGAAAACCCTTGAGATTGAATAAGATAATGTTTCAATATTAGGTACCTCTACCAAAATGTGGTTTTTGAGTGTGCTGTCTTAAAATTGGTTTGGCCTCATGCCTACTATAATTTTTTTGGGTGGAGCTTTAGGCCTGATTTAGTTGGCTTCATCATGCTTCAACGTGAGGGGCCATTTGGGGCGTGAAAAATCAGCTTCATCCACCTTGATAAATTTGAAAAAATACACTTAAAGAGTGGATAAATAGGATAATCTAGTTAAAATTATCCTATTTATCCACTTTCTAGGTGGATACAATCCAGTTATCACGCCCCAAATGGGGTCTCTGAATATCATTTGGTTGGGGAATTGGCTGAAGCCCCGTGAATCCAAAATTCAGGCTGACGCTCGATTCATCCTTATCAGCTTTAGTTTCGACTTTTGAATTAACATCCAAACTAACTCAGCTTCAGCGAGAATCTGGCTAAATTATTTTATAATTGAAGCTAGCTGCGGCTTCCATAAGCTTCACCAGGATGGCTGCTTTTCATTAGTATATATCCTTTTAAAGAGATGTAGCCAACTTGTAAAATGAAGTTTCGCCAGCTGCCAACTCCTAAAATCAATAGCGCATACGCTAGTGCAAACACGATTATTTGATGAAGAGAGTTACAAGTACGCATCCGAAAAAAGAAGAAGAAGAAACTCACAGGGCAGACCCCAAACTAGTACTTTTTGTAAGGTCCGTATATAATTTATCAGTCAAGGAATAATTTTAAATTACATGAAAACAAAACTCTACATGTAGTAAGTCAATGACCTTTCTTATCTGTTACAGTAGTTTGGACGATCAACATAGATAGGGCTTTTGCAAACCCAATGAATATAGAAGTCGGATTATCTCGTATTCTGAAAATTCATAATTAAGATGATACTCCTTTGAAAGACTGCTCTTAATCTCATACTTGGCACAATTTTAGTTTTTTCTTCATATGGCTATGACCACGTTAAAGAAGCAAAGATTTTGAGTTTGAACCTTCACTTTAGTGGCACAGTATGAATCTTGATGTATGGCTTTGCCCATCCCCAAAGGAACTCACTACATGATACAATGCTCTAAGAGGCTGATTGCCCTGCCCCGAGTCATGTGTGGGCTCAAACACCCTTGATTACAAAGAGAAAAAATAAATACGTTGTCATAAGGACATTGATATTCTTATTATATCAGTTTTCCTATAACACATACATGGCTACGTGACTTGTAGTGAAGGAAAAACTAATGTAAGAATATCATCATTTGCATAGGCTCCCTTCACTGCAAGCCACGTGGCTGTATATGTACATCATTTTCCTTGTCAGAAGTAGCATTTCATTTTTCGTAGACAAGTTGAAATTCAATTTAAATTTTAAAGATAAAATATTTCAAAGATACGTTACAAAAAACTTACCAAAACATGGCAGTTTGTGAAACGAGCGTCGCCGTTTTCACAACGATCGCCGCGACTAGCGCTTCTCAAACTCGATGCTGGCCCAGAATGCAATTTTTTTTAAAAATGGGGAAAATCAAAATAATGGAGGAGTGAACGAGCAAGGAGGAAGGAGGCGATTCCTAAATCCCAATCGGAGAAGGAAGCACAACCCAGATCTGCCCAGCCACGGCGCCCGGACCCAAATCGCCGCCGTTATCCTTGCCGGAGCTCCCGATTCAGCTGCCGCTGGATCCGGCGATCTCCGTCAGCTGTAGCTGCCCGGCCCAGACTCGATCCACCGCAGTCTCGGTTCCAATTTAAGGCTCTTCTCTCCAATCTTGTGTATTTGAATTAGATCGATCATTTGTTGGTTTTTTTGGTGTTTATATGGAGAAAGTCTTTTTTGGAGTGAGGGGGAATTAATAGGCTGCGTCGCGGTGAAAGGGGGGATTTTTATGAATGGCGTCTGTGCAGAATTCCAAGAAGCAGGGACATCTAGAAGCCGGAAAGCGCCGGGTATGTTTCAATTCAAAAAAGCAAAATGGGTTTTTTATTCACTATTTGTTTATATATTGGTATTTTTGTCACTTTTCAAAACTATACTGATATAATTTATATACGCTTTCACCTGTGAATTGTATGTTGAATGTGACTCTGGGATTTAATTAGATTAGGTGGATATTAGCTAAAGCGGTGATTTGGGTTCAAAGCTCGGTGATATGTGAATTTTGTTGTGTCTTGTTACTTTGTTTGCTCCTATTTGAGTAAAGCTGATATTTTGACTTACTTTGCATTTAGCTGGAGGAGTTTCGAAAGAAGAAGGCAGAAGCAAAGGCAAAGAAGGCTGCAGTGGCTGCTCCATCAGAGTCTGATGCTATCAGCCAGCATGAGAAATCATTGTTAGAGAGCGAGAAGGAGAACATACGCAATCTAGATAATGCTAATAATATCGAATCATCGAGGCCCAGCTTCTCATTCGACAACAGTCCATTTACGTCAGTACATAGCTTCCATCCCGATTCTTCACATGTGGCAGTGAATTCTTCAGTGGCTGATGTGTCTGACAAATATAACAATAGTAGTAGTTACTCAATACCGAATCGACCATCTGAATCTGAATCGAATGAAGGTTTATATACCCATAGATTAGACAATGGTTACAATAGTAGCTGGAGGGATACAAATTCTAGTGAAGTAAGTAAATATACTGAAGCGGACATTGAAGCACGCAGCACAAGGTCAGCATCACCACCTGATCTGGTCCAGGAATACAGAGATTTATCAGAAGATAATCGGCAGTCTGGTTTTTTTTCTTTTCATGAGCATGACAATGGCATTTCTTCCAGTGGATACGTAAAAAAGGATTGTGGTTCTTCTGCTCCTTTCACTCACAGTTTTCTCGGGAAGTACCATAGTAGTAATTTGCAGCATGATGTGAACATCCCAAATTATTTATCCAATCAAGCCTCAACAGCATCATATGGAGGTACAGTTTTATTCTTTATTGGTTTAGCTGTTGAATTAGTTGTTTAAGTTAATGCAAAATGTATTGACATATTTTGACAGATACAACACAGTTAGTTTCAAATTTGACGAAAAGTGCATCAACAGCTACAGATCAAGATTTGGAAAGTGACGATGTACCAAGAAAAGATTTGGGAAGTGACGTGAAAATAAACTTCAACAGTGGTTGGCTATCTGAAATGAGAGAGAAGAAGCTCAGCAGTGATGATGATATTCAGTCTAATGTAGAAACTGCACCTTGGAGAAATTCTGGAGGTTTCTTCTCTGATTCTGGTGTAAATGTCGGAAGTTCATTTAAGCAAAGTACGTCACTAGCTTCTGAGATTGAAGCTCGGCGATCTCATCCACCTTTTTTGGATTCACAGCCTAAAGCATCAACTTCTCCACATTTTTTGTACCGCGAAGCTGAAAAAGATGAAAAATCTTCCCCTTTTGGAAATTCCAGGGACTACAATGAAAATCCACCTGCATTAACTTCCTGGCGGTCTTCTGTAGAGAATAATGATGTGGATTCTTTAGCTAGAATGGACACATTAGATCATCTTAATACAGAAAAGCCATTAGTGAACAATTTCAGTTCCATCAAGGAAGACAATTTTCTTTTCAAGTATGATGTTCCTGTGCCAAACAGAGATGAAGACTTTTCAGCTTTGGAACAGGTGAATATATTTTGCTCATGCCTTCTTCTTCTGCTGCTACTACTACTAGAGTCGGATAAAACATGTTTTTATTTTAAGACATTGTATTAACTGTTAGTCGTTAGACTTTTTGTATGGTAACTGGTAGCTAGTAAATTGTTGCAATGGCCTGCCTGACAATACAGTTTTCACGTGGTAGATTTCAAGTAAATTGATTCTGTTACATGCAGAAGATGGGTATTTACTAGAGGTCGTAATGATCCCAGTCAAATTGAGTTTTGTCTGGTTTAAGCTTGTTTTGATTTAAGGCGAAGTCCAACCTAGCTTGATGAGCTGAACTCGATCTGTTGTTCAGCTTGTTTTTCTCGTTTTCTGATGACTTGTATAATAGGTTGGGAGCAAAGGAGTAGGAATAGCTAAATTAAGAGATAATAGAACTAGAGACTTGATCAAGTTAGGTGCATTAATAGTGAAGATCAAAGAGTTTTAGTGAAAGATGAGAAAATTAAGGAGAGATGGGGAGGGTATTTTGAGCATTTATTGAATGAAGATTATGGTAGTGCATGGATATTTTGTTTAATCTTATTAAAGATATAACCTATTTTAGGAGATTTTCCATAGAGGAGGTAAGAGTTGTCTTTAAGGAAGGAAGATGAAGAAAGGTAAAGCTCCAAGACCTAATGGAATTTTCATTGGTGAGGAATGCTCTTTGGGGTGTTAGCTTAACTTAGTTGACTAGTTTATTTAGCAATATTTAGAAGTTAAAGAGGATGCTAGAGGAGTGGAGAAGTACCCTTATATCTTTCATCATCATCATCATACACCTTATCCCAGCTATATGGGGTATTGTGGCATAGATTATATTATGCGTTTGACTCGTATCGGAATTAAAATAGTACAAAATCCATACAAAGAAACATAGTGGCAAGTTTTTACTCCGGATGCCCTTCCTGGCGCAACCCTCTGAAAAGGGGACAATGATAAGAAGATTCAACGTCATCATATTCATCATACACCTTTCCAAATATGTAGATTGGCTTCATGACATGATGGTTGCACATGATATATTAAGATAGCCATCTTCCATCACAAAGTTGGTAACAATGAAACCAGTTTGCTTTTACATGGGAGCATGACACGACCCTTATATTTTTATATATTAAAATAAATTGGACATCCAAAGTTGTACAAACTATAGGGTATAAAACGTATGGGTCATACTATAAAGTGGGAGGTTAGTAGAAGGACGTTTGTGGAAAGTAACAGAGAACAAATTTGGTTTCATGCGAGGGGTCTATAACTGAAGCTATATGTTTGCTACCACAATTAGTAGAGGTATAAGGATAGGAGAAAATACATCTTTTTATAACCTTTATAGCTTTGGAAAAAGCCGATGATAGAGTTCCTAGAGAGGTCATTTGGAGTGTTTGAAGAAGGGATTTATAAGAGCATACATTATATATAATAAAAGATATGTATGTTAAGGTCGTGACTAGTGTGCGAACAATTCGGCGGGAAACCAAAGAGTTTTCAATCACACAAGATCTACATCAAGGGTCACCCCTAAGCCCTTATCTTTTTGCTTTAGTTATGGATGAGCTAATTGGATATACACAAGATAGTTGACCTTGGTGCATGTTTTTTTTTTGTAGATGATTTAATTTTAGTTGATGAGACTAAAATAGGTTTAAGTATAAACTAGAATTATGAAGGGAAGCTCTAGAATTAAAAGGTATTAAAATAAGTAGACGGAAGACAAAGCTTATGGAATTTAATTTCAGGGAGGTAGAACTATGAAATAGATGGGCATGAAATGCCAAGGTACGAGCAATTCCGTTATTTAGGATCCATTATCTACAAAGAGGGAGATATTGATACTGATGCAGTGCATGGGATAAATGCGGAGTGGGTAAAGTAGAGGGCAGCCTCGGGAATTTTGTGTGATAAGCATGTTCCAAATAGGCTTAAAGAGAAGTTCTATAGGACAACTCTTAGGCTCCGTTTGGTAAGCCTGAATCCAGCTTCTTTTGGGAAATCTCCCAAAAGAATTCACTTCAACTTCTTTTGGTGGCAAAAGCCGTAAATTTAACAAAAAGCCAGGGGCTTTTGTTGAATTTATGGCTTTTGCCATTGAAAGAAGAAGTGAATTATTTTGGGAGGAGGAGATTTCCCAAAAGAAGTTGGATTGAATTTACGGCTTTTGCCATTGAAAGAAGAAGTGAATTCTTTTGGGAGGAGGAGATTTCCCAAAAGAAGTTGGATTCTAAGAATCCAGCTTCTTTTAAGCCCAACCAAACAGGGGCCTTAGACTTGCAATATTCTATGGAGTGGAGTGTTGGGCTCCAAAGAAAAGGGAAAGGAGAACGCTAAGGTGAATGCGTGGATAACTAAAAGAGATAGGATCAGAAAGGACTATATACATGAGAACTAAGGGATAGCACCTTAGGGAGTGTAGGTTGTGTTGCTACGGGCACATGTAAAGAAGATGCTATGGTGAGAAGATTAGAAGGGATGGATGTAAATGATGCCAAAAGAGGGAGAGGGAGATCTAAGTGAACTTGGATGGAGTTAATTAAGAAGGATATGTCTGTACTATATCTCACAAAAGAGTTGACACAAAACAGGCTAGAATGGAGGCATTAAACCACGTCGCCGACCTCTTAACTGTTGGGAAAAGGCGCTACTTGATTATGACTATGATTATGAAGTAAGTTAAACTTATTTATATGAGAAGGATGTGCACAGTAAGGAGACGATTGAGCCTTCTATATCTTGAGTCAAGCTGGCTTGGCGTGCTTAATGCTTCTAGTTTTAAATTTTGATGTCTATTTCTTTCTTCTTACCCTTTTTTCACTTTTTATAATTTCTATTTTGCAGCATATTGAAGATTTGACACAAGAGAAGTTTGCTTTACAGAGATCTCTTGAGGCATCTCGTACTTTAGCAGAGTCATTAGCTGCTGAGAATTCTTCTCTTACCGATAGCTATAATCAGCAGGTAGTTTTTTTTTACATTACTTCTGCAGGATTAACAATTGCAAAATTTCATTCTGTAAGTTCCCTGTATGCAGTGATTCTGCAATTATAATTTGTATTATGGTTTTGTTTTTATGTCAGGGGACAGTCGTTAACCAACTAAAGTCAGATATGGAAAGGTTACAGGAGGAAATTAAGGATCAACTGGTAATTCCTTCTCTCTTAGTTGATGATTTAGGATCTTGGGCATGCAAAGTAATATTTATTGGTGCGAATAAATTACACTTTATGGCATTATTGGCACTCTCAGTCTGCTTTTGAGAATTGTTTTTTGTTGATTCTCGAAGGCAATGCTTGTTATCTGTACTGTCCAAGTCCAATGCCTCTTTTGCATGCTTGAAACTTATGTAGTTAATGTATATATGATATGTTTTGTTGTGTCTGTTCCATCGTTCCTTTAGCCTCTCCTGTGCACTACTCTCTCTCTCTCTCTCTCGGTGGACCTGGTGTTTGTTAAGAGTTAAATGTTACATTTTTTTATTGATATGTTTACTATGGTTACAGGCTGTACTTGAGGCTGTAAAAATGGAGTATGCAAACATACAATTAGAATGTAATGCAGCTGATGAACGCTCAAATATATTGGCTTCTGAGGTTATTGGCCTAGAAGAAAAGGTACTTGTTTTGTACAATAAGGCAACAATTTATTGTTTGTCATCCATCATAGCTTTGAATGCTATTATTTTATGTCCACTTTTGCAATATCAAAGCTTTGTCTACATTGGAAACTCTGTCAAGGAGTTGTACTGCAACACTTTCGTATTACACCTTGCTGCTTGGTTATGAAAGTTACTTATCGTTGTAATTTGGAGTTATATATTCTTAAGCTAGTGGTTTGAGTTGGTACATAGAATGGAAGAATTGCATTATATGTTCATTCCGATTTTTTTAGGAAAAAAACAGCATTACTCTTTTTTCTTTTTCTTTTTTTTTTTTTTTGGGGGGGGGGGAGCCATGAATATGATTTTTTTGTATAGTGTAAGTGATCTTTGGTTATCTAACAGGCTGATGCGAATATAGGGCTCTATTGCTAATTGTGGATATTGTTTTGGTTGAAAGAGAAGTTGCGCGTGAATTGCCTTGCTTTTCAGTCTAGTTTAGTTGATATTGTTTTAAGTATTCTACAACTAAGAAATTGTTAAGTGTATAAATCATATGTTTCGTGTTAAAAAGAATTCATTGTTTTTTTTTTAACTCCCTTGAATCTGGGATTTTGTGTGTTACATGAATGTGATTTCTTTTCTGCACATCATTTCGATGTGGATGTTATTTTATTTTAGGCCCTCAGACTGAGGTCTAATGAGCTTAAGTTGGAGAGGGAGTTGGAGAATGTAACGGCTGAAGTTAAATCATACAAGTATGTTCTTCCTCTTTAGGTTTGTCATATTCAACTTTTCGGATTGCCCTAAATTTGATGGTTCAACAATAGTAGCATTAATGGGGTCTAAACATTTTTTGTTGATTCTACCTCTTCATCATGAGAATATTGAGAATGAGTTTCAGAAATTAGTGGGAAAGATCCCAAAGTAGAAGAAAAAGAATAGGTTGCAGGATTTGGTTAGAAGAGGTGACATCTTAATGGTCATGTATTGATTTTTTTCTTTATTTTCCCACTATTTTATAACAAACAGATTGAAATACTTGGGTATAACCTAATTACTCCCTTTGTACCACAATAAATGTCCTTTTGTATCTCCTATTTTAGTTTATTTTGAGTAAGTAAAATGGATACTTATTTTGGGACTGAGAGAGTATTAGCCAATGGAGTTCTAGTTTCGATAATAGGTCTCATTTTGTTGTATGGAGTAAAAAAACTTCCTTTATTGTATCAATGCAGGCGAAAAATGTCTAGTCTTGAGAAAGAGCATAGAGAACTGCAGGCCACAATTGATGCTTTGCAAGAAGGCAAGTTCTCACTGCCATATGTTTTTCTTTTTGCTACTTGTTTAGACTAAAGAAGCTAGATAGCCTGGTAAATCTTCTTTCTTTTATTCTCCGATTGAATTCTTTTTTGTGTAAGTGCTAATAGTTCCTTGCATTACCAGAGAAAAAAATGTTGCAGTCCAAGCTACGGAAGGCATCTTCTAGTGGAAGTGTTATTGACAAGAGCAAGCCTCCTGTTGTTACTAAAGACATTTCAACTTCCACACAGGACTTGGGTATGATTGCTTACTGCTCTTTTTTTTTCTGTAAATGTTTGCAAGTATGCATTTCCTGTGTTAGAGATGAGTGGTATCCGAAGAACTTGTTGTCTCTATTAGCTTTAGCTGTCTCAACTTGTTATATGTTCAATTTTCGCAATCACAATTTTTTTATGTAACATGCTCAGATTGAGCTATAACTTGCATCCTGAAGCTTGGCTTGATGACAATGAATTTGCTTTGGTGTAAGGCTGTAACATCTAGGGTGGGCACTCGTGAGGTGCAATCAGGCACATGGGTATAACATTAAGACTAAGGGAGCATATGGTATATATGTGTTAAAAGGGAGTTCTCTATAGTTCATAGTGGGTCCGACCATTCATCTCTGATAAGGTTAAGTAATTTCTTTTTTCCTTTTCGAAGAGAGGAAATGGTTGTGCGAAACTTGAAGTCTGAGTCAATCACATAAAAAAAGTCATGTCTAAAATGAATTTGAGCTTTGAGAACGTAAAACTGCTGGGCAAACTTTTACTCCCAAAAGCAGTTAAGCTCACTCAGTTTGCAGTGGAGATGAGGTTGAGTCAGCAAGCTTGGCCATGCTTCGCCTGTATCACCTCTGTTAGAGTAGATACCACTCTTATGTTAGGGCATGTACGGGACTAGACAATCGCTTATGCAGAACCTTCCATGGGGCATTTGGCTTTAATTTGCCAACAAATAATTGATTATTGTAGATATTAAGAATCTTTTGGGTTAGTTTTAACTTATGAGATTATCTTTTTTTATTTTTCTCAGATGTTGAAGTTTCAAATGCGGAGTCCAGCATTTTAGACCCATCATTTCACCCTGTTGGTGAACATCACTTCTCTTCTATCCAGTCAAGCAATGTTTTTAGCGTGCCTTTTCTGCATGAAAGTTCTGAATCTTATGTTGCGGAGACTTCCACTGCTATTCCTCCTGATCAGCTGAGAACAATTGGCAACATTGACTCTTTGATAGCTGAGGTAGATGTCTCGTTTCATGTTTTTTCTGAATTCTGTTACTCTGCCCTCTGATAGTATAGGGTAGTAGAAGAAAGCATAAATTGAAAAAACTGATAACTTTTGTTATCTTTCATTGACGTTCTGTTGACTTTTGTTAACGAAAATTCATGTCTCGTTGAATATTTATAGTTGTCATTAGAGAAGGAAGAGCTGTTGAGAGCCTTGGCAGTTGAATCATCTACGTGCTCTGAGCTTAAGGTGAGCACTAGGCAGTCACTTTATCCTTATGAGACTTCTTAATCAGTGAAGGGAGAACATATTATATAGCATGTTTATGATTGCTAACTGCTACATCAATCGGGATAAACAATTTTTAGGTTTCAGTGCTTTTTTTTCTTTAAACGAGTTATTTCTTTGTCTTCCTTTAAAGTTAAATTGTCATTTTGATGCTTGAAGGCGTTGAACAAAGATTTATCACAAAAGCTGGAAGTTCAAACACAAAGATTAGAGCTTTTGACTGCTCAGCGTATGGCAAGTGAGAACATTTTGGCAAACTCAGTAGATGCCAACGTTATGCAGGATAACTTACCTTACCCAGATGAGGGGGATGAGGTACCTATTCTTTGCTTCCAGTTTTTCATCTCTGCATCTATAGAAATGGATTTTGCTGCAGTTTTGCAGCATAAAAAAACTATGGTATGCATAGTTAGGACATTTTTTCGCAATTTTTATTGGGTTTGTCTTCTGTTTGCGATAGGTGGTGGAGAGGGTATTAGGATGGATCATGAAATTGTTTCCAGGAGGAGGACCGGCCAAGCGGCGTACTAGCAAACTTCTATAATTATTTTTCCAGTGGTGACGACTCTTGAATGGTTACACCTCTTTTTTTCCATTTTGGTGGTGAGCAGAGATCAAACCTGTACATTGAAAGGCGGGAAGTGCAGTCAATTCTTTGCTAGAAGAATTCGAGGTATCTTATATCTGTGATTAATTCATGGGTGCTTATATATAGGAATACAATTAGGCCATCCCCGAGGCATTTGCTCAATTTGAATCTTAGTCTGACAAATGTTGTCAGAATTACTTGGGAGAAGAATGTAATGCCTGGGTTTAATTGGGATTGCAATCACCCTTATTCTGTTGTAATTGTTGCTTTACATATTTGTTTATTCATCAGGCTCTAGCTTGAAAGTTTTGTTTGGAGGAGCACAGCTGATTATAGATTTATTTTGTGATTTTTTTCCTATCCGCTTGGCACTGTTTATAGGAGATAGTGGAGCTTATGAAAAGAAAAGTAGAGCCAAGTGTACACTGTATACTTCAAATTTCTGTTATTCAGAACTTGGAAAGCATTTGGCAGGGGCATGTTATGCCCATTGCATTTGTTTTTTGAAACTGAGTTCTTGGTTACACAGTACTTGAATGGATCAAACTTATAAGTGTTTAGCTTAAATACTTTTTTTTTCTGAAATCTGTTTAGCTTAAATACTTGAAACGATATATATATATATATATATATATGGGAAAAGTTTAAATGAGATCGCTCTCATATTGCTTATATGAGGCCACTTTGAATCATAGCCATTGGATCTTGATCTGACCGCTACAAATATCTATAATGATCTCACCCACTCCTTGATGTGACACACTCACCTCATATATATATATATATATATATATATATGACTCACTGTAATGCTCGCCGCATGGGGGGGAGTTGGTCCCAAGTACGAGGGTAGGAGGCATTGCTCATAGAAAGAATGCTCAAATGGCATACGGGGAGAAGTGCCGTGCATGGTAACAGTGTGCTCATCACCTCTCTCCTACTTGTAATGATTACAAGCAGGAGAGAGGTGCTCATCACCCATTGGTGATGAGCACACTGTTCCCCTGCGCATAGCCAATAATTTTCGGCATAGCCAATATTTTTCGGCATAGGGGATGACATAAAGGATCATGGCTATCCATTGCTGAATCCATTGTTTAAAAAGACAATGTATAATTGGAACCAGAATATCTCATCTAAGCCTTTTTCAAAGCACCATGGCCCCTTTTGGAACCTGAATGCAGGAGACATTATTCAATGCGCCGGGCATGCCATGTAGGCATTGCACCCAGCCAATCATGACCTACAATGCAATGTGTCAGAAATTGCTGACATCCTGTGGACTTTGAAATGTGAGAAATTGCCCCCATTTGAGGCAATTATTTACTTACTAGGGGAGTAATTTTTCAGGCCAATCATTTTTAGAAAATGCTACTTCCGAGTTCCGATGGCCTTCTTCTCACGAAAATGCTCCTCTATGGCCAGAGATGGAAAGTCACCGAGGGCAAGAATCTGCCCTTTCCTGTGCTTTGCCAAAGCCGTGACTATTTGCTAAGACTGGCCCCTCCTGGAAAGCATGGAGCGTTCCTCTCGCTCAGTCTCTATTCTCAGGTACCGGAGCTCCAGTGAGCGGCGCCTGCTTTGATGCACGAGGAGAAGGGGAGGAGCACGGGAAACCAAAGAGCTTTCCTTTTGCTCCTCCTCTATTTTTATGCACCGGAGCTCTGGTGGGCAGCGGCTGCTTTGACGTAGAAAGAGGAGGGGCAGAGCATAGGAAAGTTATACGCTTCCCCTTAAGGCGGCCACTGCTTTGACGCATGAAAAGGTGTCGACTATTTCGGCAGCTGCAAGGGTGTTTTTCCGCCGCCCCCTCTAGCCTACCCAGGCACGGAGGAGGTGCCTTGCTCCGGGCTTTGGGGTGAAGAGGAAAGGACAAGTGGATGGGTTGCCACACAAGGCACGTGAGCTCTACCCTGAGAATCTTGTCTGTCGTATAGCACCACTCCAATTATTTACACAATAGGGCCGAGACTCTTACCTCATTTGAGGTGGTCTCATTTGGGGCGTGATTATTGCAAAAATATCCAGATTGGATATTGGATATATACTGTAGCATCCATGTGGATTTTTATATCCAGCTGAAACACCTCTGAATATATAAAATATCAAGATGCTACAGTGTAGCAAAAAATCCCATCTAGATGTTTTACTTTTAATCACGCCCCAAACGGCTAAAGTAGCAATGTTTTAGGTTGCATGACTTTCACTTGGTCCCCTGTCAATCCGGGTACATGTATTTCTTCCAGTTCGACGCATCAAATCGTAATATCACTATATATCCAGTGAATGACATTTCTTTTTTTCCTTTGGATCGAATGTGAATGTTATTTTTGGTGGTCACCGTTTGGAGCGTGATTATTGCAAAAATATCCAGACTGGATATTGGATATATACTGTAGCATCCATGTGGATTTTTACATCCAGCTGAAACACCTCAGGAGGAGTTTCAGCTAGATATATAAAATATCCAGATGCTACATTGTAGCAAACCATCCCATCTTTGATGAAGATGTCACAGAGTTAAATGAATATGACAGTATTACAACAACGTTCTACCCATATAAGAGGTACACCTTATTTTTCTAGCAAAATAAAAAAGAAACAGTACACCTTATTTTTTGGGAAAAGTAATGCAAATAGTCGATATGCGCGCGTACCAAAAGCTACCCATAAGGTTACATTTGTTTGTAACTTCATCAAAGAAGAATGATATATCTTCTTCTCTTTATAAAAAGCATTGATCATTTGTTAAGCTATATTAAAAGAAGCTAACTAAGCATGATGATTAGGAGTCTGATCAGAGAAGCATGATGATTATGAGTGTTTTTTTTCGATGATCCATTGTGAGGGTCTCAGGCATGCGCCAACTACACATTTGCTAATTTAGATTTTGTTATGAGCAAGTTGGTGCAGACTTGGGACTGTTCTTTTAATACGGTTTTAACGCCATGTGCTTCACCTTCCAAGCTTCTGAAACCTTACCAAAGAAAACTTGTAACAACTCATGCACACATAAAATAGTTTTTCCACCCTGAAAAGCTGCACACCTTCCAATCTATATTTATTCAATAATAATGTTGTTCCCAATCAGTTCTGAGTTTGATTGACATGCTCATCTCCATGATTTAAGAGAAAAGCCATCCATAAATTTACACCTTTAAAAGTACTCCTTGAATTCTAAATGATGGAATTAAAAATGTTAATATGCCCTGCCAAAACCCTAACAAACATGGTCACACCTTCTTAGGAAGAGGGAATATATGCAGAAACTTTAATGTCATTCCCTCCCTAGATTAACATCAACTGGATCTAGCATTGACCATTGCTTTGACATCACAATTAATCTAATCAAACAATTAATTTATATTTATGCCTCTATTAAAAAGACATCCATGTGATCATTAGGGTTCAGCCTTCAGAGCAACATGTGTATAACAAAAAATAACACTAATTTAACCCTCCATTATGTTGGCATCACAACGATCAAAGTTAATCATCGTGCTCGAAGATGAAGCTATGTGGGCCCATGTAGGATCGACGGCTGATATTTGAGTGATGATCCTGGATGGCCTTTTTGCAGTTTATTGGAAAACCAGAGGCATTTGTTAAAGCCTCTCCCTCTTCTTGCATTTCTACTATTTTAAAAAAAGTAAGTAATGATTACCTTAGTTAATTCCGTTTGAGTCTGGCAAATGGAGCTCCATTTCAAGCTCCAATGGCGGCTGATTTGAACAAGTAATTTGCATGGAAAACGTCGGGAAACTGAGTTGGCATATGCAGTTCTAGTGTTATCTTGCTGCTTTTTGACTTGATTCAGCAGATGCAAGAGCTTCTGGAGCTGCCGAGGGAGCTGCATTGAATCCGCTGGAGCATTGGGCGGAGCTGAAAGGTGCTGTACAAAAATGGTGGATCTAGCGCTCTATAGTTCAACAAGTTCAAACTTTTTTCTTGTCTGTATTGGATATTTTGACAGGTCTAATTGGAACCCGTTTGTTCATTAGATTTTACTCCAATTTGAATTCAAAGTTTTGCCCTTTTATTTGTATTTCTGGTTTCACATTTGTGAAATTTTGCTTCGCTCTGTTTGCAGTCTTGTGAGCACGTAGGAGCAGTGAACAGTGAACGCAAGTTGAAACTTTAGTCATAAAATTTGAAACTTTTCTACTTTGGATCCTGCAACTTGTGAAATTTTCTTTTGACTTTTTTTCTTATTGTATTTAAGTTACTAGTTTCTTGCTAGACACAGATGCTCTTTACTTTTCATGTCCTTTTCAAGAACGATGCTTGATAGTCGTAATCCTTGACAATGCATTCAGCCTTCCCAGTTCATTTTGCTCAGTTTCTGCTTCCACAAGACATCTTTTTCAAGCATTTTTAAAATTCTAGCTCTCATTCTTGTGCTCACTGCAGGAATTTCACTGTCATTTCTAATGGGTGGACAGGCTCAGACAATCAGATTCTAACACTAACCAGGTGTGTTTTCTCTTGTACAAATTTCCTTAGTAGATTTGATTTAAGAATTATAGATGTCCATATCATCAATCCAGCCTTTGTTTCATCTTGCTTCTACCACTTCTCCCTCTTTCCTTTTGGGGGAAACACCTCTCCCTCTTCTGCTGCTACATGTGGGGAAGTAAGGGCTGCTATAATGCGCATCTACTCTAGTTTCCTCAAAAGTCAGATGCAGCATAACTGCATAATTTACCAGTTTCCTTGAGGAGAATTTTTTAAATGCGCGTGCATTCACAGCTGGTTCCTCACTCCTCTGCCTTGTCCATGTGATCTCCATCTCCATCTCCATCTTCTTCTGACCAGCCATTTACTCCCTCCTCTGATTCCCTACCAAGCTAATGTGCGCCACCAGTGGTGGTTATTGGTTTGGTGGGTTTTAGCTCAAATTAGATGCCTGCTTTTCTTAATTGTCTGAAGATTCACATTATACCCTAAGGAAAATCTTAGCTCACGCTTGCTGGCTTGCGCGAATGCTGCGAGCCGTCGGATCGAGATTCGACTGCGCGTTAATGGAAGAGGTGGGAGAGTGATTCAAACCCGCCAGCTTCTTGCTGCTGGATTGAAATCCGACAGCCCGTGCTGAGTCGCACCCGCCGACAGGTGTAGCTCATATGAACTGGACTTTTAAGCTAACGGGGGAGCGGTCTAATGTGCGCTATGCAGTGTTAATTATGATAGGTGACCGTTAACTTGGCACATCTCAATTGAGATTTAAGACCATTAAGCTATTATAGTTAAAGGCCTTTAATGGGAGCTTTGCCCAATCTGGAATGGCCATGTGCCCGGTAATTTCTTACTACTTGGCTGTGTAATCATCTTCCTGCCATGACTTTGTCTTGTACTTGGGAATAGCTGGTGGGGAGGGTGGTGGTCCATGCTCTCACAGCTGAGCAGACACCGCGAGCAACCCGAGCCAGTGGGTGTCTCTAGTATTGACTCCTGTGGGGGCCATCTCTCATTTTAACGTCTCCATTGTCTGCTTCTTCTTGTAGCACTGCTGACTTTTACCTTTAAATTCGATTTCTTTAAGAAGTTACATGGGATTCCTGCTTTCTTTAGTAAAGAAATTCTTCTTTCAGAAATGCTTATGCTTTTGCTTTGCTTTGCCTTTTGCAAATTGCTTTCTTGTGCCTTTATTTGTATACTAGTATAATGCAGCCATTTGCTGATTCTATGATTTCTCCCATGTTTTGCACTTAATTTTATCCACTGTTTTCTCCTGATGGTGTTTGGGAAACTGCCTCCAGTTTGCAGCTTTCGTTCCTTCCACTCTTATATTTTTTTGACTCGTCTATTGTTATGGTGCTTTGAGTTTACAAGTGGAGATGAAAAAGTAATCAGCGACGTGTGTTAACCACTTAACATTAAAGTTGTATGCAAACTAGTTAACAATAGGAGGCAAACAAAAGGCAAAAAGTAATCCGTTTGGTTCATATGTCAACGTCACAGTTATGTGTGAGAGAAGCATATGGTTGTTTGTTGCATGTTAGCCATGTCTAGTACAAGACCCTTTAGGAATTTTTTCTGCTCTCCTTTAAAGGTAGTCTTATCCCCGTTTTTCAATCAGGAATCTTACTTTTGAGGGAATTATTAGGAAAATAAATCGTACACTTTTATACTAACATATATTAAGTGATGGCCCCTTGTTGATAGACTAATATCTAATAAGTGGAGTGTTAGGTTTCATAGATTGTCAGGACACAGCAGAAGTAATATCTATTTGTTTTCTTTTTTACTTCAATGAGTAACTTCAATCACACATATTCAGTTATGAATTTATCTTCTATATTATATTAATGCAACTCAATTGTTGCTGATCACATTTATCAATCTCCTAATCTGTCTTTTTCAATATATCAGGACACCAAGGAGTCTTCACTCACAGTAACATGAAGCAACCCAATCTCTCTTTCCCTTCCCTTGCCTTCCTTCTTCTGTTATTAATCCTTCCTCCTGCTACTGCGGACTTGCAATCTGATAGGCAAGCCCTTCTTGACTTCGCTTCTAAAGTTCCCCATGGCCGAAGACTCAACTGGAATGCTTCATTGCCTGTCTGTTCCCCTCGTTGGGTTGGCATCACATGCAATGATAACCAGACCAATGTGATTGCCGTCCGACTTCCGGGCATTGCTCTAGCTGGTCCAATTCCACCAAGAACGCTTGGAAAGCTTGATGCTCTTCAAATACTTAGCCTTCGGTCGAATCGTCTCAGTGGGAGCCTTCCACCTGACATCTCTACACTCCCTGCACTCCGTTTGCTCTACCTTCAACGCAACAACCTCTCTGGAAATCTCCCCTCTGCTTTCTCTCCCAGCCTCAATGTCCTTGACCTGTCTGAAAACTCTTTTACAGGGCAAATACCACCAAGCTTCCAGAAACTAACTCAACTTACTGGTCTGAACCTTCAAAATAACTCCCTCTCAGGCACCATCCCTGACCTCCAACTCCCTAAGCTGAAGCATCTGAATGTCAGCTATAATCAACTAAATGGGTCAATTCCATCTTCTCTCCAAGATTTTCCTGATTCTTCATTTGTTGGCAACAAGTTCTTGTGTGGCCTTCCATTAATCCAATGCTTTCCAATCCCTTCCCCTCCTCCTCTTGTTCCCTCCTCTCCGGTCTCGCCGAGCAATCCTGCCAACAAGGGGGGCTCTAAGAAGAAGCTAAGCACTGCTGCAATAATTGGAATTGCTGTTGGTGGGGCAGTGTTACTGTTTTTAGTGGCGCTAATCCTCTTGCTTTGCTGTTTAAAGAAGGAGGACAGTGAAAGTGGAGGTGTTCTGAAGGGGAAGAGTGTTATTGGAGGAAGGAGTGAGAAGCCAAAGGAAGAGTTTGGAAGTGGGGTTCAGGAGGCAGAGAAGAACAAGCTGGTTTTCTTTGAGGGTTGTTCTTATAATTTTGACTTGGAAGACTTGTTAAGGGCTTCAGCTGAAGTGCTCGGGAAAGGCAGTTGTGGGACTGCATACAAAGCTGTTCTGGAGGAAGGGACCACTGTCGTAGTTAAGAGGTTGAAGGAGGTCGTGGTTGGCAAAAGAGAGTTTGAACAGCAAATGGAGATTTTAGGGAGGGTAGGCCAGCATCAGAATGTTGTGCCTCTCAGGGCTTATTACTATTCCAAAGATGAGAAACTCCTGGTCTATGATTACGTCTCAAGTGGCAGCTTGAATGCACACTTGCATGGTATGTCATCTTCTTTCTTAATTTTTCATTTTTTTGGTATGAGAGTTTAGGACAAACCTAGCAATTAGTCCTACCAATTTTTCATCCACATATTTTCTTCCTATTTGTCCAGTTTGACAGTGGGTTAAGTTGTCTTCATTTCTCGTTCCCTTCCTATTAAGTTGAGATAAATTTGTGTACTTACTCTACAATCTTTTGTAGGTTTCAATCTCCCCCTATATTATTGGATTGATTTGATATATTTTCCCTGGAATGTTAGTTTGGAAAGAGATAGCATACAAACCTTTATTACCTAAAAAGATAAACTGCTGATTCCTAAAACTTTGTTGTTATCATATCTTACATGGCAAACGTTTACCCAAGTTAGCTTTGATTTCTAAACTCTAAAAGGGCTCCATATCACTTATATATAACTAATTAGTAGTTCTTGGTAGCACCATTTTTTCGGGGTATTCCCTACCTGAATTGTGAAGTAATGAATCTTCCTTCTTCGATTTTGGGCTAAAGGTAACAGGGCGGATACTGGAAGAACGCCACTAGACTGGGACACCCGAATAAAGATCGCCCTTGGAACCGCACGAGGCTTGGTTCACATTCACTCAGCCGCAGGGGCCAAATTTGTGCATGGCAACATCAAATCCTCTAATGTGCTACTCACCCCTGAGCTTGACGCCTCTGTCTCTGACTTCGGCCTAACACCTCTCATGAACTTCCCTGCCACTCCTCCCAGGGCAGCTGGATACCGTGCCCCAGAAATCCTAGAAACAAAAAAACCCACTCAAAAGTCTGATGTTTACAGCTTTGGTGTCCTCCTGCTGGAGATGCTAACAGGCAAGGCTCCACTTCAGTCTCCGGGCCGTGACGATATCGCAGACCTCCCCAGGTGGGTCCAGTCAGTAGTTCGCGAAGAATGGACGGCAGAGGTGTTTGATACAGAGCTGATGAGATACCAGAATATTGAAGAAGAGATGGTTCAGATGCTCCAACTTGCAATGTCATGTGTTGCCAAGGTGCTTGACCTACGGCCAAAGATGGAAGAGGTGGTAAGGATGATAGAAGAGATCCGGCAATCAGACTCGGATAACCGACCCTCGTCTGAGGACAAGTCCAAGGATTTAAATGTGTCAACACCATGAATAATGGAAATGGAAGCGTTGTGACTCTGATTGCCACAGGCACGCGGAAGGCTTGCAGGGGCATGTGATTCAATGATTGTTTTCGCCACAATTGTGTTGGCATTTAGAACTATTTTCCTTCGGTATCTTTATCATCTTTTCTTTTAGATACAGGTTGTGATTTGACTCACCCTTTCAAGGGTCCTTTTACTCCAAAAAGAAGGTTGTCCATTTGACGACTTAATGATAGTTCAACTTAGTTTTTCTGAAGCAAGGTAATTATAGACCGACACTGACTGCTGAGAAAAGACAAGTATGCGGAGGAAGTACTTTTAATGTTGCTCCGGGAAAATTGCCGAAACCTCCACTACCAACAGCCCAGATTTAGAAAAGCAAAGGGGATACAAAATCTAAATTGCATTATCATTCCTTTATATCAGAAAAAAAAACCGTCTCAGCGTTTCAACTGGTACACAAATGTTTGTCAACGTCAAAACTTTACAGCAAAAAGATCTAAGAAAGCCGTCTGGCTTAGATCAGATACAACCATGAATTTAATTTCTCACCAGATCACACCATTTCAAGTTAATACATCCGATGCTCTTGTAACTCTCTCATTGCATGGGTCTGGTAACAGTACCCATTTCGACCTATACCAAATAATCATAAACATATGGACTTACTCTGGACCATTCCAATATGTGGAAAATTTAACCACTCTAATCAACAAAATCAGCCCCGCTGACATATTTAGCAACAAACGAAATCAGCCGAAATGGAGCACCAATGAGTGGAGCATCAGTAAGTGGAACTCCACCATCTTTTCCACCCTTTGGCATTCCTGCCTCAAGCTGTTGAGCCTCATCATCTTCATGAGGCCCTGGCACAATCTGCTCACTACCAAAACCATCATAAGGCTCTCCAGGTTTAACTGCTTCTTCAACAAAGGTTTTCAGATCCCCATTGCCAATTCTAATAGTACTATTCACCGTAGGTATCGTGGCAACAGAATCCATCTTGTCAGGTTCTAATATAGAATGAGATACTACAAAGGAAGGTTCGGTAGTTGGCATAACCATGGCAGGGTCAAGCCCAACAATTGGAGTTTGCTTTCCCGTTGTGCTTAGACGATTAAGCTTGATACACAATTCAACAGAAAATAGAAGAGATGGTAAATAATTCATCACGCCGCCGAAAGTAAGAGGATATTTTTCTGCCTACCAAGCTAATGACCTTAAAACATTGCTCTAGATCTGTCTAGCTCATGCCACTTTGCTTCAACTCTGTCACTTTTCCAACATATACTTTTCCCCAATCTCGTGGTTAAGCCTAGGATGATCACTGGTAGTGCTCCTAGCCCTGAAATCCTCTTGACTTGGCATTCGGCACATTGGTGGAATGGAATCATATTCTGATGACCTTCAATACTTTCTTTTCATATAAAAAGAATTTTAAAAGCCTAATGGGCCACATCTAAACTAATGCTCTCCCTCCGTTCTACATTAATACTTTAGGTTTTCAAAAGTAACTATGATCAGTTCATTTTGAAAAACGAAATAGGACTATCAATATGAATGGAACGAGTAGTTTGTACGGGGGATTCCAAAATTCTTACCTTGTTGCCTGTTTGACAGTGTTGTGTATTTGACTAGGATACCAAACTTAATTATACTAAAGTGAGCTCAGTTGGCACAGCAATGACAGCAGCCAGAAGAATGCGTTCAACGGTGATTAATTTCTTGAGGCATATAATGTAGGATGTATCTTTATGGGGCTCTCCCCCGATGTGGCAGCAGTAATGGCCGGTCACGCGAACATGAAGGCGCATTTGGCTGGCGTTTTGCAGTATGGAAGAAGCGGCTTTCTCTTTGCAAAATGTCACCATGTCGCGGAGAGTTGGCTTTTTGCAGGAGAGTTAGGCGGAAAGTTGCATTGCGGTAGCCATATCGTGGTTGTCAAATGCTATTGAAGTCGGCTTTTCTAACACGTTTCAGTATTATTATTTTTTTGACGAAAAAGCAGTCATTTTGAAGTAGTGCATTAATTTCAACTTGCAAATACTGTGTTCATTACATCGCAAGAGAAAATGATACTCCCTGCATCCCATAGTAACTTTCCACTTTTGAAAAAAATTGATATTTAAGGATTAGCCTTTTTACCCCATCCACTAATTACTATGAAAAGCACTACATGAAATAGGACAATTTATATCGGGCATTATTTTTTCAAATCCAGACAAGTATTATAAGACAGAGGGAGTATACAAGAAATTTTGTCTATGCCAACCTGCAATTAGTAACTAGAAATATTAAAAATAATAAAAATGTGCATTTTTACTTCCCATGTGTATTTTGTGTCTAACTGACAATAAAACTCTCTCATAAGTAATCTTTCTTAAGAGATATCCAAACTGTCTGAATCTGATTTATTTTACATTTGCGAATTGGTTCCATTCAGAGTATGCCCTTCGAATGCTCAATTTTTACCCACTGTGTTCTATTTGTCAGAATACTGCACTTAATCGACTTGTACTGTGTACCATTAAATACACGAGTGAGAAACTCAATCATGTGCACTTGTTTCTTTGAAAAAAAATTTAAATATTACTTATGTTATGTAGTGGAAACTAATGCTTAAGCTAATGACTTTGCATTAACGAGTCGAAAAGGCCTCAGCACTTAGTAGTGTTGTGGAAACTAGTTCCTAAGCTAATGAATTTGCATTAACAAGTCGAAAATGCCTCAGCACTTAGTAGAACATGAGATCAATGCGTAATATAACAACAGAATATGCCTCATGATTTACCTTCTCAACAAGTTCAGCATTCTAAATCACCAACTTCTCCACTAGCACGCTAACAGACTCTATCACACTGTTCGGATCTTCATCCTGAATTAGATAATAAACAATTAAATAAAAAATTTATCAATGGTATAGCTGGTTGGTTCAAGATCTGGGTCGGAGTCAAGTTTGGCTGTAAGACAGACCGGTAATTTGTGTTCGAAAATGCCACTCTTAGATCAAATTTGCATAGGATGATGAGACTGAGTAGAGGGGAGTAGAAGATTTGAAGGTGATGGAGGACTGGTGGAGGAGTCACTAGTGGTGGGTGAGAAGGGTGAAGAGGGACTTGTTGGTGATGATGGAGATGGCTCATTGAGATTGACAGCAGAAGACTCATGTGAGGCTAGTGAGTGAATGAGAGGAAGAAATGAAGTGGTAGGAGAGGATGATGTTTTGGGTGTTGATATAGTAGAGTATGGAAAGAGAGACTCGATAAAGCGAACATGGCACGAAATGTGAATGCGTTGGGTGGAAGGGTTATAACAACAGTAGCCCTTGGCTTGGGCTGCATAACCAAGAAAAATACATTGGGTTGAGGTAGCCTGAAGCTTGTGAACATTATATGGTTTTAACCAGGGAAAACATGTTGACCCAAAGACTCTCAACTGAGAATAATCTGGTAGTGTTTTAAAGAGACACTCAAATGGAGATTTATCTGCAAGAATTGAGCTAGGCAGCTTATTGATGAGGAAATTAGTGGAACAGAGAGCATCAACCCAAAATGAAGGTGGAAGAGAGGCGGTGTGAAGAAGAGTGATGGTTGTTTCCACTAGGTGTTGATGTTTCTGCTCATAGATCCTGTTCTATTGTGGAGTGTGTGGGCAAGTGAATTGTTTGACAGATTCCATGGGGAAATGTTTGTTTACATATTCTCCCCATTGTCTGAACGGAGACACTTGATTGAGACTCCAAATTGATTTTTGACATACTGAAAGAAATGATTAAAGGATTCAAACACTTGGGATTTGACTGCTAGAGGATATAACCAGGTAAAATGAGTGAAATGATCCACAAAGATGACATAAAATTTATATTTATTTGAAGCACAAGGGGGAGGACCACATACATCACTATGGACGAGCTCAAACGGAGCAGCTACATTGGTTTTAGACGATGAAAAGGGCAGTCTATGCTGTTTACAAGAGAGACACGGGGTACAGTGAAATTTATTTAGAGCAGCTAAAGACAGTCCTAGACTAGAGGCACCAACACGAAACTTCCTTGGAGAAGGGTGACCGAGGCGCTGATGAAAGATGGTGGTTGAGATTGGAGTGTGAAATGCTGAGGGCGGTTGGGCTGGAGCAAACGCAGGGCTGATGGCATGCACATGGTAGAGACCACAACTACTGGGCCCTCGAAAGAGGGTCGTCTTCGTTGCTCGGTTCTGAATAGTGAGGCCATCAGAGTTGAATATTAGATCACAATTGTTGTCTCGAGAAAACTGATTTACAAATAGAAGATGAGTAGAAAATGACGGAACATGTAGAACATTGTGAAGTTTAAAAGAATGAGAAGGACTAGAGAGTGTGTCGTGGCCAATGTTTCGAATAGCTAGACAACGACCATTTCCGATTGTAACCTGGTCACTAACTGTATAGGGGGAGTGGCCACCAAGAGAGGAGAGCTCTGGTGTGATGTGATGATTGGCTCCAGTGTCCGCTATTCAAGAGGTGGTGGGCTGGTATGCCTGTGGTGGAGATGGGGGTGGTAGTGCGGCGGACTGCGGCTGTGTGAGATAGGCAGTGGATTTGGGAGAAGCCACATAGGACTGCTCAAAGCGATGATAGCAGGTGACAGTAGTGTGATTTTTCTTCCCACATATCTGACAAATTGGACGCGGTGTGGACGACATCCCTGGAGTGACGCAAGGTGGGTTAGGATGTGGCCCATGTCCACCGCCACCACGTCCTTTGCCGCCACGCCCACGACCTCGACCAGCTGAGGATGGAAAAGCACCCTGTGACTGCAACAGAGCAGAGGTACAAGGAGCAGAGTACGTATGATAAGCCGAGGGCATAGTATCATTGCCAGAATCAGAGGTCATGCATGTTCAGCTCTTCAACAAGAAGGAGAACATGAAGGTCCTCAAGGGAAATGGGTTCAGGCCTAGTGCGAATGGAGGTTTTGAAGGCATTATACTCGATAGGAAGGCCTTTTAAGGTATGGAGAATGACATCTTCAGTGTGAAGAGGGGCTGCAGAAGCAGAGAGAGCATCAGTGATCTTCTTGACCTCATGAAGATACTCAGTCATGGTAGAGGACCCCTTCTTGAGGCCAAGAAGTTGTTCCTTGAGTTTTAGAACATGAGACCGGGTAGTAGACATGAAAAGCTTCTCAAGAGAGAGCCAAACATCACATGAAGTATTGAGGCCAATGACCTGACTGAGGACACTCTGAGTAAGGGTTGCATGGAGACAACTGAGAAGGTGCCCATCAGAGTGACGCCAGGTGTTGTAGGCTGGGTTAAGGGTCATAGATCCACTGGGGTCAGAAATGACTTCAGGTGGTGGGATGGATGATGGAGAAATGAATTTAAGAAGATTATGACAGTGCAGAAGATTGAAAAACTGCTGACGCCACATGAGATAATTGGTATCATCGAGTTTGGTGGTGACGAGAGAAGTAAAGTTTGACACAAGGAATTGCAGCTCTGGTGAAATGGCGGTCAGAGGTGTATGGGAGGAAGATGCCATGGATAAAGATGTGGAAAGGGACAAGAGAATGATGAAAAAGAAAAAAAATTGGAGCAAGAAAGCAACGGAGGTCAGACCGGTTCCGATACCATGATAAAAAATAGTAATTTGTATAAGCTCTACTCACTGAGACAGAGGCGCCTTCCATTTCATTTTATAAGCAGAACCTTCGGGTTCTGGATTGTACAGATATTACATATTTCAATTAAATGAAATAATTACAAAAAAGAATGATATGTTATTATCTAAACGGAATGATCTCGTCAGAGAATCTTTTAGAATGGGGTGTTAATGTGGCTAACGGTCTTGAAATAACACTTCCTGAATTTGTAGCACAATCATCAGAATGAGATGTTTGAATCAGGGTGGTTTGTGCCACATTTGGTTGCATTGATCCTTGGCTCGTAATGGTGCCTTGACAAGAGGTACAACTTTAGCTTCTGATGTTTTATGTAAGTAGATGATATAGATATCGAAAGTTAGGTGCCTAATCTCATTTGGTTTGTCATTATTCATGGTTTTCCTTAACCACGTGGAGGACGTGGGCGTGGCTGATTGATGTGCCGTTTTTAAAAGGCTATTTACTGGAAATACATGAACTGATTTATGGGTGTGGGGTACAGAGGCTTTTTATTTTTCGTTTACATGGCCGAATTTTAATGCGCTGGTTGTGAGATAATGAAGATGTCTTAGCTCTTTGGTATGGAAGGATTGCAGTTTATGATAAAGAATCAGATCTTATTGTTGCGTTCCTGTTTAGGATCACATTTTTTTTCTAAAGTAACACTAGCACTTGTGTAGCTTTTGCATTCTGTCTGAAATTGTTACGTGGAATATTTTACTAGAGTGGAATGTTGATAGTGTAGTTCCAACTTCTCTATGGCTATAGACCTCGTGCCTGATGCAAATGCAATCCTTCCTAATACCAGAAAGATTCTTCCAACGAGTCAACCAAGAAAGGTTGCAAACTTAGACACCGGTGAATATTCAAGGCATTGAGTTGAATCTTGTATGCCTGGGTGATTCATCCCAGCCTCGGTTTGGGTTGAAGGACGACTGGACTGGAGATGATGTTGCAACCAAAGGAGCTGGCTTTGCTGGCAACACTTTATATCATTTTTTTTAATTGGAGGAGCACTTTATATCATTTCCTGATCCATCCCCTCATTCTTCTATGGCAGTCCTACCTTCTTGACTTATCTTCAGGTACAACTTCTAAGGCTCACTAGCCTCCTAATTACCGACCCTTCATCTGATCTATCGATTTATTATGGTCATTCCCACTGCATTTTCAACATGTATGATGCTATTTTCTCTATGGGCAGCATAGGTTTATGGCCTTTTAGTTTTTTGGTTGCAATGAGTGCTTAAATTTGAGAGAGCTGGTCAGAGGACAGGGGCCAGAGGTATTTAGCCAGTGGCCAGAGTAAGGATATCCAGAATGTTTTACTAGATTGTGCGTAATTACTGTTGAAGCACGTCCACTTTTCAATCAGGTGAATCCCAACGATTCTATAATCATGCAGAAGCTACTCAAGTAGTCTGCTCTCACGATTGCTTCTCATTTACGGCTCATACATAATCACATGCAATAAGAAAGAACTCAGTTCTTTGTTTTAAGCTGCTGATGCACAGCTTTAGTATTAGCAACCTCCATATCACCAAAAGACAGATTTTATCCAAAAGAATGCTGTATGATATGAAAAAGGTATACGTCCAAAAAAAAAACTCAAGGACATAGTACATGATATGCACAACATAGATACATGAACTAAAATGTCACGAGGGTGGTGTACTGGTGTGACATTTCAATAAGGATTATGTCTGCTTCTGAGCTGCTGATTCCTAGCAGTTTTCATCACCAATGCACTTGAAATCCAAGATCGATTGGATTCTGAAGATTCGTCTGACAACCAGCAACACAATCGACCATCTTCACCGCCTGTCCATCCAAAAATGCCCTGATTCCTAGTGGCAAGAATGTGGGCACTTGTAGCAGGTAGCACTGACCTCACAACTCCAGAATGGCCACCTTCAAGAATTGCTTCAGGGGATCCAATGGTTCTAACTTCTCGAAAATTTACTGGAAAGTAACCCAGTGTACCTGTGTTCGTGCCACCTATTGTCCATATCATCAACTCCAGAATAATAGCAGTCAACAAAATAATCAACCTGCCCAAAAAAGAATGGCCAAGATCACCAAAAGACCTAGCAACAACAATTAACAAACTATCAAACTCAAATCTCTGTACGGTTGTACATCCTGACCTCTATGAACATCATCATAATGGTGACTACTATCTGTCTATCTATAGTAAGTAAATCATTGTTACATGTGTATAGGAAGTAAAGCATACATGATCCAAGCTCCAGCTGTCAGAAGCTAATGTCCGGGCATCTGGGAAATCAGAATCCTGCCGAGCATCTCTCCAATCCCACATACTGAAATAAACAGAGCAAACTGTGAGAAGGAAAATGTCAATGCAAATACAATTTGGCAAGGCTATTAACAAAAGAGAGAAAGGTGTGCATAGTGCTTTCTAGAAATCCTAAGTTCACGTAGCTAGCATCTTCTACCTCATTTGATCGAAGCCCATATCAGTGAGAAGATGCATAAAGCACCAACCACTGAAAACCATGTTCACAGATCTCCAACTTACTGAATTCTAGAAGCAATTTTTACTCAGCATTTATAAAAATTAAAATAAAAGTATTCATAGTATCACATTAAAAGCAAGTTCATGCATCTAAATTGTATTAAAGCAAAAATTAAAGTACCAATATATTACAATTTGCACGAGTTGTGATGTGTGATTTCATTTCAAAATAAGATACCACAAAGTTTAGGCCTTCAGATTCTTGCCTCACAAGGCAGAAGGATGCACAAAGAATTAATAAGTGTGTGCACAGAAATTATTACATAAGCGGGATATGCAACCAAAGATACGACCACCCATATAACTAGTTAGTTACACAAAAACGTGAGTGATAGCTACATCTAAGGACACCTTAATGTTTCAATGTGTGTTTGACACCAAAGCTTTCTATTCATCTCCCCAAAAAATCCCACTTTTGAAATCGATGTTCCAACGTTCATAACCTACAGAGAAGTAAAGAAAGCCTAATGAGAAATAGAATCCTCCAATGCATAAGGATGAGTATCACCATCAGTTGACATAGATAAGACATTACTATTAATTGGAAATATAAATAGAATTGAAAGCAAAAAAATACCAGGTAAAATATAAATTCTAAAGATTGTCAGACTCAGTCTAATAACAATAACAAAGTCGACTAGAGGCTCTTAATTACTGATTCCAAATGATCCTTGTCACCAATGTGACCATCAGCATTGAAGACGCACATTAATCCATCAACAGAAGCAGAAATTAAACAGCTTTGGTTATCTGGAGCAAATCGGACCTAATGTTGAACAGGATTCAATGAAAAAATCTTAGAACCAAACAAACGCAGTGCGAGGCCCTTAGAACATTTTCTCTTTAGCATCTATTATTGAAAAATTGTATCCAAAGCTTTCGAGTTTCAAATAGCTTAAATTTAGACATCAAACTATTCAAACAGTTCTTGTTGATAAATGACTTCGAATAGAAATCTCCTTTCTGAATCAAAGAAACTCCAAAACCAAACCAGTCATTGTTTGCTTCTTCACCCCATTGAAAATTTAGCCCGTTGTAATTTTTCATATGCAAAACTTAACCTGGGTGACATCATCGACATGCGACTCTTCCAAGGACGATATCTGCTTTCCGTTTCTCCAATCCCAAAAGAGTATCTGAGTGTCATCCAACAATAAAAGGTTTCATGCAACTACCATAACAGGCACAGATGCTAAGTGCTAAGTGTCAGAACCTTTTAATAAAAATATTTTAAAAGGACATTTAAAAGAAGGTTCTGCTGTCAAAAAGGGAACTTTAGTAGGAAAGTGTGTTCTACAAAAGCAGTCAAGTGGTGCCATGAATATCCCCCCAACTACATTCTCCTAAAGATAACAATGGAGGACCAACATTGTGTTGAAGATCAAACCAAAATAACTGACATGGCGTTTCCAACATTTGCTAAAAAAACCCGTGTGAGTATAGTTTTTGAAATGTGAAGGGGTCTATGTCTAGTTTTAACAAAAGGCAGAAAAAGCAGCATGCTTAGAATAGCTCACGTTATAAACATGTTAATGTGCATTATGAAAAATCATATATCTAAGGCATTTATGAAATTTTTGAAAAATTCAAACGACAGAAGCTGTAACAGATGCACAATTATTGTTTCCATTTTTATGCAATTCTTATAACTCTTTATTGTGAAAGAAGCAAAATAATAATAACTAAGAAGCAGAAAGAAATTATGGATTTATCACCTTCAGAAACTCAGTTATAACAATATTATACCAAGTCGATAAGCTTAAGCTGTTAGTCAGACAACAATAAAATCATTAAATACTTTCACAAAGAAAGTTGACAAAGACCAACTGAGTCAAACATACCTGAGCATTAGTTCCAGCAGCAAGAAGATTATTGAATGATCCGCCAAAGGAAAAGCTAAATACCTCCTGGGAAGAGCTAGCTCTTGATAGTGACACCTACTAGATGAATTCCACACATCAATATGACAAGGTCCAATTAAAAGTCAAAATGAAAAGCATGCATGGTAATTTTAACACTCCATAAGAGAGAATCTAGTAAAAATCTAGAACTACCCTTCCTTATAATATAATGTCTTCTTTATGCGCAGTTCCACACCTCAAAATAACAATACTTCAACTAAGCATAAAGGTAATTTTAGCACGCTAAGTGAAATGAATCAGTAAAAGTTGAAGCAATATTTTTTTTAATAACGTTGTGAAGTTCTGGTGCCATGCTCCCATGTAAAGCAGACTAGTTTTCATTGTTACCAGCTTTGTGATGGAAAATGGCTATATTAATATTTCATGAGCAACCATCATGTCATGATGTAAGTCCACATATTTAGAAAGGTGTACGATGAATATAATGACGTTGAATCTTCTTACCATTGTCCCTTCTTCCTAGGGTTATGTCAGGAAGGGCATCTAGCGTAAAAACTTGCCAATATGTTTAGTTGTATGGATTTTGCACCATTTTGATTCCGATAAGAGCCAAACGTGGTATATAATCCATGCCGCCAATTTTATTTCAAAATTTTTAGCTGAAGTCTTGTCACAAAATTCTTAGCTATCTTCATAATTATTTCCTTCTTTAAATACTATGTAATCTGCATATATAGTTGACTAGAACCAAGCCCTCACGTTGGTCTGAAGCCTCAGAGTTCAGACACGTCACCACTGGCTGCAACCGGAGTTCCTCCACTTCATTTGTATTTTTTGTGATCTTTAAAGAAAAATTAATTTCTTTCACTGGCCAGATTTTTTTAAAATAATTTATTTATAAAAATAAATTTGAATAAAATCAAAAATCACAAAAAGAAAAAGAAAATCATTTAATGTCGCCAAGATCTCGTGCTCTTTTCGGCAAAATCTGGCCGAGCATTATAGAAAAAAGTTATTTTCTGTAAAAATAAATTCGAATAAAATTACATAAAATAATAAATAAGTAAAAATGATAAAAAATGTTTCATCTCGCTGAGATCTCGGGCTGACCTCGGCGAGATCTAACCGAGATTTCTAATAAAAATTTACTTTTTTCAAAATAAAAATGAATACAAATTACACAAAAACTAATAAAAATAATAAAAATATAAAATCTCGCCGAGATGATGCCGAGATTCCTTAAAAACTTATTTTTAAAAATATATTCGACTAAAAATTACATAAAAAATAACAAAAGCTGAAAAAAATATCTAATCTAGTCGAGATCTCGGGCTGATCTCGGAGAGATCTGGCCAAGCTTTAAAAAACAAATTTCTTGTAAAATTAAATTCGAATAAAATCATAGAAAATAATAACAAAAGCAGGAACAAATAATAAAAAATATCTAATCTGGCCGAGATTTCGGGATAATCTCAGCGAGATCAGGCCGACATTTATAAAATAAGTTATTTATTTTTAAAAATAAATTCGACTAAAAATTACACAAAAAATAAAAATAGGCAAAATTAATTAAAAAATATCTAATCTTGGGCGGATCTCGGCGAGATCAGGCTTAGATTTGCCAAAAAAAAAACATTTTAAAAATCGAATAAAATTTACACAAAAATAAAAAAAGCCAGAAAAAATAATAAACTAATATCTAATATCGGCGAGGGAAGGCCCAGATTTCAAAAAAAATTTTTAAAAAAATAAATATTAGAAAAAAAATACAAAAACAGGGAAAAATAATAAACAAAGATCTAATATCGCCGGGATGAGGCCAAGATTTAAAACAAATTAAATAATTAAGTGTGAATGAAAATTACACAAAAAATAGAAATAGAAATAGAAAAAGAATGAAATATAAAAAAAATATCTAATCTCGCCGAGATCTCTGTGAGATCAGATCGAGATTTCTAAAAAGATTTAAAAAAATTAGAATAAAAATTACACAAAAATAAAAAAAGCAGGAAAAAATAAGAAAAAAGTACCTAATCTCGTCGAGATCTCTGGCTGACCTCGGCGAGATCAGGCCGAGATGTCGAATTTTTTTTAAAATACATTCGATTAATGAATTCAGAAAAAAAATTTAAAATTCGAAAGAAAATTACACAAACAATATATCTAATTTTTCCGAGATCTCGGGATAATCTCGGTGAGATCAGACCGAGATTTCTAAAAACATTTAAAAAATAAATTCGAAAAAAATTACATAAAAATAAAAAAGCAGGAAAAAAATAATGAAAAAGTTTCTAATCTCGTCGAGATCTCGGGCTGAACTCGGCGAGGTCAGGCCGAGACGCCGAATTTTGGTTAAATTAAATTCGATTAATGAATACACAAAAAAATGAAAAAAATCGAATTAAAATTACACAAAAATAAAAAAGATGGAAAAAATAATTAAAAACATCTAATCTCGACGATCTCGGGCAGATCTCGGCTTGATGAGGCGAGATTTCTAAATTTTTTAAATTAAATTCAATTAATAATGACAAAGAAATTCGATTAATAATGACAAAGAAATTCGATTAATAATTATACAAAATATAAAAAATAAAAAAATAAAAAAATATATAGGGGAAATATCCAATCTCGCCGAGATCTCGGAGAAATCAGGCCGAGATTTCGAAGAAAATGAAAAAAATGAATTCAAATTAAAACAAATATCTAATCTGGCAGAGATCTCGAGGAGATCGTGGGGAGATTTCTAACAAATTTAAAGATAAGTACGAAAAAAATGGCACAAAAAATAAAAAAGAGGAAAATATCCTAAAAAATATCTAATCTTGCCGAGATCTCGGGCTGATCTCGGCGAGATCAGGCCCAGATTTCTAAAAATATTTTTTAAAAATAAATTTAATTAAAAATTACAAAAAGATTTAAAAAGCAGGAAAAACAATAAAAAATATATAATCTCGGCGAGATCAGGCCGAGATTTCTATAAAATTTAAATTAAATTCGATTAATAATTACACAAAAAAATTTACAAGATAAATTCGAATCAAAATTACACAAAAAAGCAGGAAAAATAATAAAAAAATATAACAAATCGCCGAGATGTCGGGCTGATCTCGGCGAGATCAGGATGATATTTCTAAAAAAATTAAATTCGAATAAAATATACACACAAAAAAAGTAGGAAAAAAGAATAAAAATTTATTTTGACAGTATTTAGATAGCCGACGAGAGTAACACTACCCTAAAACAAAGCAACAAGGAAGCATTGCACTTCAGTTCCAGAACCCCAGAAGTGGGAGTGAGCAAGGATCAGAACATAGTTACAGTTTCTGAAACAGCAGAGAGAGGAGAGCTGAGGAGAAAGGTGGAGGTGGTTCAGTTGATGTTGAAGTCGTCCTCGAAGGCATTAAAGAAGCCGGCATCGGCGGGCTTAGTGTTGATGATGCTCTCGGCGCCGAAGACATCGGCGTCCATGCCAACCGCCATGCCCTGGTCGTCGTACTCCTGGTACAGTTGGTAAGTCGGACTCGGAGACGGCCTCATTGCGTGCGCGCCGCCTTCTTCCCTCCTCTTTTCGCCCTTTGCTTCCTAGCTTTCCCCTTCCGAGACTCCGCTGTGGCGAGCGATCGATCGGGAGGGAAGGAGGCCGGTCAGTGGCTATTTAGTCGATCTGAGGTTTGGGCTGGGCTGAGAGAATTTTCTTTTCCAGCTGATGGGCCCACTCACACATAAGGCCCATCTGATTGGTGGATACCTAGAAAAAATTCCTATAAGCCTTCCAATTCTGTGTTGTTTTAATCGAACCAACTCCTTGATTCAAAATCATGCAAGGAGAAAGTTTTTAAGTGTGTCTTGATGTTTAAGCGAACCAGTAGTGGTTTGATGTGTTGGTATGGCCCTCATTGTACTTCTCATCCTTCATAAAGATGAACCGCAGCTTGCATATCTAGAAAAGTAGACTCTTCTTGGAATGCATCTAAAGTAACATGGCATCTTTTTTTATAAGTTAGTGTGTGCCTGCTTACTGCAGATTAACGTAATGTGGCCTAATTTCAAAAATGGACTATACTGGGATGATGCAAACTAGCCAAATCAGACATACAAATGCTCCTTGAGGCATCCCCCTGCGAGCTGCAGCATTAGGAATGCTTGGATTTAAGTCGCCAAGCTGCTTTCTGCTAAGCTGTAGTTTTGAATTTGGTGAGGAGCCTTTAGTTGAAGTGCTTGTCTCTGATGATTAACTTGAGATTGGTTGCTTGCTGACTAGCTAAATAAAAATAATTTCTTTTGGAATGTGGTTTTTCTTAATTGGCATGCTCACCCTTTTTGATGTCGGGATCTCTTCTCTCACGTTAATAAGTTTACAGCATTGAAACTTGAAGTGTGAATAGACATCATATCTATGCGATTGTTGATGTTTTTCTTAAGTATATTGAAGGCCTAGATTTGGTGGGAAGTTCTTTATAGCCAACTATCATTCAAAGTGAACTTTACATTATTGGTTTTGTATCAAGGAATTCCGTATCGGATTTCGGTAAAATATCGGTCGGCCTAAGAGATAAAATTTCGGAGATATTTCGGAGATATTTGTAAAAAAATTTCGGTAGTTAAAAATTAATTTTTATCATATATTTTCACAAAAAATGAGTTATATTAATTTAGATAAAGCATAGATTTCAAAATATGCATAAAAATGCATATTAGGATTAGAAACAAGGGAAAAGTTGTTATTTTTTCCCTTTTTTTTAAAAAAAAAAAAAAAAAATTTCCAAATTTTTTTTTTTGAAAATGTTTTTTTTTTTGAAATAGCGAAATTTCGGCGAAATTTCGGCGATATTATAAATTTTTTAAAAAACGATATTTTACCATTTCGATTTCTCGGGTGGGGCCCGAAATCGATATATCGGCGAAATTTCGCCGATATAGAATTCCTTGTTTTGTATGTCTTAACATGTCTCATCTTCCACCCATGGAGGAGACTACTTGTTCCCGGAATGATGAAAAGTGTGTACTTCAGCCCATCTGTGCCCAACCTTCGTCTGTAAATCATGAGGTGCTTAAGCACTTGGCTCCTTGTGAACATAACTATTTACTTCTTTCCTAGGACTCCTACTGAGGCTTTCAAATGTAGTCTCTTTTTTTATTATAAGAGGAATATAGTATCTAGTATACATTTATATTAGTTAGTGAAAAAGAGAATCATGTAACTGAACATCAAATGAGATTCTATTGTATTTCATAAGTCTAATGCTTTATATCGTTCTTTAACTTATAGTATAATACATTAGATTGTGTCCCTTTATTTTTTAATATCTGTGTAGGGATTTTGATTCATATTGATTTTCGTGTTTTCTTCTAGGTGATTGATAAAGTTCAAGAAGAAAGCAGCAAGAGTCGCACAGGTATGCAACGTACTTAAAAGAAATCCACCAAAGGTTTAATCAACTGGGAAGAGCTTAAATCAAGTGAGTTAATGAGTGACCTTCCATCAGGATCCAAGGTCGCTCATTAACTCAAAATTAACCAACTTGAAAGCCACCCTAATTAACCTGAAAACCTCTCTAACACTTCAAACTCAAGAATCATAATCTGACAGTTCTCACTAACTCGATTTGATATAATGAGTGTTCAATCAATTGGATTCTCTTTTGATATATAAAAGATCTTTTCCATTCATGTTGTTTTTTTTTTCTGATGGACATTTGTTGTTGCTTATGGAGACTTGCTATATCCGTTGGGTTATTTTGATGAGTCATGTCACACAGAGTTAACGAAATCCATCACATAGGAATGGCACTTGTGTAATTTAAAATATACATTAGGTTACTTAAGTGCACATTTGGCCATTGTGGACCCCACAATGAATTACATCAGCTTCATAACAACATCTGCCAATTTAAATAAGAAGCCACCAATACATAGGAATTCTCCTACACCATCCGAGATAGAATTTAATATTAATGGATTATAAACCAGGAAGTGATCTCAGGAAAAGGTTGAGTAATGAATTTAACCAACCTCAACATAAAAATTTTCGTAACTGGTATTTTAAAAAATTTATCAATAATGAATTACAGTATTACAAAGACGAATATTACAAAGAATTGGATGAGGATTCCCCCTCCTGTATCAATTATTGTTCAGGATGAGGATTCTTTAAATTTGGAAGCTACTGCTTTCATGAAACCTTCAGAAGTTCAAAATGCCCATGTTACAATGAAAGAAATAAATCAAATAATTAAACAAAATAATTATACTAATCTTTATTTCCAGACAATTGGAGATCAAATGATTTTAATAGAAAACCAAATTGAAAAAATTCTATTCAAATTAGAATCATCTGGAAAAATAGTAGAGAAAAAAATAGAAAATTCTAAATTAGAACCCATAATCAAACCATCAATTGAAATTGATGAATTTAAATTTGGAGATACTTCAGAATTTGTAAAAAATTTAGAAAATAAATTAAAATCATTACAACTTCACACCTTATCAGAAGTAAATGAACAAGAGGATAAAATTGAAGAGTCTGAGGATTTATCTGATGATGAAATTAATAACATTCAAGAAAATTTCATTGATCAATCATCTCAAATTAATAAACTTGAGAATCGTCCAAAAGGGATAGATCGCCACTACTATAAGCGACCTACTCCTCAGGACGTATTATTTGAAGAAAATGATAATTATCTTTAAAATAGTTATGATGGTAGATCTATCTACGAATGGAACATAGATGGTCTATCTGATAAACAAATTCATGATATGCTTCATCGCATGTTAATGTATGCTACTGTAGCCAAAAAACAAAATTCTGATAAAGAAATAGCTAAAATTATCACTTGTGGTTTCACTGGAATACTAAAAGGTTGGTGGGACCATGTGCTTACTCCAGCCCAACAATTTGAAATATTAAATTATATCAAAATTGAGGCTCAACCAAATACTAGTACTGAAATTCAAATTGAAGATGCAGTATATACTTTAGTAGTAACTATACTAGAACACTTTACTGGTTCAGTCACTGATAATGGTGAAAGGATAAGAACTCTATTACAAAATTTAAGATGTCCCTCCTTAACCCATTTTAGATGGTACAAGGATGTGTTTTTGTCCAGGGTTATGCAATTAAATAATGCAAGTCATGAGCATTGGAAATCTAAATTTATCGACGGATTACCTTATTTATTCTCTGAAAGAGTTAAGAAAACTCTTAGAGAAAGAAATGATGGAATAACCATCCCTTATAATCATTATACTTATGGTCAATTAATTAATATCTGCATTCAAGAAGGATTAAGTTTATGTAATGATATAAAACTTAAAAACCAAATAAAAAAGTATAAACTAATTGAAAGAAAACAGTTAGGAGAATTCTGTGAACAATTTGCTTATGATTTTCCCAAAGAAAATAAAGAAATGAAAAAGGGGAAAAGATATAAGAATTTTAGAAAGAAAAATCATTTCCGAAAAAAAGAAACCTCTAATAATAGAAAAGAAAAATATATTCCAAATTTTTTTAGAAAAACTAGATCATAAGCAAAATGCTTTAAATGCGGCAAAATAGGCCATTTTGCAAATAAATGCAAAACTAAGAAGAAATTAAATGAACTTCAAATAGACGAAGGACTAAAACAACAATTATACAAGCTACTATTAAATTCAACTTCAGAATCAGATATTTTTCAAATTAAAGAGAATAGCGAAACCTCTGACTCTTGTCCAAAAGAACAACCATGTTGTTGCTCCATATCTAAAGACAATGACTATTGGAAAGCCATAGTAGATATGAATGGACTAAGCATTCACTGTCCCATTTGGACATTTTGAATGGAATGTTATGCCATTCGGTTTAAAAAATGCTCCATCTGAATTTCAGAATATCATGAATGATATTTTTAATCAACTAAGTGCATTCATAATTGTTTATATTGATGACATCCTTGTTTTTTCTAAAAGCATTGATCAACATTTTAAGCATTTAGAAAATCTCTTATATGTTATTAAGAAAAATGGATTAGTAATATCTACGCCTAAAATAAAATTATTTCAAACCAAAACCAGATTTTTAGGCCATGAAATTCATCAGGGAACAATAATTCCTATTAATAGAAGCATAGAATTTGCTTCTAAATTCCCAAATGAAATTATTGATAATAAACAATTACAAAGGTTTCTTGGAAGCCTTAATTATATAGCTGATTATTATGAGAATATAGCTCATGATACAGCAATTCTTTATTCAAGACTAAGAAAAAATCCAAAACCTTGGACTGCTCAGCACACTTAAGCTGTTATTGAAATAAAGTCAAAGGTCAAGAATCTTCCTTGTCTTAGCCTAGCTAATCCGCTATGGTTCAAAATTGTAGAAACCGATGCATCTAATATTGGTTATGAGGGAATCCTTAAACAAAAGGATCCAAATTCTAATAGAGAATTACTTGTTAGATTTTATTCTGGAAAATGGAATCCTACTCAATCAAAATATTCAACTATTAAGAAAGAAATGCTTTCTATTGTTAAAGGAATTAATAAATTTCAAGATGATTTATTGTTAAAGGAATTAATAAATTTCAAGGCATATTGGGCTATAAAAATATTTAATTTTAATTTGGATGATGCCAGTTCTGTGCATAAACTCCAACTAAATGAATTAGAAGAAATCAGGAATGATGCATATATGAATTCAAAAATTTACAAAGAACGAATGAAGGTTTTGCATGATCAACACATTCATCGAAAAACTTTTGAACCTTCACAAAAAGTTCTTTTGTATAACTCTAGATTGCATTTATTTCCTGGCAAGCTCCGATCTAGATGGACTGGTCCATTTATTGTTAAAACTGTTTATCCTCATGGAGCGGTAGAAATTGAAAATCCATTGAATGACAATGTGTTTAAAGTAAATGGTCAAAGACTTAAGCCATTCCTGGAATTGATTCCCTCAGAAGTGGAGAGTATTCCTCTGTCTGATCCCACTTATCATGATTGAATACTCTTACACTCAGTCTGGCTGAAGACAAGAAACTTAGCGCTCCTGGGAGGCAGCCCAGCTTTTAATTTGTTTTTAGGATACTTATTAGTTAGATGATGTTTTCTGGTTGGATATTGTGATTGCTCTCATCTTTTTATTTGTTGATGTTTTTCACTCGCATGGGATTTTAGCAATCTGCAGTTCTCCAGGTAACATCTATCCTTTATTTTATTTATTTATTTATTTTATCCTTCATTTCATTCTTAACATTGAGGACAATGTTTAGTTTAGGTTTGGGGGTATATAGGAATAACATTGTTTATTTTCAAAAAAAAAATTAAATTTTTTTTAAAAAATAAAAAAAATAAAAATTTGATTAGTTTTTAGGTTGTTTGTTAGTATTTTTTATAGGTTTTGATAGTTTATCCCGTGATGATGCGTTCATGGGCGTCTAATTCGAATTGGTTTTGGTATGGAACTAATTTGTGGTGGTGCACTTGTCAATATGTATTCAAAGTGCTGATCACTTGATTCGGCCATTTCAACCTTCCACTTAATGCCTCAAAACGATCAGGCTTCCCACAGAATGCACATTTTGAAGAAGCAGTGGATCTATTTCGTCTTATGGTGACTTCTGTTGTCATAATTGACTATTTTAAAATCTTATCCGTTATTAAGGTGTTGGGAGATCTAAGTATACCAGTTTGTGGAGAGCAACTGCATGCTCTTTCTATCAGAACTGGTTGGGATATGGATCTTTCAGTGAGCAGTTCCTTGTTCTCCATGTACTCAAAATTGGGGAGCATTGAAAATTTTCGTAAAGTATTTGATCAGATAGAAAAACCAGATTTGGTTACTTGGATTTCTATGGACGGGGTTTAGAAGCCTTGAAACTATATGAATTGATGAGAAAAGAAGGTTTGAAACCTGATTCAGTAACTTTTGGGGGTATTTTATCTGCTTGTAGTCGTAATGGGTTATCATAAAATAAAATTATTAGACGATAAATTTAAAAAAGAAGTTTGTAATGACCTGCCAAATGCTTTTTGGGACAGAAAGAAACATGTTGTTACTCTTCCTTATGAAGATCATTTTAATGAACAACAAATCCCAACTAAGGCTAGACCTTGTCAGATGAACCATGAATATATGGAATTACGTAAAAAAGAAATATCTAGTTTACTAGAGAAAAAATTAATAAGGAAATCTTACTCACCTTTGAGTTGCACAGCTTTTTATGTTAATAAAAATGCTGAAAAGGAAAGAGGAGTTCCTAGATTAGTCATTAATTATAAACCTTTAAATAAAGTTTTAAAATGGATCAGGTATCCTATTCCTAATAAAAAGGATCTTTTGGCCAGACTTCATGATGCCACAATTTTTTCTAAATTTGACCTAAAATCAGGATATTGGCAGATTCAAATTAGTGAAAAAGATAGATTAATTTACATTGGAAGTGTGAGTAAGTATACTGGAGGATAGAAACACTTAACTGAGCATATCTTTCTATTACAGTCCTCTTGGATAATGTGCTTGAGCTAATAAAACTCACTCATACACACTAGCACATAAAGTAATACCCTCTAGAAAATTGTTGAATACTAATCTTCAGTGGGATGTCTTTAGTCAAAGTCATTGGATGATATGTGGTTGCCTGTTGAGCTTAAAAGATCATGATAGACCATTTACTTGGCTATGGCAAGGGCTTGGAACCGGAAATAGGTTGAGAGTATAATACAACCTGGACATGATAAGATTGCTGGAAAATATGAATGTTGATGAAAAAAATGATAAAAAAAAATGAAAACAAAAAGCTAGAAAGGGGCTGCTTGACTTTATAGGATTAACTTGGACTGATGCTCGGGCCCGAAGCGGTCTCTTAAAACCTAATGCCCTAAGCCAACTGTGATGGGAGCCATTGGCCTGAGTCATTGCTAAACCTAAGCATCTTGAAGTCATGCCTTACACAGTCCTGCTGAAAATAGAAAAAAAGGAAAAAAAAGTCTATGGTGTATTATCCTCTCAAATCTAGAATGTTGGACCCGAAGGAGGCGCGCAGATTTGTGCTATTATGAACCTAAAGATTACGATGACTATGTAGATTCTGATTTTCTTTGGTTAATGGGTAACATTGGATATGTGTAAAATAGAAATTTAGGGTGTATTGCTACAATGTTCTATACTTTTACTATTTAAATTATCATTTTATATCATATTGAGCAGAAATTTCCAAGATGAAGGTGTAGAATAAAACCACTTACTTGAGGGCTTCTATATTCCAGTTGATTATAAATGCAAGTACATGTGGTTGATTTTCTTAAGCATTGTGGTTTGCATTTGAAGGGATAATAGGTTTGATTGTTTTGAAGTATTTATTTTATTTTTCTCACTTAGATTAATAAGGTTAATTTCATAAGTACATATTTGTGGGTAGCATGGCAAGCAAAACAGAAGAAATAATTTTCTGTATCAGTAATACTAATCTTCAATGGAAAGCTGATCCATGGCATATCCTCCAGAAATATCTGGACCGCCAAAGCTACCCAGCTTTATATGGCCAATATCGCCATGTTCTAGAAGGAATCCTTCAATTAACTAGTTCGGTGGATATTCGCCATATTTATCCCAGTCCAAATGACAAAACTGTAATCAATTACAGTAAATGTCTAATTTTAAAAGTTCTCCAACCACAAGATTGGGGACTCGATCCTAATAAGGTTCGTACCCTCAAATTGGGAGAACAAATGTACTCCTATAATTATTGGGACTACATTAATGCCTAGAATTAGGTATTTTTTTATGAGAATCTTCGAAGAAAACATTCTTGGTTCTTTCAATTTGATCCATTAATACAACCACAGGAAATTCCAAATTAGTTTTTCCGTTGGTGGCACAAATTCGGGCTAGACCTTAATCTCTTACCTGTAGAGATTAAGGAACAATATGAACCATGGATAGACTCTAATCCAGTCTGCCTCCCTAATTCCGAAGCCTTAATCGAAGGCCAAAGCATATTGTCTTTCTATGCAATTCATAAACTTCCATGGATATGGAAGTGGACAATTACAGTGGGATGGGATGAGCTTAATATCCCTGTTCTCATCTGGAAATTCTTATTCAAATGGTGGGATAAATTTGATATCAAGGAAGCCCTTGACAGAATTAATGAAACTATTGAAATTAATTTAGCATGTGCAGAGGATGATGATGATCCTGAAAATGATCAACAAAATTAGATAAAAATGTGGAAACACATGTTGAAAAGGAAATATCCTGAAGCTTCAGAACAAGAAATTATGATGAAGTGTATGGATAAACTTAAAGCAGATTTCTGCACCAATTTTGCAGAAAGGGATGAAGACATTAATTCTCAGTCTTCTGGTTCAAATATTTTGGCGGGAGAATCTCAAGACCCTAATAATGATATGGAAGAAGACTTACCCACTAATGAAGACATTTGGGATGCCGCCATAAGAGTAATGGCCGACAAAGCAGTAGACAAACAGAGAAAGAGGTAAAAATGTGAAACACACCATTGAACGGCCAAGAAACGAGCAATAATGGACAACTGCAGATCGAATGGTTAGCTAAGATCCAATCATGGACAACAAAAGATCGAATGGTCAACAACAGCTCAATAATGGATAGTCAAGAATCGAAGGACTCAGAATGCTCCAATAATGGCACATGCAGCCGTTTCTAATTTTTTAATTATGACATTCGTCAGCAATGACGAAATATTTATATTATTATATAGATATCTTATGCCTATATAAAGGATGCTCTTCAGGCTTGTTGAGGCATCCGATAATCACTGAGTGCTTGTATGGTGTGAGAAAAAGAAGGAGCTCTGAACTTGTCACTGTCCCTTCTGCAAATCTGTAACTTAATATTATCTTAATAAAAGTTCTTTTTGTAAAAATCTTGTTCATTATAGTATAAGTTATTGTGTATTAATAAGGGTTCACCGGAGGTGTGGACAAACGTCCATACGAGGCTCGAACTTCTACGGCAGCTAGTTTCCTGAGCGATGTACTGGTCTTGAGCCGGTGAAGCTTTCATAGCTAGTCCCTGAATAGAAGGGATCCTTAGGGATCACCCTTATGAAATTTGCTACAGTAATCTTGCTACAGTAACTTTGCTACAGTACAAAATTAACTCAAAATTAACCAACTTGAAAGCCACCCTAATTAACCTGAAAACCTCTCTAACACTTCAAACTCAAGAATCATAATCTGACAGTTCTCACTAACGCGATTTGATATAATGAGTATTCAATCAATTGAAAAGTGATTTTTGTCTATGCAGTGATTCTGTGCAGAGGCATTTTCATGGATGTGCTCTTGGGGTGCGGGTATCTTCAGAAGCAATTGTCACACCTCAGTCAGTTTATTCTGTTTATTTTTCTTTGTTTGTTTCTCTCTTCTTTTTGTCATCCTCCATAATCGCTCAAAGCATTGGGTCTCAGGATCCAAGTTCCAACTGATAAAATAGCAGCAGCCAAGAACTCTGACGACAAAATAGAAAACAATTAAGAAGGCTGATTTATTTGTTGGTACGATCATTATGAGCAAATAAGGAGCCTTTTTATCAGTACGATCATTATGAAGCGCCTTTCTGTCAAAAAATTTAGGTGCTTGTTCCAAATCTTTTATAATCGATAGCGTATCCATGACATCAACATCAATCATATCTAGTAGCAGACATTGAATCCACCCGGACCCTGCCTCACTGAAAATTTCATAATCGGGCGAGTTTCCCGAAACTTTACAATCTCATTCAATTATTTCTTTTTCACAAAAATCAACAATAGACATAAGATAGACTCCATATTAATAGGATAGCACCATACACAGTTCCCCTATGAATAATAGCAACCAAAATTACAAAATTTGAATCTTTTACATCATATCTTATCGTACATTGTCAATTCAATTATCTACATCGGAAGCTATTTTAAGGAAACCCAAATCGTGAAAAACACACTACCATCATTTTCCAAATCTACAAACGTAAGAAACCAATTCGAGTCCGATCTACCACAAAACTAGATAGGAAAAAATGTAAAAAAAATCTTACCTCCAAATGAAACTAACGCCCTAGTAGATAAGATTCAACTCCATATATATATAGAAATTCAGTGAAAGAATAAATGTGAGTGTTTTCAAGAGAGAGAATGAAGCAAGTGTGAACTGTGAAGGCGCTGAAAGCCGAAGGTTGAGGCGGGAGCATGCAACGTCCCGACCGGTTTATTACATGATTGCTTTATCAAGAAAAATCGGGCTGGTTCATGTCCTCCTGGTCGGACCAATCGGTCAAACCGCTTTTAAGAAAAAGCGAGCCCTTAAAAATTAGGGCAGTGATAACCCTATAGCAGATTCTTACACATTTCCATACACCGCAGTGGGTGAACTGATGTGGGGTCACATCAACTGACCCACTCATTTTCATACACATCAGCTGTGTATGAAAAATATGTAGGAATCTGCTGTACAAATATCATTTCCCTAAAATTTGTGTTATTCGGGCCCCGACCCTCTCTATCTTCCCGCTCCGCCGCTCCCATCGCCGCCGCGGAATCCCAACCGCCGTCGCCGCCTGGTCAGCAGGTAAAAGTTCTTATCCACGACATGGGGTGCGCCAATTTTTATGGACTTATTTTTTTAAGTTCATTATTGGGACTTGCGTTTGCTGTGGGCGAGAATGGCAGTGTAGGATGTGTGTTTCTATTAATGAGCCCAACCTAACTGGGGACTGGGGAGGAGGCTTGACAGTTTCGTATGATAATTGTAGGAATCATTGCGAGTTTTCTTTTTATAACTCTAATTGTTAGGTTTGTCAAAGCTCTTGCTCTAGGTGTAGGTTCAAACCCGCAAGGTACCTATCGCCGAAAACTTAGATTATTATTGCTCAATGTCTCATTTATGTGTCGTATGCATTTTAGTGTGTAGACTGGTTTAATATCAAGTCATGGTGGGGATTGTTGAAATTTGACTTGAAATTAAACAAATTAGTTAAAAATGCAGCGATCGATCGACAAAATAACGCGATCGATCGTGTAACTATCGACCGTGATAAATCGATCGTTCGTAGTTACTGTAAGTTTTTGAAATTTGGTTTTTGTATTGGCCCGATCGATCGGTTTGAAAATGATCGATCATAGTTACTAGAATTTTAGGATTTGTGCACCGCGATAAAACGATCGATCGTAATTTTAGGCTAAATAGGGCGATCGATCGCAAAACGATCGATCGGCTTATAAAACGATCGATCGGTTAAGCGGTTAGAGCGAGTAAATAACCGTTTCTCTGCGAAAAAATATGTCTCTTCTTCAAGAAAAGGTCCAACAGCGTTCTTCTATATATAGAGAACGATTTTCTGCAGAAAAGGGTTACAGACAACAAAGAAAAACTTGTTCTTCTTCACTCTTAATTCATCATTCATCATTGAGCAATAGAGTCTCCTCTGATCGAGATCCAGTCAGTTTGATTTGAAGTGCAAATTTAAACTGACGGTGTGGTTCATTGTATCTCGGGAACAGAACGCTATTATTGGCCTGTGCACGGAGTGCGGCGTATCTGTTTCAAGGACAACGCATAGCGTGCCTCGAACCTGGTTCTAATTCTTATACTCATTCTAGTATTTCATGTGTATATTTGTCAATTTATGTGTATAATTTGGTAGTATTTTAGCCCTCTTTTGTGTGACAATCCCAACAATCTTGAAACAGATATTCTTTGTTCTTGTTGATTGAATACTACTGCAATTATGGGTGTTGACAAATCATTGAAGCCTGAAAAATTTGATGGCAAGAATTTCATGCGATGGCAAACAAAGATGAAATTTTGGCTGACTCAATTGAACATATTCTATGTTATTTCTGATGTTCATGTGGAAAAAACTGTATCTTCTGAATCTGACAAGACTGCTAGTTCATTTGATGTTGGAACTACTAAGCCTGTTGATAGTGATAAATTCAAACAAGATGATGAACTGTGCCATGGACAAATATTGAGTGTCATGAGCAATGAATTATATGATTTGCATGTGAATACTAAATCAGCTAAAGAACTATGGGATACCCTTGATAAGAAATTTGGAAAGGAGCATGAAGGGGAAGAAAAATATGTTGTAGGCGAGTATTTTGACTACAAGATGGTCGATAACAAATCTGTTAGAGACCAGGTTGTTGAGATACAGAATTTGGTAGCAAATATCTTGCTCTAAGGTTCAAGTTCAAGACTTAGTTCACTTCGAACTTGTGAGAGTAGCGGCTTACCAAACTAGGTGTAGGTTCAAACCCCCAAGGTACCTATCGCCGAAAACTTAGAGTACTATTGCGCAATGTCTCATTCATGTGTCATATGCATTTTAGTGTGTAGACTGGTTTAATATCAAGTTATAGTGGGGATTGTTGAAATTTGACTTGAAATTAAACAAATTAGTTAAAAATACAGCGATCGATTGGCAAAATAACGCGATCGATCGTGTAACTATCGACCATGATAAACCGATCGTTCGTAGTTACTGTAATTTTCTGAAATTTAGTTTTCGTATTGGCCCGATCGATCCGTTTGAAAACGATCGATCGTAGTTACTGGAATTTTAGAATTTGTGCACCACGATAAAATGATCGATCGTAATTTTAGGCTAAATAAGGCGATCGATCGCAAAACGATCGATCGGCTTATAAAACTATCGATCGGCTAAGCGGTTGGAGCGAGTAAATAGCCGTTTCTCTGCGAAAAAATGCGTCTCTTCTTCCAGAAAAGGTCCAACAGCGTTCTTCTATATATAGAGAATGATTTTCTGCAGAAAAGGGTTACAGACAACAAAGAAAAACTTGTTCTTCTTCACTCTTAATTCATCATCCATCATTGAGCAATAGAGTCTCCTCTGATCGAGATCCAGTCAGATTGATTTGAAGTGCAAATTTAAACTGACGGTGTGGTTCCTTGTATCTCGGTAACGGAATGCTATTATTCGCCTGTGGACGGAGGGCGGCGTATCTGTTTCAAGGACAACGCATTGCGTGCCTCAAACCTGGTTCTAATTTTTATACTCATTCTAGTATTTCATGTATATATATTTTAGCCCTCTTTTATGTGACAATCCCAACATTTTAGGGGCCGTTTGGGGCGTGATTATTTCAAAACATCCAGATTGGATTCTGGATAAAAACTGTAGCATCCAGGTGGATTTTTATATCCAGCTGAAACACGTCCTGAGGTGTTTCAGCTGGATATATAAAATATCCAGATGCTACAGTGTAGCAAAACATCCCATCTGGATGTTTTGCTTTTAATCACGCCCCAAACGGCCCCTTAGTCTGGCGGATTTCATTTCAACTAGGTGATGTGAAGAGTTGTATCTTGTTTGTGAGTGCGATATAATTTTTTGATCTTATTATGTTTGTGTTTTATCTCAGCACATTGGATCTAAGATTTCCCCTCGGATTGCTCAAATTCGCCTAGTCAGTGGCGATCCAGAGGTATATGAACCCTGTGATGATTCATTTGCACTAGTCAGTGGCCATGATTGCTCTGGTGCCCACTATTTTGCCACTGACATTAATCCTCACGCAGTGGAAATTACTCAGAAAACACTAGACTCTCATGGTGTCCATGCCGAGGTGATCTGCACAGATATTGCATCAGGTCTGCTGAAGCGCCTGGCGCACCTAGTGGATATCGTGGTTGTGAACCCACCATATGTTACCTACTCCCGAATACGAAGTTGGTTGTGAAGGCATAACTGCTGCTTGGGCCGGAGGTGAGAATGGGAGGACTGTGATAGATGGAATCTTACCTATCGTTGATGAGCTCCTTTCAAGTAAGGGTTGGCTCTATACGGTGACCCTTACAGCTAACAAGCCCTCACAGTTTGTCATGTGATGAAGGAGAAAGGCTACTTGTATTATAAAGTTAGTAAACGCATCAAATATAATATTGCATCAAATATCCTTTTCATTTTACTTTGCATTAAAGCATTTATGTAGTCATTCGGCCAAGATTTTTTTGGAAAGATATATTTTTTCTGGGAATATAAATTCGAATAAAATGGAAAAATTAATTAATCTCGCCGAGATCTCGGACTGATCTCGGCGCAGCCGATTTTTGTTTAAAAGTTTTTTTGGAAAAATAATTTCGAATTAAATAACAAAAAAAATCATAAATATCAAAAAATTAATAAAAAAATTAATTAGTATCGTCGAGATCTCGGGCTGATGTCGGCAAGATCCGGCCAGTTCAAATAAAATTACAAATAAATACTAAAAAAATCATAAAAAATAATTAAAAAATTAGTTAAATTCGCTGAGATCTCGGACTGATCACAACAAGATAGATCCGGCCGAGATTTTTTTTTGAAAAACAATTTCTTGAGGAAAAATAAAATCGAATAAAATAACAATAAATAATAAAAATAGGTAATTCTATAAAAAATTTAATTAATCTCGCCGAGATCTCGGCGAGATCCGGCCGAGATTTACTTTTAAAAAAATAAATCAAATAAAATTACAAAAAATAATAACAATAACACAAAAAATAAAAAAATATTAGTTAAACTGGCCGAGATCTCGGGCTGATCTCGGCGAGATCCGGGCAATATTTTTTGCATAATATTATTTTTTTGGAAATATAAAATGATAAAATAAATGATAAAAAATCAGGAAAACTAATAAAATTGAATTAATCCCGCTGAGATCTCGGGCTGATCTCGGCGAGGTCCGGCAGAGATTTGTTTTTAAAATATTTTTTTAGAAAAATTAATTCAAATAAAATTATAAAATTAAAATTAAAATATATATATTAGTTAAACTCGCCGAGATCTCGGTGAGATTCGGTCCAGATTTTTGTTGAAAAATATTTTCTCCTGGAAATGTAAATTCGAATAAAATGACAATAAATAATTAAAAAATCAAGAAAAATAATTATTCTCGCCCGAGATTTGCTCTTTAATTTTTTTAAAATAATTCAAATAAAATTAAAAAATAATAACAAAATCACAAAAAATAATAAAAAATTAGTAAACTCGCCGAGATCCGGCCAATATTTTTTTGTAAAAGATTATTTTTATGGAAATATAAATTCGAATAAAATGAGGAAATAAATAATAACAAAATGAGGAAAATTAATATAAAATGAATTAATCTCCGAGATTTATTTGGAAAATTTAATTCAAATAAAATTAGAAAATAAATAATACAAAATGACAAAAAATAATAAAAGATTAGTTAAACTCGCCGAGATCTCGGGCTGATCTCGGCGACATCCGGCCAAGATTTTTTATGAAAAATATTTTCTTCTGGAAGTATAAATTCGAATAAAATGAGAATAAATAATAAAAAAATAGGCAAATTAATGAAAAAAATAATTAATCTCGCCGAGATGTCGTCCAGATCCGGCCGAGATTTTTATTGAAAAGTGATTTTTGTCTATGCAGTGATTCTGTGCAGAGGCATTTTCATGGTTGTGTGATTGGGATGCGGTATCTTCAGAAGCAATTGTCACATCTTCAGTCAGTTTATTCTGTTTATTTTTCTTTGTTTGTTTCTCTCTTCTTTTTCTCATCCTCCATAATCGCTCAAAGCATTGGGTCTCAGGATCCAACTGATACTAATCAAACCAAAAGTTCTATTCCCACTTCTTGTCAGCTCTTAAGCTCCTAAGGTTGAAACCAATCAATATATAATCAATAGGAAAAAAAAAGAATAACCTTGCAAATACATAGCAGCAGCCAACAACTCTGACGACAAAATAGAAAACAATTAAGAAGGCTGATTTATTTGTTGGCAAATAAGGAGCCTTTTTATCAGTACGATCATTATGAAGCGCCTTTCTGTCAACAAATTTAGGTGCTTGTTCCAAATCTTTTGTAATAGATAGCGTATTCATGACATCAACATCAATCATATCTAGTAGCAGACATTGAATCCACCCGGACCCTGCCTCACTGAAAATTTCATAATCGGGCGAGTTTCCCGAAACTTTACAATCTCATTCAATTATTTTTTTTTCACAAAAATTAACAATAGACATAAGATAGACTCTATATTAATAGGATAGCACCATACACCGTTCCCCTATGAATAATAGCAACCAAAATTACAAAATTTGAATCTTTTACATCATATCTTATCGTACATTGCCAATTAAATTATCTACACGGGAAACTATTTCAAGGAAACCCAAATTGTGAAAAACACACTACCATCATTTTCCAAATCTACAAACGTAAGAAACTAATTCGAGTCCGGTCTACCACAAAACCAGAAAGGAAAAAATGTAAAAAAAAGTCTTACCTCCAAATGAAACTAACGCCCTAGTAGATAAGATTCAACTTCATATATATACAGTGAAAGAATAAATGCAAGTGTTTTCCAGAGAGAGAGAGAGAGGGAAGCAAGTGTGAAGGCGCTGAAAGCCGAAGGTTGAGGCGGGAGCCTCGGGTCCTGGACATGCAACGTCCCGACCGGTTTATTACATGCGTGTTTTATCAAGAAAAAGTAGGCTGGTTCACGTCCTCCAGCTCGGACCAATCGGTCAAACCGCTTTTAAGAAGGGCATTGGAAAGCGAGCCCTTGAAATTTGTGTTATTTCGACCCCGACCCTCTCTATCTTCCCGCTCCGACGCTCCCATCGCCGCCGCGGAATCCCAACCGCCGCCGCCTGGTCAGCGGGTAAAAGTTCTTATCCACGACATGGGGTGCGCAAATTTTTATGGACTTATTTTTTTAGTTCATTATTGGGACTGCGTTTGCTGTGGGCGAGAATGGCCGTGTAGGATGTGTGTTTCTCTTGATGAGCCCAACCTAACTGGGGACTGGGGAGGAGGCTTGACAGTTTCGTATGATAATTGTAGGAATCATTGCGAGTTTTCTTTTTATAACTTTTTTGTGGCTTTTTTATCATCCTATTTAGGGGCCGTTTGGGGCGTGATTATTGCAAAAATATCCGGACTGGATATTGGATATATACTGTAGCATCCATGTGGATTTTTACATCCAGCTGAAATATAAAATATCCAGATGCTACAGTGTAGCAAAATGTTTTGCTTTTAACCATGCCCCAAATGGCCCCTTAAACTCACCGAGATATCGGGCTGATCTCAGCGAGATCCGGCCAATATTTTTTGTAAAATATTATTTTTTAAAAAATATGAATTCGATTAAAATAACAAAATAAATAATAAAAAATGAATTAATCCCGCCGAGATCTCTGGCTGATCTCGGCGAGATTTGTTTTCTAAAATATTTTTTGGAAAAATTAATTTAAATAATATTACAAAATAAATAATACAAAATCACAAAAATAATAAAATATTAGTTTAATTCGCCGAGATCTCGGGCTGATCTCGGCGAGATCCGGCCAATATTTTTTCAATATTATTTTTCTTGAAATATAAATTCGAATAAAATGATAAAATAAACAAAAAATATATGAAAAATAATAAAGAAAATGAATTAATCCCGTCAAAATCTAGGGCTGATCTCGGCGAGAACCGGCCGAGATTTATTTTTTTTAATATTTTTTTAAAATTTTTTTTAAATAAATTACAATATAATATTAAGAAAATTAATAAAAAATAAATTAATCTCGCCGAGATTTCCGGCTTATCTCGGCGAGATCCGGTCGAGATTTTTTTGAAAATATTTTCTGGAAAATTTAACTCTAATAAAATTACAATATAGTAATATGAAATTAATAAAAAAATGAATTAATCACGCCGAGATCTCGGGCTGATCTCGGCGAGTTCTGGCCGAGATTTGTTTTTTAAATATTTTTGGGAAAAATTAATTGAATAAAATTACAAAATAAATAATGCAAAATCATAAAAATAATAAAATATTAGTTAAATTCGCCGAGATCTCGGCGAGATCCAGCCAATATTTTTTATAAAATATTATTTTTATGGAAATATAAATTCGAATAAATTGGCAAAATAAACAATAAAAAATATGAAAAATAATAAAGAAAATAAATTAATCCCGTCAAAATCTAGGGCTGATCTCGGCGAGATCCGGCCGAGATTTATTTTTTAAAATAATTTTTTGGAAGGGTTGAAATAAAATTACAACATAATATTATAAAAATTAATTTAAAAATGAATTAAATCCGCCGCCTGTCGAGATTTGTTGTTTAAAATATTTTTTTGGAAAATTTAACTCAAATAAAATTACAAAATAATAATATGAAATTAATAAAAAATGAATTAATATCGCCGAGATCTCGGGCTTATCTCGGCGAGATCCTGCCCAGATTTGTTTTTTAATTATTTTTTAGAAAAATTAATTCAAATAAACTTACAAAATAATAATAATATATTAGTTAAACTCACCGAGATCTAGGCGAGATCGGGCCGAGATTTTTTTGAAAAATATTTTCATATCAAAATATAAATTCGAATAAAAATGGCAATAAATAATAATAAAAAAAGAAAAATTAATTAATCTCGGCGAGATCCGGCTGAGATTTTTATTGAAATGTAATTTTTGTCAATGCAGTGATTGTGTGCAGAGGCATTTTCATGGTTGTGTTCTTGAGATGTGGTATCTTCGGAAGCAATTCTCACATCTTCATTCAGTTTTTTTTCGTTTTTTTTGTTTTTCTAATTATTTTTCTCATCCTCCGTAATCGCTCAAAGTATTGGGTCTCAGGATCCAACTGATACTAATCAAACCAAAAATTCTATTCTCACTTGCTGTCAGCTCTTAAGCTCCTAAAGTTGAAACCAATCAATACATAAATCATTCACGAATGATATATAATCAATAGAAGAGAAAAAAAGAAAAACCTTGCAATACATAGCAGCAGCCAACAACTCTGACGACAAAATAAAATAAAAAATTAAGAAGGCTGATTTATTTGTTGGCAAATAGGGAGCCTTTTTATCAGTACAATAATTATGAAGCACCTTTTTATCAACAAATTTAGGTGCACTCTAGCATGTTTTGTTCCAAATCTTTTGTAATAGATAGCGTATCCATGAAAAAGATTGGACATCAACATCAATCATATCTGGTATGCATTGCACTAGACCACCGGGCAGACATTGAATCCACCCGGACCCTGCCTCACTGAAAATTTCATAATCGGGCGAGTTTCCCGAAACTTTACAATCTCGTTCAATTATTTCTTTTTCAGAAAAATCAATAATAAACTCTAAGATAGACTCTATAGATAACACTATACACAGTTCCCCTGTCAATAATAGCAAACAAAATTACAAAATTTGAATCTTTTACATCATATCTTATAGGACAAACGTACATTGCCAATTCAATTATCTACACGGGAAGCTATTTCAAGGAAACCCAAATCGTGAAAAACACACTACCATCATTTTTCAAATCTACAAACGTAAGAAACCAATTCGAGTCCGATCTACCACAAAATCAGAAAGGAAAAAATGTAAAAAAAATCTTACCTCCAAATGAAACTAATGCCCTAGTAGATAAGATTCAACTCCATATATATACAGAAATTCAGTGAAAGAATAAATGCGAGTGTTTTCAAGAGAGAGAGAGAGTGAAGCAAGTGTGAACTGTGAAGGCGCTGAAAGCCGAAGGTTGAGGCGGGAGACTCGGGTCCTGGACATGCAACGTCCCGACCGGTTTATTACATGATTGTTTTATCAAGAAAAACCGGGATGGTTCACGTCCTCCTGGTCAGACCAATCGGTCAAACCGCTTTTAAGAAAAAGCGAGCCCTTAAAATTTGTGTTATTCCAGACCAATCGGATGTGTGTTTCTATTGATGAGCCCAACCTAACTGGGGAGGAGGCTTGACAGTTTCGTATGATAATTGTAGGAATCATTGCGAGATTTCTTTTTAAAATTTTTTGTGGATTTTTTATCATGCTATTTTACCACCTTTTTTGAATTAAAGTTTCGATTTTTATTAATAGTTAGAACGATAATTACGTGAGGTGCGTTTCCTGAGGGTTTCGCCAATTTTCTTAGGCTCGTGATGTTTCCCAGAGATGAATTTGTATGTCTGGGAGTAGTGGTCTTGTATGTAGAAACAGTAAAATGGCTGTTTTTTTATAAACGGCTCCTCAATATAGTCACTAGAGGTTATCATAAGCTTTGTTTAAATGTCTGAAGTAAAATTATGCGCCTCTTCTGTGTCCAGCATGATTGATTTTGGTCGTCAGTTTATGTGAAATTCAAATATTTTTTATTGTTTCTGAAATTTGTAATGACTTCGGTCGATATTCAAATAGCTATTGTATGAGTAGCTCGGAAGGTGGTATACTATCAACGCTTAAACCTAAGACGTAATGTTTTGGCAACACTGTCTTAATATCGGCTTTATACCTTTTCCAATGATTAGTAGGCGAGTAAGGGCCCCTTACTTGTACCTGTTGGTGATAGGGGAGCTAACGGTCTTTCACACTGAACCATGAAGAGGGAATTTTAGCGATTTGTTTGTTTCTTCTGTTGGAAGTCCTGCACTTGACTGTGCTAATTAGTGCAGAAATGCTTTTTATTGAGTTTTAATTTTTTGCCACACTCTTGTTGTAGACTTGATGAATATAGAAGAATAATCATGGACCACAATGTGGAACTTGTATCTTCGAATTCTTCCATATCCTCCATCAGAACAAAAGAAGCAGAAGGGTGGATGAGACCGCAGGTAAATTGCCATCTATTTTAGTCTGGCGGATTTCATTTCAACTAGGTGATATGAAGAGTTGTATCTTGTTTGTGAGTGCGATATAATTTTCTGATCTTATTATGTTTGTGTTTTATCTCAGCACATTGGATCTAAGATTTCCCCTCGGATTGCTCAAATTCGCCTAGTCAGTGGCGATACAGAGGTATATGAACCCTGTGATGATTCATTTGCACTAGTTGACGCACTTCTAGCAGACCGCGCAAACATCATTGACTACCAGCCCAAATTATGCTTGGAAATTGGTTGCGGGAGTGGATATGTAATCACTTCATTAGCAATCATGCTTGGCCATGATTGCTCTGGTGCCCACTATTTTGCCACTGACATCAATCCTCACGCAGTGGAAATTACTCAGAAAACACTAGACTCTCATGGTGTCCATGCCGAGGTGATCTGCACAGATATTGCATCAGGTCTGCTGAAGCGCCTGGCGCACCTAGTGGATATCGTGGTTGTGAACCCACCATATGTTCCTACTCCCGAATACGAAGTTGGTTGTGAAGGCATCACTGCTGCTTGGGCCGGAGGTGAGAATGGGAGGACTGTGATTGATCGAATCTTACCTATCGTTGATGAGCTCCTTTCAAGTAAGGGTTGGCTCTATATGGTGACCCTTACAGCTAACAAGCCCTCACAGATTTATCATGTGATGAGGGAGAAAGGCTACTTGTCCCGAATTGTGGTGCAGAGGTCAACGGAAGAAGAAAGCCTTCAAGTGATCAAGTTTTGGCGCAACCCTGAAGTGGATGTTCATGATTTAAACAGAGCAAGTACTCCCAAAGGATCGGAGTCTTGGCTCTCGCAGTTTCGAAGGCTGTCATTCCGTGGAAACAATAACAATGGATAGATAGGAACTAGGAAGGAGCTGATTTTGGAAAGATAAGGAATGGCATAGGTTCAATCTTAGGACTTTGGTATCAGTGTACTCCTGCGTAGGCGCATCTGTATAGTTAATTTGAGCGCCATGTGGATATATTTTCTGTAATTTTTTAAGGGGCCTTTTGGTACCAAATGCGTTTCAAATCACATTGGCCCGCCAGTGAGATTATGCTGCCATTTGGATTGCTCCATTTATTTCTTCATTCTATTGCATTTGTGTTTCAATTGACATGCGATTCTAGGAATGTTGACACATTTAGGAGCCGTTTGGGGCGTGATTAAAAGTTGCTACTGTAGCATCCCCTGGGGTGTTTCAGCTGGATGTAAAAATCCACATGGATGCTACAGTATATATCCAATATCCAATCTGGATATTTTTGTAATAATCACGTCCCCTTAATTCTCTGATTGTTGTGGCAGTATGCCAAATTGTTATCCAGAAGAAGGATGAACAATTGAGTCCCATATATATGCTGCCGGCTCATCTGGCAGGGTGTGCGCCACCACCTCTTTACAGACAGCGTGCACATGCCAACACGTGTGAGCCATTTTTTCCTTTACAAATATTCTTCGGGTAATGATATTATTACTCCATTTTCCTAGTCTACTTATGTGATGCCTAACCACAACGTGGTGAGGAGTGGGTTCATGGGTCACGTGCCAATCAACTTGTGACAGCACGAAAGAGTTGGAAAATGGTATCATTACCCATATGGTTTAGCAGGCAATTTAAGCCGAAACCCAGCCTCCTTACAGACTGGGAGGCGGGAGCTCAATAACTGTGCTTTAGATGATAGTAAGCACAGTTTTTTTTTTGTATTAAGATGATAGTAGGCTTGATAGAGCTATGCTCTGTATGGTTAGCTGTTATCATCATATGTTTGTAACAAATAAGACTAGTAGGTAAAGGGCCAGCCATGGTAGAGAAGCTACGCGTGGTTGAAAGCTAACCTCTGCTGAGACGGGGAGTTCAACCGAAACCAACCAACTCCCTTCCCTCCTCTGCTCCTCCCTCTCCCCTTTCCACCCCATCCCAATGGCTGCTGCTTCTCCACTCACTCCCCCTGCCACCTCCTTCCCATTCCCCTGCCGCCCTTCTTCTTCCTCTTCCTCCAGACCCATTTCCTCCCTCCCACCAGACTTTCGACGAAATTCCCCACTCACCGAAGTTCCATCTTCACTGTGCTATCAGCAGAGATATAAACAATAATTTATAGATCTCTTTTTTTTGTACAAAGTATTTACTGATCTCAGAAAGCAGCAAGTAGTTAATAGACAGATGGCTAATATTTACAAAGGGGAAACAATATTTGTACATCAGATTTTCTACATGTGTACGTAAATATATAAGAATCTGATGTGATATAAGGTTATCACCATGGAATGTCTTATCGGATATCGGTAAAATATCGGTTGGCCTAAGAGACGAAATATCGGAGATATATCGGAGATATTGTGTAAAAAAATATCGGTTGTCAAAAACTAGTTTTTACCATATATTTTCACAATCTAACTTCTAAAATGAGTTATACTAATTTAAACAAAGAATAGATTTCAAAATATGCATATTAGGATAGAAAACAAACATAAAAAATTTTCCCAAAAAAAAATTTAAAATATTTTTTTTCAAAAAAGGCCGATATATCGGCGATATTTGGAAAAATTCGGAAATCCGATACTTAATAGTATCGGTGTATCAGTTTGTGTCCGATACCGATATATCGGCGAGCTGGCATTCCATGGTTATCACTGCCCTATTTACAATCACCACTAATGCCCATACATCGTAAAAGAAAAAGGGCCCTAGAGTCTTTTTTCTCCAATAACGAGGGTCGTCCGAGTCCTGAGGACATGACTAAGAGGGGCAGGGCAACTCATGTAGTAGAGCACCGGCCAATTTCCTCACGCACACACAAGGCCTACCCATCATACGCAGGGGTTAGATCAGGATATAATCCTACATAGGTAGCCAACAGAATGAGGTTGAGTTCAGGTCTCTCCTTCCTAATTCGTATCGTGGCCTGACCAACATGCTCTTGATTCAAGGGCCCTAAAGTTTGATCACCGTAATCGTGTGTTGGGCTTATTTTTCTAATAAAACATAAAGTGACCCAACTATCTTAATTAACACTGTTTTGGGCTTTTAGAACTGTCTGAGTAATGGACCAGAGTTAAAATACTCATTAAGGTATGGTTTTAAGTGGCAGATCTGAACCATTGGATGACCTATGGATGGACGGTTAGGCTTCTACGGTTCTTAACAATAGTGTCCTGGTTTAGTTATAAATATACTATTAGCCATCCTAATACAGTGTCTTAAGCGAGATTATTCTCAAATAAATTCTAAACCAGAAACTCATTGTTGGTTGAAGACAATTAACAGAAAGACTCCATTGAAAGTTCTAATGGTTACAGGTATGCTTAAATCTCTTGCTTTAAAGTTTACCAATTGGTATCAAGAGCAAGACTGGAGTAGATGGGCAGGACAGCCGCAGAACTGCAGGCCGGAGCATACACACCGGCCAGAGCCGTCGCTGCGCAGATGCACCGGCCCTCCGGATTTGTTCGCACAATCTAGCGGCGGCTAAAAAAAGGTGGCTTTTGGCTGCCGCTGGTATCGCCGTGAAAGGTAATGAAAGGGCGGCCCTTTTGGCCGCCATGGTGACCGCCAGCGACAAATTAGAATAAAAAAAATAGTCTTTTGGCCGCCGCGATAGTGGCAGCGGCCATGACTGTAAAAATTTTTTTTTACCTATTAGCGTGGGTCATTTTTGGGTTTTTTTGGTTGTCGCCCCCTGTCTCTGATCCTGCCAGGCGCTGGCCCGCACTGCCTCCTCACCGTGTTTGGGCACTGGCCGGCGCCGCCGCTGCGCACAGGCCGCCGTCATCTAGCGCCGCTTCTGCAATGGCCGCCGTCGGGCGACGTGTTTTCCCCTATTTTCGGACGGCGGCGAGTTTCACTGGATGGCGGTGAGGAGGAAGGTGGCGGCGACGGCACCCACGCCATGCCGCCGCTCGCTGCTCTAAAGAGTTTAGGGCACCCTCATGAAGAGGATGACCCTCTAAACCGGACAGGTTCACTTAAAGTCCGGTTTGGTTTATCCACTGAACCTGCCCAAAATTGGAACCGAGCCAGACCGGCCCGACTTAATATTCCGGTTCGGCCTACTCTTTATGGTTTGGTTCGGGTTATATTAATAATTTGGTTTACTATTCAAATTTAAAATATATATATATATATATTTAATTATCATGATTAAGGCTGTATTAATGTTATGGGCCGGCTAGGGGATTATATTGCAACAATTGTATGTTTTATCAATTTTTTTTTAAATTGTTGGGCGCACCACTTATGTAACTTTAAGAGAAAATGTACATTATACCTATCGTAAGCGACACCAGACTTCAAGGACCATGTCTGGAGGCGGATGCAGTCATGAAGAATTAATGTATATTTTTCTATTTCAGGGGCTTATAGCTTCCAACTTGTACAATTTTTTTCAAAGGACTATATAAGGACTTTGGACTATATTTTTTTAATTGTGGTGTGTGGTGATGGAACCCCTGGCCGACTCCCAAAAGCCTGATGACAAAATTGACATTAATGCCCTAATCAATTTTGTATATGGATATTATTATGATTGTCTGATAATTAATTGCATTCATTTTGTTATTTGACAAAGGTGATGTCACGCCCCAAATTTTATTAAACCCAAAATACGTGGAAGCGATAATCCAATAAAGGTTGTTGGGTATAAAATCTGGGACGGACCGAATACTTGAATCATCATATACCCATTTCCATACATGGGTTTTGAAGGATCGTTGACTTAAATAACATTCATTGTACCCGGATTATAAATAACAAAGTTGTAACACTAATAGTTTAAATTATTACAGAAATAAATAATCTTCAATCAATACAATAATAAAAAGCCAGGCACACAGGCCACAAGTAACAAAGTTCAACAACTAAAACACTGAAATAAAAATCTTCATTTCCAAATCTGCAGTCATCCTCCACTTTCTCCTGCTCAGCATCATTCTTTCTTAATTCCTGCATCGAGGGATGCATGAGTATTTCGTATGAAATACCTAGTAGGATACCAAAAACCCCACTGATAAAGGATTAACAAATTCCAAAGGAAAAGAAGATCGAATGCTAAAAGTATTATGGAAATAAGGAATCAATAATCAGGTTTTGGAAAATCAGCAAACCAAGCTATCACCAAACACCGGAAAAACTCATATGTACCGGTAGAATCAACAACTGAGTTAGACTCCAACATACTGTGTGTAAAGAGTCAACAACTTCTGCTCACTGATCAGTCCACTTCCCCTATGGACATCTATGCCAGAACATCCTAGAGGTTCTTCAGACGAACCTGGCCATGCGTCTACGGATGCTGGCCCCATCGGTGCTTACGGGCACAATGGGCGGAGACTGCAGACCTTTCGTAATGTCATACAGTCTAAGTGCACGCGTTGCCGTCATCGGCTGAACTACAGAGGTTCGTAAAATCTGATATCACAAAGGATCTTGCAATGGCTCTGGAGCATACTAGGATTTCCACTCGAAGAGTTCTATCATGACTCTTGTGGAAGAAACAGTTTTCATAGGTTTAAAGCTAACTGTACAACAACAGGGGTTGTATGGAAAATAATCGAAGATTTCATCTTGAGAATAAACTCTTATAGCCAACGAGATGACAATATCTCGAGGCAACCAAGCAATAGGGACTCAAGTGTCCAAACTTGTCATCAACACATGACTCATTAAAGGAGTAGTTGTAGTGCTCGTCTCCCCAAGCTCCTCTCAAGTTGTTGGGGTTAAAATGGTAACTTTACTCATCTAAGATCTTCGATATGCAAGGCCCTAGTTATGAATCCTAAATACAGAATGTAAACTCGAGAGTTTATGAAGAAAAAGATTAACTAGGGTTTAGAGTAAAACCCTAATTAAGGATTTCTATACCGACCACTACGGTGAGCCGTAAACCAAAAGGGAAAGACACTAAGGTTAGGACTCGAACCCCTGGTCTCTCTCTTATAGGAAAATTGTACTATTATATTAGTCGTAATTCTGGTCATTTCGAGTTTATTTGTATTTAAATTAAATTTATAAATCAATTAATCCCGTGATAATAATAGTAGTGAATTATCCTTAATTCATTGCACTGCCCTGTGTACAACAGTACATTTTCAGCACTAGCTACGACTTTTACTGAGTGAATCTGAATTTGTAATTTTTACTGTAGGTTCCCTGATGAGTCTATTTTACATCCCAATAGATAAAGCATTTTCCTGAATTTTATAGAATTAGTTATGCATTTTCTACTGCTGACTGTCTGTGCAGGAAATTTCAGACCGAAGCTTAATCAAGTCTTCATTTTGCCCTTTATTATGTTCATTAATCACATCTATTAATCACTTATGATATTACTAATTATCTCTCTGTTCCATCTAGGCATGATATTTGTAATAATTAACAGCAAGTAAATTTTCAATATAATACTATCTCTTTATCACTTCTACAAACTATTTTTATGCCTAATCATGATTATCATCTATTCAATAATTAAGACCCTCAATTTGGGACGAAAAGGAACATAAATAACACCAAAAAGCAGAGGCCTTTACCTCTGGTCAGAAGGGTATCGACTTGTATTTTATAATATTTTAGACATTTTACAATAACAGCCAGGACGCCCTTCCCCTTAATTTGCTTCAGTTACAAATTCCTTGATTAAGGGGAATTAACTCAGTCCCTTTAATTACCTAATTAAGACCTTATGCAGTTTCAATTAGCAAGATCTAACCATCTTGATAAAGGGCGCCAAGCTTGATTGGAATATGCCCTAAGCATCTTCCATAACCCTCCTTGAATCCCAAACGGCCCTTTAAGGATTAGCCTTTGTACTCCATCCACTAATTACTATGAAAAGCACTACATGAAATGGGACAATTTATATCGGGCATTATTTTTTCCAAATCCAGACAAGTATTATAAGGCTAGGTGAGTATACAAGAAATTTTGTCTATGCCAACCTGCAATTAGTAACTAGAAATATTAAAAATAATAAAAATTTGCATTCTTGCTTCCCATGTGTATTTTGTGTCTAACTGATAATAAAACTCTCTTTCATAAGTATTCTTTCTTAAGAGATATCCAAACTGTCTGAAACTGATTTATTTTACATTTGCAAATTGGTTCCATTCAGAGTATGCCCTTCAAATGCTCAATTTTGACCCACTATGTTCTATTTCTTAGAATACTGCATTTAGCCCGAGATCTAGAGGAATGCTGCTCAGCGACTAGATGCAAATATCCTTTTCATTTTACTGTGCATTAAAGCATTTATGTAGTCATTCGGCCAAGATTTTGATGTAGACACGGCGTTTACAACGGAGAAGAACGAGACTAAACTAGAACAAAAGAAATAAGCATAAACTAATCTGTGATTCTCATTGATAATCCTATTTTGGCCATAGGCCTTACATATATATAGAGTAAAAATAGCATAATCCTAATAGAAGTAGTAAATCCTAACTAGGAAATTATATTAAAGAAGGAGTCCTAGTCCTAATAGAAGTAAGAAAGGCTAATTGAGTTCATAACATTCCACCATGCTCCGCATCGTCTTGTCCTCAAGACGACCAACTCGGATACTGCTCCAAAAAATCATCCTCGCGCATCCAAGCAGCGTCTTCAGGAGCACGGTGTAACCATGCAACGAGAACTTCAGTAATAACACGCCCACGACGACGAATACGGCGACGCTCAAGGATAGCATGAGGCACTGGGCGAGACTCATCGAACGGCAACGGTGGCGGAACAGGCTGTGGAAGAGCAGAAGGATCACCCATAAACTTCCTGAGTCGAGAAACATGAAACACTGGATGAACCTGAGCCTCAGGAGGTAATTGTAAGCGATAGGCGACTGGACCAATACGCTCAACAATAGGATATGGGCCATGGAAGCGATGACAACTTACTCCTATATCAATTAGGACTATAGCTTAGGGTCTATCCTCTGTTAATTAGGACTATGGCTTAAGAGCCTATAAATATGTAAAGGGTCTTCCCTAATTGAAAAAACCAAGAATCAATGAAGCTTTAGTTTATTTTATGTGTTTCACTTTCTTAGTTATAGATGTCTTTCTCTATGGATTCTCTTGTAGACAACGGTCTACAACATTGGTATCGGAGCAGTCGATCTTCGGCTCCCTCCCAACCCACCCTCGCTGTCACTATTACCCATGATTTGGAAGCAGAATTGGAAGCAAAATTGGAGCGGGAACTTACCGATTTGAAGACTGTGCTTGCCGAGATTGCGGAGTCCAACCGTCGTCGCGACCAGGTGCTCGTTTAAATATAAACCCTTGCAAGTGCACAAGGCAATTGTACTACGGCGAGTATTGAAAGGGTTGTCGAACCTCAGGGACGGATTAATATTCTACCAAATTCAAGAGAAAAGTAGCAGTTTTTAATTAATCTAGAGAAAAACAATGAACTTTAACTAAACTAAGCTGAGATTAATCAATAGGAGAAGTACCAAGGCTTCGAATCCACCACAATAGACTAGTGTATCGTCTCTCTCTCTCTTTTGAATTCAGATTTCCAGTTGGCTAGTGTATTCCTCTTGGACATACACTTGTCAATTCAACATATAGTGCTATCCTCTCGGACGTAACACATAAATCAATTAAGCATATGGAATTGTGATCTATCTCTCTCGAGCATAAATCAATGAAACTTTATTGATATATAACAAATCAGAACACTCATATTCCTCTCAGACATGCAAGTAATCTTTCAGATTGAAATTCATAAAATCCACTCTTGTCTCTCTCAAGCACAAAGAATAGACTCAATGAATTAACTTTAATTGCATAACAAAGGTTCATACACCAACTAGAGTAACACACATAATATGAGAGAAAAGAAACAATACTACCAATCAATTAGGCTTCATCTACACCTTGGAAGAGAGTCTAGCTAAGCATGGGAAGAGAATCCATCATCATGTTGTTCTTCATCTTCTTCTTCTTCCTTTGCTCTAGCCTCCAAGGTCTCAAAACTCTATTCTTGCATACCCAATACGTTCTCCTTTAAGGCATATATATAGGGGTGAAGGAAAGCCCTCAAATCCCCTTCCAAATCCGAGTCAAAATAGGGTTAAATTGCGTTTTCCGTATGCACCGATCGATCGCCCGTATAACCCGATCGATCTCCTTGCGAACGCAGCCGAACGAAGCCGTTTTCCTTTGTTAATTGCTTCCGATCGATCGTATGGCGAACGACGCCGGACGAAGCCGATCGATCGTTTTTACTGTCTTCAAAATCTCGCGCAAGACCAAATATTCCAGTAGATACGATCGATCGTTTGGGTGTCCGATCAATCGTTTTCTCCAATGTAGTGTTTTAAGCGGAAGACGCGATCGATCGCGTAAGGATGGGATCGATCGTTTCTACTATCCGGAATCCTCAAATGGCTATAACTTTTTGCTCCGAACTCCGAATTGCGCGTGGTTGGTGGCGTTGGAAAGCTGACTTCTTGAACTTTAACATGAGACTTGAATCAGTCCAATCCGATATTTGTACACGGAGTTACGATAATTTGACCATTGAAGTCCGTTTTCTTTTCATTTTTGTATCTTTGCTTTCATTTCCTACAAAACTAAAAACTATATTAAAGTAGTAGTTATTCTAATCAAACACTAGCATAAACATAAGTTTTAGGAGATAATAAAATGCATATTTCATGTATAGATCACCAGGAGAACCATCGTTGCGATCAGGAGAACAATCTTTGAGATCGTCGCCTTGAGGCGCTCATGCTGTTCTTCCATCGCCAGACGGTGTCGGCTCCTCCTCCGAGCTTCGGGGCCTCTCCGTTCGTGTTTCCGCATCAGTATTTTTCCGTCAGCCCACAATGGCCGCCGGCCGGCGTATTGCCTTGGCCGACTGTAGCACCGTCGGGAACCTTCACGGCGGACTTGACACCGTCGGAGTTCGCCCAGTCGCCCGCCTTCGGCTTGCTGACGCCGCCAATCCATGCCGTGCCTCTTCCGCAGTTCGTCGGCGCCGAGTATTCCGCCCAGCAGCGGTGGGGTTTTTCACCACCACCTCCGCCGTCATGCGAGCCTCAACAAGGCCGCTTCTCCACTCCACCGGCAAAGCCTCCTCTGCCAGCGACTCTCTTCCGGCCGCCGCTGCCACCAGATTCATCACCGTCGACAGGAAGCTCACCTTCACTGGCATCAACGAGGCCCTTTTCCCAGTCGTCGTCATACTCCACCGTCGCTCTGCCCGTGTCTTCAGCCCCAGCCGCGGCCTTGACGACCGTCGCTGTCCCGATCGACAGCATCGACGCGATTGTCTCCTCGCCGGACGCCAATGAAGGTTTTGGGAAGAAACAGGCCGTCGACAAACCGCCTTCCGGGGAGCTCCGGTGGCCATCGTTTTTTCCAAAGTCACAGCCTTTGCCGTTGAAACCGCCGCCTCCGCTTGCTCCATCTCAGTTTGGCACTGCTCCACCGCCGTGTCCCCTCTGTTGCCAAGGGATCGCCTTTTCGACTCATCCACCCTCCATCCGACAGGATCTGTCTCCACCGCCTCCAAAGCCGCCGCCTTTTGCGATTCCGCTACCTCCGCCTCCTGTACGATGCCCCAAATCGACACTTCTGCCTTCGTCTGGATCTCAGCCTCCACCGAAGCCGCTTCCGCCACAGCCCCAATCGCTTGAGCTTCTGTGGACGACGAAGCTCCGACCACCTCCGTCGCCGCTTTCCTCGCTGCCTCTCGCGTGTTCCTCGGGTTTGAGGACTGCTTTGAGGAAGACGACCGAACTGAATGGGTTTCTGTGGGTTTGGTCCTACTTAAACCCGGGTTGCCTGTTCCACATTACTGATCAATACCTTGGGCTGGTTCACAAGCTTCCCTATTGGGTTGGTTCGAATTCCAGTTCAACTGCTTCCATTCGAGATGGTTCCATGGCATATTCTTTTGGGTTGGTTCACTCTTTTTCAAAAAAAAAAAAGAGAAGAAGATGGGTTTTTTGTGGCCCATTCCCGTTGACAGCCTGCCTCTCGGGCTGATTCAAACTTGGTTCAAGTTGTGGGTTGGTTTAGCAGCTTCATAAAAAAAAAATTGATTTACAACCGTCTGTTGAGGCGATTCGTCTACAATTGTTTTTGTGGTTCTTCACACATTTCGATGAAGTTGAGTTTTCGCATTCCTGCCTTCGCTGTAAAAATGACAAAAGTACCTCGAGGACGAGGTGATGCGGAAGCGTTAGTGAAATGTTATGATCCTATTAGGATTAGGATTAGCTTACTCCTATATCAATTAGGACTATAGCTTAGGGTCTATCCTCTGTTAATTAGGACTATGGCTTAAAAGCCTATAAATATGTAAAAGGTCTTCCCTAATTGAAAAAACCAAGAATCAATGAAGCTTTAGTTTATTTTATGTGTTTCACTTTCTTATTTATAGATGTCTTTCTCTATGGATTCTCTTGTAGACAACGGTCTACAACAGATTTTTTTGGAAACATATATTTTTTTTGGGAATATAAATTCGAATAAAATGGAAAAATTAATTAATCTCGCCGAGATCGGCGCAGCCAATTTTTGTTTAAAAGTTTTTTTGGAAAAATAAATTCGAATTAAATTACAAAAGAAATCATAAATATCAGAAAATTAATAAAAAAATTAATTAGTCTCGTTGAGATCTCGGGCTGATCTCGGCAAGATTATTTTCGAAAGTAATTTTTTTGGAAAATAAACTCGAATAAAATGAATAATAAAAAATCAGGAAAATTAATAAAAAAATTAATTAATCTAGCAGAGATTTCCGGTTGATCTCGGCGCCGAGATTTTATTGGAAAAATTAGTTCAAATAAAATTACAAATAAATACTAAAAAACGACAAAAAATAATAAAAAAATTAGTTAAATTCGCTGAGATCTCGGGCTGATCACGGCAACATCCGGCCGAGATTTTGTTTTGAAAAAAATTTTTTTGAAGAAAAATAAAATCGAATAAAATAACAATAAATAATAAAAATAGGTAATTCAATAAAAAAAATTAATTAATCTCGCCGAGATCTCGGGCTGATCTCGGCGAGATCCGGCCGAGATTTACTTTTTAAAAAAATCAGTCAAATAAAATTACAAAAATAATAACAATAACACAAAAAATTATTAAAAAATTAGTTAAACTGGCCGAGATCTCGGCGAGATCTGGGCAATATTTTTTTGTACGATATTATTTTTTTGAAAATATAAAATGACAAAATAAATAATAAAAAATTAGGAAAACTAATAAAAATGAATTAATCCCGCTGAGATCTCGGGCTGATCTCGGCGAGATGCGGCAGAGATTTTTTTTTTAATATGTTTTTTTGGAAAAATTGATTCAAATAAAATTATAAAATATATAATAAAAATTTAAAATATATATATTAGTTAAACTCGCCGAGATCTCGGGCCGATCTCGGTGAGATCCGACCGAGATTTTTGTTGAAAAATATTTTCTTATGGAAATATAAATTCGAATAAAATGATAATAAATAATTAAAAAATCAAGAAAAATAATTATTCTCGCCCGAGATCCGTCTGAGATTTGCTTTTTAATTGTTTCAAAATAACTCAAATAAAATTACAAAATAATAACAAAATCATAAAAAATAATAAAAAATTAGTAAACTCGCCGAGATCCAGCCAATATTTTTTTGTAAATTATTATTTTTCTGGAAATATAAATTCAAATAAAATGAGGAAATAAATAATAGTAAAATGAGGAAAATTAATATAAAATGAATTAATCGCCGGGATTTGTTTTTTCAAAATATTTATTTGGAAAATTTAATTCAAATAAAATTACAAAGTAAATAATACAAAATGACAAAAAATAATAAAAGATTAGTTAAACTCGCCGAGATCTCGGGCTGATCTCGGCGAGATCAGGCCGAGATTTTTTATTTAAAATATTTTTTCTGGAAGTATAAATTCGAATAAAATGAGAATAAATAATAAAAATAGGCAAATTAATGAAAAAATAATTAATCTCGCCGAGATCTCGGGCTGATCTCGTCCAGATCCGGCCGAGATTTTTATTGAAAAGTGATTTTTGTCTATGCAGTGATTGTGTGCAGAGGCATTTTCATGGTTGTGTTCTTGGGAGTTGGGATGCGGTATCTTCAGAAGCAATTGTCACATCTTCAGTCAGTTTATTCTGTTTATTTTTCTTTTTTTGTTTCTCTCTTCTTTTTCTCATCCTCCGTAATCGCTCAAAGCATTGGGTGTCAGGATCCAACTGATACTAATCAAACCAAAAGTTCTATTCCCACTTCTTGTCAGCTCTTAAGCTGTAACTGTTGAAACCAGTCAATATATAATCAATAGGAAAAAAAAAAGAAAAACCTTGTAAATACATATCAGCAGCGAACAACTCTGACGACAAAATACAAAACAATTAAGAAGGCTGATTTATTTGTTGGCAAATAAGGAGCCTTTTTATCAGTACGATCATTATGAAGCGCCTTTCTGTCAACAAATTTGGGTGCTTGTTCCAAATCTTTTGTAATAGTGCTTGTTCCAAATCTTTTGTAATAGATACCTTTTGTAATAGATAGCGTATCCATGAAAAAGATTGGACATCAACATCAATCATATCTAGTATGCATTGCACTAGACCACAGGGCAGACATTGAATCCACCCGGACCCTGCCCCACTGAAAATTTCATAATCGGGCGAGTTTCCCGAAACTTTACAATCTCATTCAATTATTTCCTTTTCACAAAAATCAATAATAGACTCTAAGATACTCTATATTAATAGGATAACACCATACACAGTTCCCCTGTGAATAATAGCAACTAAAATTACAAAATTTGAATCTTTTAAATCATATCTATCGGACAAACGTACATTGCCAATTCAATTATCTACACGGGAAGCTATTTCAAGGAAACCCAAATCGTGAAAAACACACTACCATCATTTTCCAAATCTACAAACGTAAGAAACCAATTCGAGTCCGATCTACCACAAAACCAGAAAGGAAAAAATGTAAAAAAAATCTTACCTCCAAATGAAACTAAACGCCCTAGTAGATAAAATTCAACTCCATATATATATATATGGGAAAAGTTTAAATGAGATCGCTCTCATATTGCTTATATGAGGCCACTTTGAATCATAGCCATTGGATCTTGATCTGACGGCTACAAATATCCATAATGATCTCACCCACTCCTTGATGTGACACACTCACCTACCCACTGATTTGATATCCACCCTCCGATCGGAATCTAACGGTAATAAAGATTGGCCTCATGCTCCTTATATGAGAACGATCTCATGTAAACTCATATATATATATATATATATATATACAGAAATTCAGTGAAAGAATAAATGCGAGTGTTTTCCAGAGAGAGAGAGAGGGAGACTGAAGCAAGTGTGAAGGCGCTGAAAACCGAAGGTTGAGGCGGGAGCCTCGGGTCCTAGACATGCAACGTCCCGACCGGTTTATTACATGATTGTTTTATCAAGAAAAATCGGGTTGGTTCACGTCCTCCTGGTCGGACCAATCGGTCAAACCGCTTTTAAGAAAAAGCGAGCCCTTAAAATTTGTGTTATTCCAGCCCCGACCCTCTCTATCTTCCTGCTCCGATCGCCGCCTCCGCTTCCGCCGCCTGGTCAGCGGGTAAAAGTTCTTATCCACGACTTGCCACTATGTTTCTTTATATGGATTTTGTACCATTTTGATTCCAATAAGAGTCAAATATGGTATATAATCCATGCCGCCGACCCGATAAGGCGTACGATGATGATGATGATTGGAACTGCGTTTGCTGTGGGCGAGAATGGCAGTGTAGGATGTGTGTTTCTATTAATGAGCCCAACCTAACTGGGGACTGGGGAGGAGGCTTGACAGTTTCGTATGATAATTGTAGGAATCATTGCGAGTTTTCTTTTTATAACTTTTTTGTGGCTTTTTTATCATCCTATTTTACCACCTTTTTTGAATTAGTTTCGATTTTTATTAATAGTTAGAACGATAATTACGTGAGGTGCGTTTCCTGAGGGTTTCGCCAATTTTCTTAGGCTCGTGATGTTTCCCAGAGATGAATTTGTATGTCTGGGAGTAGTGTTCTTGTATGTAGAAACAGTAAAATGGCTGTTTTTTTATAAACGGCTCCTCAATATTAGTCACTAGGGGTTATCATAAGCTTTGTCTAAATGTGTGAAGTAAAATTGTGCGCCTCTTCTGTGTCCAGCGTGATTGATTTTGGTCGTGAGTTTATGTGAAATTCAAATATTTTTTATTGTTTCTGAAATTTGTAATGACTTCGGTCAATATTCAAATAGCTATTGTATGAGTAGCTCGGAAGGTGGTATACTATCAACGCTTAAACCTAAGACGTCATGTTCTGGCAACACTGTCTTCATTATCGGCTTTTTACCTTTTCCAATGATTAGTAGGCGAGTAAGGGCTAGGGCTCTTCGCAGCCGGCCGCGTTCACGGGGCCGGTCGCGTCCGAGCTGTTCGTGGCCGTATCCGCACCGAGATGAGTTGTTTGTGGATTTCGGCCACGGACACAGCCAAGGGACCTCGGACAACCGTCTGTCCGATGTCTGAGGTCGGAGGAGGAGGAGGGGCCGCGGGGGGGTGGAGGGGAGGATGGAGGGGCCGCGGGGCGGTGGAGGGGAGGACGGAGGGGCCGCCCCCAGGTCATCGACGCGGTCGCGGAGCAGGAGGGGCGGCTACCGTGTCGATGACCACCAGCGACGGCCGACGGATAAAAAAAAATTATTTTTTACCTGTCTTTCGGCGCGTTGTGGCTTCCGGCCGTCGCCCAAGGAGGGGTGGCGGCGGGGTGGAGGAAGAGGAGTGGAGGGGCAGGGCGGGGAGAGAGGGAGGGGAGGGGAGGGGAGGGGTGGAAACAGCAGAGAGAGAGAGAGAGAGAGAGAGAGAGAGAGAGAGAGAGAGAGGGAGGGGAGGGGGGTGGTGGCGGGGTAGAGGAGGAGGAGTGGAGGGGAGGGGGTGGAAACAGCAGAGAGAGGGAGGGGAGGGGAGAGAAACAGCAGAGAGGGAGGGAAGGGGAGGGGGGTGTTGGCCGTATCTGCGTCCGTCGGCGTCTTGGCCGTGTCTGCATCCGTTAGGCCAACGGACGCGGACACGGTCAAGACCCCCGCGGACATATTTTACGGACACGGACACGGATGACTTCTGTCCGTGTCCGTGTCTGTCTACGAACAGCCCTAGTAAGGGCCCCTTACTTGTACCTGTTGGTGATAGGGGAGCTAACGGTCTTTCACACTGAACCATGAAGAGGGAATTTTAGCGATTTGTTTGTTTCTTCTGTTGGAAGTCCTGCACTTGACTGTGCTAATTAGTGCAGAAATGTTTTTTATTGAGTTTTAATTTTTTGCCACACTCTTGTTGTAGACTTGATAAATATAGAAGAATAATCATGGACCACAATGTGGAACTTGTATCTTCGAAGTCTTCCATATCCTCCATCAGAACAAAAGAAGCAGAAGGGTGGATGAGACCGCAGGTAAATTGCCATCTATTTTAGTTTGGCGGATTTCATTTCAACTAGGTGATATGAAGAGTTGTATCTTGTTTGTGAGTGCGATATAATTTTCTGATCTTATTATGTTTGTGTTTTATCTCAGCACATTGGATCTAAGATTTCCCCTCGGATTGCTCAAATTCGCCTAGTCAGTGGCCATCCAGAGGTATATGAACCCTGTGATGATTCATTTGCACTAGTTGATGCACTTCTAGCAGACCGCGCAAACATCATTGACTACCAGCCCAAATTATGCTTGGAAATTGGTTGCGGGAGTGGATATGTAATCACTTCATTAGCAATCATGCTTGGCCATGATTGCTCTGGTGCCCACTATTTTGCCACTGACATTAATCCTCACGCAGTGGAAATTACTCAGAAAACACTAGACTCTCATGGTGTCCATGCCGAGGTGATCTGCACAGATATTGCATCAAGTCTGCTGAAGCGCCTGGCGCACCTAGTGGATATCGTGGTTGTGAACCCACCATATGTTACCTACTCCCGAATACGAAGTTGGTTGTGAAGGCATAACTGCTGCTTGGGCCGGAGGTGAGAATGGGAGGACTGTGATAGATCGAATCTTACCTATCGTTGATGAGCTCCTTTCAAGTAAGGGTTGGCTCTATATGGTGACCCTTACAGCTAACAAGCCCTCACAGATTTATCATGTGATGAGGGAGAAAGGCTACTTGTCCCGAATTGTGGTGCAGAGGTCAACGGAAGAAGAAAGCCTTCAAGTGATCAAGTTTTGGCGCAACCCTGAAGTGGATGTTCATGATTTAAACAGAGCAAGTACTCCCAAAGGATCGGAGTCTTGGCTCTCGCAGTTTCGAAGGCTGTCATTCCGTGGAAACAATAACAATGGATAGATAGGAACTAGGAAGGAGCTGATTTTGGAAAGATAAGGAATGGCATAGGTTCAATCTTAGGACTTTGGTATCAGTGTACTCCTGCGTAGGCGCATCTGTATAGTTAATTTGAGCGCCATGTGGATATTTTCTGTAATTTTTTAAGGGGCCTTTTGGTACCAAATGCGTTTCAAATCACATTGGCCCGCCAGTGAGATTATGCTGCCATTTGGATTGCTCCATTTATTTCTTCATTCTATTGCATTTGTGTTTCAATTGACATGCGATTCTAGGAATGTTGACACATTTAGGAGCCGTTTGGGGCGTGATTAAAAGCAAAACATCCAGATGGGATGTTTTGCTACTGTAGCATATGGATATTTTATATATCCAGCTGAAACACCCCAGGGGTGTTTCAGCTGGATGTAAAAATCCACATGGATGCTACAGTATATATCCAATATCCAGTCTGGATATTTTTGTAATAATCACGTCCCCTTAATTCTCTGATTGTTGCGGCAGTATGCCAAATTGTTATCCAGAAGAAGGATGAACAATTGAGTCCCATATATATGCTGCCGGCTCATCTGGCAGGGTGTGCGCCGCCACCTCTTTACAGACAGCGTGCACATGCCAACACGTGTGAGCCATTTTTTCCTTTACAAATATTCTTCGGGTAATGATATTATTACTACTTATGTGATGCCTAACCACAACGTGGTGAGGAGTGGGTTCATGGGTCACGTGCCAATCAACTTGTGACAGCACGAAAGAGTTGGAAAATGGTATCATTACCCATATGGTTTAGCAGGCAATTTAAGCCGAAACCCAGCCTCCTTACAGACTGGGAGGCGGGAGCTGAATAACTGTGCTTTAGATGATAGTAAGCACAGTTTTTTTTTTGTATTAAGATGATAGTAGGCTTGATAGAGCTATGCTCTGTATGGTTAGCTGTTATCATCATATGTTTGTAACAAATAAGACTAGTAGGTAAAGGGCCAGCCATGGTAGAGAAGCTACGCGTGGTTGAAAGCTAACCTCTGCTGAGACGGGGAGTTCAACCGAAACCAACCAACTCCCTTCCCTCCTCTGCTCCTCCCTCTCCCCTTTCCACCCCATCCCAATGGCTGCTGCTTCTCCACTCACTCCCCCTGCCACCTCCTTCCCATTCCCCTGCCGCCCTTCTTCTTCCTCTTCCTCCAGACCCATTTCCTCCCTCCCACCAGACTTTCGACGAAATTCCCCACTCACCGAAGTTCCATCTTCACTGTGCTATCAGCAGAGATATAAACAATAATTTATAGATCTCTTTTTTTTGTACAAAGTATTTACTGATCTCAGAAAGCCGCAAGTAGTTAATAGACAGATGGCTAATATTTACAAAGGGGAAACGATATTTGTACATCAGATTTTCTACATGTGTACGTAAATATATAAGAATCTGATGTGATATAAGGTTATCACCATGGAATGTCTTATCGGATATCGGTAAAATATCGGTTGGCCTAAGAGACGAAATATCGGAGATATATCGGAGATATTGTGTAAAAAAATATCGGTTGTCAAAAACTAGTTTTTACCATATATTTTCACAATCTAACTTCTAAAATGAGTTATACTAATTTAAACAAAGAATAGATTTCAAAATATGCATATTAGGATAGAAAACAAACATAAAAATTTTTTCCCAAAAAAAAATTTAAAATATTTTTTTCAAAAAAGGCCGATATATCGGCGATATTTGGAAAAATTCGGAAATCCGATACTTAATAGTATCGGTGTATCAGTTTGTGTCCGATACCGATATATCGGCGAGCTGGCATTCCATGGTTATCACTGCCCTATTTACAATCACCACTAATGCCCATACATCGTAAAAGAAAAAGGGCCCTAGAGTCTTTTTTCTCCAATAACGAGGGTCGTCCGAGTCCTGAGGACATGACTAAGAGGGGCAGGGCAACTCATGTAGTAGAGCACCGGCCAATTTCCTCACGCACACACAAGGCCTACCCATCATACGCAGGGGTTAGATCAGGATATAATCCTACATAGGTAGCCAACAGAATGAGGTTGAGTTCAGGTCTCTCCTTCCTAATTCGTATCGTGGCCTGACCAACATGCTCTTGATTCAAGGGCCCTAAAGTTTGATCACCGTAATCGTGTGTTGGGCTTATTTTTCTAATAAAACATAAAGTGACCCAACTATCTTAATTAACACTGTTTTGGGCTTTTAGAACTGTCTGAGTAATGGACCAGAGTTAAAATACTCATTAAGGTATGGTTTTAAGTGGCAGATCTGAACCATTGGATGACCTATGGATGGACGGTTAGGCTTCTACGGTTCTTAACAATAGTGTCCTGGTTTAGTTATAAATATACTATTAGCCATCCTAATACAGTGTCTTAAGCGAGATTATTCTCAAATAAATTCTAAACCAGAAACTCATTGTTGGTTGAAGACAATTAACAGAAAGACTCCATTGAAAGTTCTAATGGTTACAGGTATGCTTAAATCTCTTGCTTTAAAGTTTACCAATTGGTATCAAGAGCAAGACTGGAGTAGATGGGCAGGACAGCCGCAGAACTGCAGGCCGGAGCATACACACCGGCCAGAGCCGTCGCTGCGCAGATGCACCGGCCCTCCGGATTTGTTCGCACAATCTAGCGGCGGCTAAAAAAAGGTGGCTTTTGGCTGCCGCTGGTATCGCCGTGAAAGGTAATGAAAGGGCGGCCCTTTTGGCCGCCATGGTGACCGCCAGCGACAAATTAGAATAAAAAAAATAGTCTTTTGGCCGCCGCGATAGTGGCAGCGGCCATGACTGTAAAAAATTTTTTTTACCTATTAGCGTGGGTCATTTTTGGGTTTTTTTGGTTGTCGCCCCCTGTCTCTGATCCTGCCAGGCGCTGGCCCGCACTGCCTCCTCACCGTGTTTGGGCACTGGCCGGCGCCGCCGCTGCGCACAGGCCGCCGTCATCTAGCGCCGCTTCTGCAATGGCCGCCGTCGGGCGACGTGTTTTCCCCTATTTTCGGACGGCGACGAGTTTCACTGGATGGCGGTGAGGAGGAAGGTGGCGGCGACGGCACCCACGCCATGCCGCCGCTCGCTGCTCTAAAGAGTTTAGGGCACCCTCATGAAGAGGATGACCCTCTAAACCGGACAGGTTCACTTAAAGTCCGGTTTGGTTTATCCACTGAACCTGCCCAAAATTGGAACCGAGCCAGACCGGCCCGACTTAATATTCCGGTTCGGCCTACTCTTTATGGTTTGGTTCGGGTTATATTAATAATTTGGTTTACTATTCAAATTTAAAATATATATATATATATATTTAATTATCATGATTAAGGCTTTATTAATGTTATGGGCCGGCTAGGGGATTATATTGCAACAATTGTATGTTTTATCAATTTTTTTTTAAATTGTTGGGCGCACCACTTATGTAACTTTAAGAGAAAATGTACATTATACCTATCGTAAGCGACACCAGACTTCAAGGACCATGTCTGGAGGCAGATGCAGTCATGAAGAATTAATGTATATTTTTCTATTTCAGGGGCTTATAGCTTCCAACTTGTACAATTTTTTTCAAAGGACTATATAAGGACTTTGGACTATATTTTTTTAATTGTGGTGTGTGGTGATGGAACCCCTGGCCGACTCCCAAAAGCCTGATGACAAAATTGACATTCATGCCCTAATCAATTTTGTATATGGATATTATTATGATTGTCTGATAATTAATTGCATTCATTTTGTTATTTGACAAAGGTGATGTCACACCCCAAATTTTATTAAACCCAAAATACGTGGAAGCGATAATCCAATAAAGGTTGTTGGGTATAAAATCTGGGACGGACCGAATACTTGAATCATCACATACCCATTTCCATACATGGGTTTTGAAGGATCGTTGACTTAAATAACATTCATTGTACCCGGATTATAAATAACAAAGTTGTAACACTAATAGTTTAAATTATTACAGAAATAAATAATCTTCAATCAATACAATAATAAAAAGCCAGGCACACAGGCCACAAGTAACAAAGTTCAACAACTAAAACACTGAAATAAAAATCTTCATTTCCAAATCTGCAGTCATCCTCCACTTTCTCCTGCTCAGCATCATTCTTTCTTAATTCCTGCATCGAGGGATGCATGAGTATTTCGTATGAAATACCTAGTAGGATACCAAAAACCCCACTGATAAAGGATTAACAAATTCCAAAGGAAAAGAAGATCGAATACTAAAAGTATTATGGAAATAAGGAATCAATAATCAGGTTTTGGAAAATCAGCAAACCAAGCTATCACCAAACACCGGAAAAACTCATATGTACCGGTAGAATCAACAACTGAGTTAGACTCCAACATACTGTGTGTAAAGAGTCAACAACTTCTGCTCACTGATCAGTCCACTTCCCCTATGGACATCTATGCCAGAACATCCTAGAGGTTCTTCAGACGAACCCGGCCATGCGTCTAGGGATGCTGGCCCCATCGGTGCTTACGGGCACAATGGGCGGAGACTGCAGACCTTTCGTAATGTCATACAGTCTAAGTGCACGCGTTGCCGTCATCGGCTGAACTACAGAGGTTCGTAAAATCTGATATCACAAAGGATCTTGCAATGGCTCTGGAGCATACTAGGATTTCCACTCGAAGAGTTCTATCATGACTCTTGTGGAAGAAACAGTTTTCATAGGTTTAAAGCTAACTGTACAACAACAGGGGTTGTATGGAAAATAATCGAAGATTTCATCTTGAGAATAAACTCTTATAGGAATGCCAACGAGATGACAATATCTCGAGGCAACCAAGCAATAGGGACTCAAGTGTCCAAACTTGTCATCAACACATGACTCATTAAAGGAGTAGTTGTAGTGCTCGTCTCCCCAAGCTCCTCTCAAGTTGTTGGGGTTAAAATGGTAACTTTACTCATCTAAGATCTTCGATATGCAAGGCCCTAGTTATGAATCCCAAATACAGAATGTAAACTCGAGAGTTTATGAAGAAAAAGATTAACTAGGGTTTAGAGTAAAACCCTAATTAAGGATTTCTATACCGACCACTACGGTGAGCCGTAAACCAAAAGGGAAAGACACTAAGGTTAGGACTCGAACCCCTGGTCTCTCTCTTATAGGAAAATTGTACTATTATATTAGTCGTAATTCTGGTCATTTCGAGTTTATTTGTATTTAAATTAAATTTATAAATCAATTAATCCCGTGATAATAATACTAGTGAATTATCCTTAATTCATTGCACTGCCCTGTGTACAACAGTACATTTTCAGCACTAGCTACGACTTTTACTGAGTGAATCTGAATTTGTAATTTTTACTGTAGGTTCCCTGATGAGTCTATTTTACATCCCAACAGATAAAGCATTTTCCTGAATTTTATAGAATTAGTTATGCATTTTCTACTGCTGACTGTCTGTGCAGGAAATTTCAGACCGAAGCTTAATCAAGTCTTCATTTTGCCCTTTATTATGTTCATTAATCACATCTATTAATCACTTATGATATTACTAATTATCTCTCTGTTCCATCTAGGCATGATATTTGTAATAATTAACAGCAAGTAAATTTTCAATATAATACTATCTCTTTATCACTTCTACAAACTATTTTTATGCCTAATCATGATTATCATCTATTCAATAATTAAGACCCTTAATTTGGGACGAAAAGGAACATAAATAACACCAAAAAGCAGAGGCCTTTACCTCTGGTCAGAAGGGTATCGACTTGTATTTTATAATATTTTAGACATTTTACAATAACAGCCAGGACGCCCTTCCCCTTAATTTGCTTTAGTTACAAATTCCTTGATTAAGGGGAATTAACTCAGTCCCTTTAATTACCTAATTAAGACCTTATGCAGTTTCAATTAGCAAGATCTAACCATCTTGATAAAGGGCGCCAAGCTTGATTGGAATATGCCCTAAGCATCTTCCATAACCCTCCTTCAATCCCAAACGGCCCTTTAAGGATTAGCCTTTGTACTCCATCCACTAATTACTATGAAAAGCACTACATGAAATGGGACAATTTATATCGGGCATTATTTTTGCCAAATCCAGACAAGTATTATAAGGCTAGGTGAGTATACAAGAAATTTTGTCTATGCCAACCTGCAATTAGTAACTAGAAATATTAAAAATAATAAAAATTTGCATTCTTGCTTCCCATGTGTATTTTGTGTCTAACTGATAATAAAACTCTCTTTCATAAGTATTCTTTCTTAAGAGATATCCAAACTGTCTGAAACTGATTTATTTTACATTTGCAAATTGGTTCCATTCAGAGTATGCCCTTCAAATGCTCAATTTTGACCCACTATGTTCTATTTCTTAGAATACTGCATTTAGCCCGAGATCTAGAGGAATGCTGCTCAGCGACTAGATGCAAATATCCTTTTCATTTTACTGTGCATTAAAGCATTTATGTAGTCATTCGGCCAAGATTTTGATGTAGACACGGCGTTTACAACGGAGAAGAACGAGACTAAACTAGAACAAAAGAAATAAGCATAAACTAATCTGTGATTCTCATTGATAATCCTATTTTGGCCATAGGCCTTACATATATATATCGAGTAAAAATAGCATAATCCTAATAGAAGTAGTAAATCCTAACTAGGAAATTATATTAAAGAAGGAGTCCTAGTCCTAATAGAAGTAAGAAAGGCTAATTGAGTTCATAACATTCCACCATGCTCCGCATCGTCTTGTCCTCAAGACGACCAACTCGGATACTGCTCCAAAAAATCATCCTCGCGCATCCAAGCAGCATCTTCAGGAGCACGGTGTAACCATGCAACGAGAACTTCAGTAATAACACGCCCACGACGACGAATACGGCGACGCTCAAGGATAGCATGAGGCACTGGGCGAGACTCATCGAACGGCAACGGTGGCGGAACAGGCTGTGGAAGAGCAGAAGGATCACCCATAAACTTCCTGAGTCGAGAAACATGAAACACTGGATGAACCTGAGCCTCAGGAGGTAATTGTAAGCGATAGGCGACTGGACCAATACGCTCAACAATAGGATATGGGCCATGGAAGCGATGACAACTTACTCCTATATCAATTAGGACTATAGCTTAGGGTCTATCCTCTGTTAATTAGGACTATGGCTTAAGAGCCTATAAATATGTAAAGGGTCTTCCCTAATTGAAAAAACCAAGAATCAATGAAGCTTTAGTTTATTTTATGTGTTTCACTTTCTTAGTTATAGATGTCTTTCTCTATGGATTCTCTTGTAGACAACGGTCTACAACATTGGTATCGGAGCAGTCGATCTTCGGCTCCCTCCCAACCCACCCTCGCTGTCACTATTACCCATGATTTGGAAGCAGAATTGGAAGCAAAATTGGAGTGGGAACTTACCGATTTGAAGACTGTGCTTGCCGAGATTGCGGAGTCCAACCGTCGTCGCGACCAGGTGCTCGTTTAAATATAAACCCTTGCAAGTGCACAAGGCAATTGTACTACGGCGAGTATTGAAAGGGTTGTCGAACCTCAAGGACGGATTAATATTCTACCAAATTCAAGAGAAAAGTAGCAGTTTTTAATTAATCTAGAGAAAAACAATGAACTTTAACTAAACTAAGCTGAGATTAATCAATAGGAGAAGTACCAAGGCTTCGAATCCACCACAATAGACTAGTGTATCGTCTCTCTCTCTCTTTTGAATTCAGATTTCCAGTTGGCTAGTGTATTCCTCTCGGACATACACTTGTCAATTCAACATATAGTGCTATCCTCTCGGACGTAACACATAAATCAATTAAGCATATGGAATTGTGATCTATCTCTCTCGAGCATAAATCAATGAAACTTTATTGATATATAACAAATCAGAACACTCATATTCCTCTCAGACATGCAAGTAATCTTTTAGATTGAAATTCATAAAATCCACTCTTGTCTCTCTCAAGCACAAAGAATAGACTCAATGAATTAACTTTAATTGCATAACAAAGGTTCATACACCAACTAGAGTAAACACATAATATGAGAGAAAAGAAACAATACTACCAATCAATTAGGCTTCATCTACACCTTGGAAGAGAGTCTAGCCAAGCATGGGAAGAGAATCCATCATCATGTTGTTCTTCATCTTCTTCTTCTTCCTTTGCTCTAGCCTCCAAGGTCTCAAAACTCTATTCTTGCATACCCAATACGTTCTCCTTTAAGGCATATATATAGGGGTGAAGGAAAGCCCTCAAATCCCCTTCCAAATTTGAGTCAAAATAGGGTTAAATTGCGTTTTCCGTATGCACCGATCGATCGCCCGTATAACCCGATCGATCTCCTTGCGAACGCAGCCGAACGAAGCCGTTTTCCTTTGTTAATTGCTTCCGATCGATCGTATGGCGAACGACGCCGGACGAAGCCGATCGATCGTTTTTACTGTCTTCAAAATCTCGCGCAAGACCAAATATTCCAGTAGATACGATCGATCGTTTGGGTGACCGATCGATCGTTTTCTCCAATGTAGTGTTTTAAGCGGAAGACGCGATCGATCGCGTAAGGATGGGATCGATCGTTTCTACTATCCAGAATCCTCAAATGGCTATAACTTTTTGCTCCGAACTTCGAATTGCGCGTGGTTGGTGGCGTTGGAAAGCTGACTTCTTGAACTTTAACATGAGACTTGAATCAGTCCAATCCGATATTTGTACGCGGAGTTACGATAATTTGACCATTGAAGTCCGTTTTCTCTTCATTTTTGTATCTTTGCTTTCATTTCCTACAAAACTAAAAACTATATTAAAGTAGTAGTTATTCTAATCAAACACTAGCATAAACATAAGTTTTAGGAGATAATAAAATGCATATTTCATGTATAGATCACCAGGAGAACCATCGTCGCGATCAGGAGAACAATCTTTGAGATCGTCGCCTTGAGGCGCTCATGCTGTTCTTCCATCGCCAGACGGTGTCGGCTCCTCCTCCGAGCTTCGGCGCCTCTCCGTTCGTGTTTCCGCATCAGTATTTTTCCGTCAGCCCACAATGGCCGCCGGCCGGCGTATTGCCTTGGCCGACTGTAGCACCGTCGGGAACCTTCACGGCGGACTTGACACCGTCGGAGTTCGCCCAGTCGCCCGCCTTCGGCTTGCTGACGCCGCCAATCCATGCCGTGCCTCTTCCGCAGTTCGTCGGCGCCGAGTATTCCGCCCAGCAGCGGTGGGGTTTTTCACCACCACCTCCGCCGTCATGCGAGCCTCAACAAGGCCGCTTCTCCACTCCACCGGCAAAGCCTCCTCTGCCAGCGACTCTCTTCCGGCCGCCGCTGCCACCAGATTCATCACCGTCGACAGGAAGCTCACCTTCACTGGCATCAACGAGGCCCTTTTCCCAGTCGTCGTCATACTCCACCGTCGCTCTGCCCGTGTCTTCAGCCCCAGCCGCGGCCTTGACGACCATCGCTGTCCCGATCGACAGCATCGACGCGATTGTCTCCTCGCCGGACGCCAATGAAGGTTTTGGGAAGAAACAGGCCGTCGACAAACCGCCTTCCGGGGAGCTCCGGTGGCCATCGTTTTTTCCAAAGTCACGGCCTTTGCCGTTGAAACCGCCGCCTCCGCTTGCTCCATCTCAGTTTGGCACTGCTCCACCGCCGTGTCCCCTCCGTTGCCAAGGGATCGCCTTTTCGACTCATCCACCCTCCATCCGGCAGGATCTGTCTCCACCGCCTCCAAAGCCGCCGCCTTTTGCAATTCCGCTACCTCCGCCTCCTGTACGATGCCCCAAATCGACACTTCTGCCTTCGTCTGGATCTCAGCCTCCGCCGAAGCCGCTTCCGCCACAGCCCCAATCGCTTGAGCTTCTGTGGACGACGAAGCTCTGACCACCTCCGTCGCCGCTTTCCTCGCCGCCTCTCGCGTGTTCCTCGGGTTTGAGGACTGCTTTGAGGAAGACGACCGAACTGAATGGGTTTCTGTGGGTTTGGTCCTACTTAAACCCGGGTTGCCTGTTCCACATTACTGATCAATACCTTGGGCTGGTTCACAAGCTTCCCTATTGGGTTGGTTCGAATTCCAGTTCAACTGCTTCCATTCGAGATGGTTCCATGGCATATTCTTTTGGGTTGGTTCACTCTTTTTCAAAAAAAAAAAGAAGAAGAAGATGGGTTTTTTGTGGCCCATTCCCGTTGACAGCCTGCCTCTCGGGCTGATTCAAACTTGGTTCAAGTTGTGGGTTGGTTTAGCAGCTTCATAAAAAAAAATTTGATTTACAACCGTCTGTTGAGGCGATTCGTCTACAATTGTTTTTGTGGTTCTTCACACATTTCGATGAAGTTGAGTTTTCGCATTCCTGCCTTCGCTGTAAAAATGACAAAAGTACCTCGAGGACGAGGTGATGCGGAAGCGTTAGTGAAATGTTATGATCCTATTAGGATTAGGATTAACTTACTCCTATATCAATTAGGACTATAGCTTAGGGTCTATCCTCTGTTAATTAGGACTATGGCTTAAGAGCCTATAAATATGTAAAAGGTCTTCCCTAATTGAAAAAACCAAGAATCAATGAAGCTTTAGTTTATTTTATGTGTTTCACTTTCTTATTTATAGATGTCTTTCTCTATGGATTCTCTTGTAGACAACGGTCTACAACAGATTTTTTTGCAAACATATATTTTTTTTTGGAATATAAATTCGAATAAAATGGAAAAATTAATTAATCTCGCCGAGATCGGCGCAGCCAATTTTTGTTTAAAAGTTTTTTTGGAAAAATAAATTCGAATTAAATTACAAAAGAAATCATAAATATCAGAAAATTAATAAAAAAATTAATTAGTCTCGTCGAGATCTCTCGCTGATCTCGGCAAGATTATTTTCGAAAGTAATTTTTTTGGAAAATAAACTCGAATAAAATGAATAATAAAAAATAAGGAAAATTAATAAAAAAATTAATTAAACTAGCAGAGATTTCCGGTTGATCTCGGCGCCGAGATTTTATTGGAAAAATTAGTTCAAATACAATTACAAATAAATACTAAAAACGACAAAAAATAATAAAAAAATTAGTTAAATTCGCTGAGATCTCGGGCTGATCACGGCAACATCCGGGCGAGATTTTGTTTTGAAAAAAAAATTTTTGAAGAAAAATAAAATCGAATAAAATAACAATAAATAATAAAAATAGGTAATTCAATAAAAAAAATTAATTAATCTCGCCGAGATCTCGGGCTGATCTCGGCGAGATCCGGCCGAGATTTACTTTTTAAAAAAATCAGTCAAATAAAATTACAAAAATAATAACAATAACACAAAAAATTATTAAAAAATTAGTTAAACTGGCCGAGATCTCGGCGAGATCTGGGCAATATTTTTTTGTACGATGTTATTTTTTTGAAAATATAAAATGACAAAATAAATAATAAAAAATTAGGAAAACTAATAAAAATGAATTAATCCCGCTGAGATCTCGGGCTGATCTCGGCGAGATGCGGCAGAGATTTTTTTTTTAATATGTTTTTTGGAAAAATTGATTCAAATAAAATTATAAAATATATAATAAAAATTTAAAATATATATATTAGTTAAACTCGCCGAGATCTCGGGCCGATCTCGGTGAGATCCGATCGAGATTTTTGTTGAAAAATATTTTCTTATGGAAATATAAATTCGAATAAAATGATAATAAATAATTAAAAAATCAAGAAAAATAATTATTCTCGCCCGAGATCCGTCTGAGATTTGCTTTTTAATTGTTTCAAAATAACTCAAATAAAATTACAAAATAATAACAAAATCATAAAAAATAATAAAAAATTAGTAAACTCGCCGAGATCCAGCCAATATTTTTTTGTAAATTATTATTTTTCTGGAAATATAAATTCAAATAAAATGAGGAAATAAATAACAGTAAAATGAGGAAAATTAATATAAAATAAATTAATCGCCGAGATTTGTTTTTTCAAAATATTTATTTGGAAAATTTAATTCAAATAAAATTACAAAGTAAATAATACAAAATGACAAAAAATAATAAAAGATTAGTTAAACTCGCCGAGATCTCGGGCTGATCTCGGCGAGATCAGGCCGAGATTTTTTATTTAAAATATTTTTTCTGGAAGTATAAATTCGAATAAAATGAGAATATATAATAAAAATAGGCAAATTAATGAAAAAATAATTAATCTCGCCGAGATCTCGTCCTGATCCGGCCGAGATTTTTATTGAAAAGTGATTTTTGTCTATGCAGTGATTGTGTGCAGAGGCATTTTCATGGTTGTGTTCTTGGGAGTTGGGATGCGGTATCTTCAGAAGCAATTGTCACATCTTCAGTCAGTTTATTCTGTTTATTTTTCTTTTTTTGTTTCTCTCTTCTTTTTCTCATCCTCCGTAATCGCTCAAAGCATTGGGTGTCAGGATCCAACTGATACTAATCAAACCAAAAGTTCTATTCCCACTTCTTGTCAGCTCTTAAGCTGTAACTGTTGAAACCAGTCAATATATAATCAATAGGAAAAAAAAAAGAAAAACCTTGTAAATACATATCAGCAGCGAACAACTCTGACGACAAAATACAAAACAATTAAGAAGGCTGATTTATTTGTTGGCAAATAAGGAGCCTTTTTATCAGTACGATCATTATGAAGCGCCTTTCTGTCAACAAATTCGGGTGCTTGTTCCAAATCTTTTGTAATAGTGCTTGTTCCAAATCTTTTGTAATAGATACCTTTTGCAATAGATAGCGTATCCATGAAAAAGATTGGACATCAACATCAATCATATCTAGTATGCATTGCACTAGACCACAGGGCAGACATTGAATCCACCCGGACCCTGCCCCACTGAAAATTTCATAATCGGGCGAGTTTCCCGAAACTTTACAATCTCATTCAATTATTTCCTTTTCACAAAAATCAATAATAGACTCTAAGATAGACTCTATATTAACAGGATAACACCATACACAGTTCCCCTGTGAATAATAGCAACTAAAATTACAAAATTTGAATCTTTTAAATCATATCTATCGGACAAACGTACATTGCCAATTCAATTATCTACACGGGAAGCTATTTCAAGGAAACCCAAATCGTGAAAAACACACTACCATCATTTTCCAAATCTACAAACGTAAGAAACCAATTCGAGTCCGATCTACCACAAAACCAGAAAGGAAAAAATGTAAAAAAAATCTTACCTCCAAATGAAACTAAACGCCCTAGTAGATAAAATTCAACTCCATATATATATATATATGGGAAAAGTTTAAATGAGATCGCTCTCATATTGCTTATATGAGGCCACTTTGAATCATAGCCATTGGATCTTGATCTGACGGCTACAAATATCCATAATGATCTCACCCACTCCTTGATGTGACACACTCACCTACCCACTGATTTGATATCCACCCTCCGATCGGAATCTAACGGTAATAAAGATTGGCCTCATGCTCCTTATATGAGAACGATCTTATGTAAATTCATCTATATATATATATATATATACAGAAATTCAGTGAAAGAATAAATGCGAGTGTTTTCCATAGAGAGAGAGAGGGAGACTGAAGCAAGTGTGAAGGCGCTGAAAACCGAAGGTTGAGGCGGGAGCCTCGGGTCCTAGACATGCAACGTCCCGACCGGTTTATTACATGATTGTTTTATCAAGAAAAACCGGGTTGGTTCACGTCCTCCTGGTCGGACCAATCGGTCAAACCGCTTTTAAGAAAAAGCGAGCCCTTAAAATTTGTGTTATTCCAGCCCCGACCCTCTCTATCTTCCTGCTCCGATCGCCGCCTCCGCCTCCGCCGCCTGGTCAGCGGGTAAAAGTTCTTATCCACGACTTGCCACTATGTTTCTTTATATGGATTTTGTACCATTTTGATTCCAATAAGAGTCAAATATGGTATATAATCCATGCCGCCGACCCGATAAGGCGTACGATGATGATGATGATTGGAACTGCGTTTGCTGTGGGCGAGAATGGCAGTGTAGGATGTGTGTTTCTATTAATGAGCCCAACCTAACTGGGGACTGGGGAGGAGGCTTGACAGTTTCGTACGATAATTGTAGGAATCATTGCGAGTTTTCTTTTTATAACTTTTTTGTGGCTTTTTTATCATCCTATTTTACCACCTTTTTTGAATTAGTTTCGATTTTTATTAATAGTTAGAACGATAATTACGTGAGGTGCGTTTCCTGAGGGTTTCGCCAATTTTCTTAGGCTCGTGATGTTTCCCAGAGATGAATTTGTATGTCTGGGAGTAGTGTTCTTGTATGTAGAAACAGTAAAATGGCTGTTTTTTTTATAAACGGCTCCGCAATATTAGTCACTAGGGTTATCATAAGCTTTGTCTAAATGTGTGAAGTAAAATTGTGCGCCTCTTCTGTGTCCAGCATGATTGATTTTGGTCGTGAGTTTATGTGAAATTCAAATATTTTTTATTGTTTCTGAAATTTGTAATGACTTCGGTCAATATTCAAATAGCTATTGTATGAGTAGCTCGGAAGGTGGTATACTATCAACGCTTAAACCTAAGACGTCATGTTCTGGCAACACTGTCTTCATTATCGGCTTTTTACCTTTTCCAATGATTAGTAGGCGAGTAAGGGCTAGGGCTCTTCGCAGCCGGCCGCGTTCACGGGGCCGGTCGCGTCCGAGCTGTTCGTGGCCGTATCCGCACCGAGATGAGTTGTTTGTGGATTTCGGCCACGGACACAGCCAAGGGACCTCGGACAACCGTCTGTCCGATGTCCGAGGTCGGAGGAGGAGGAGGGGCCGCGGGGGGGGTGGAGGGGAGGATGGAGGGGCCGCGGGGCGGTGGAGGGGAGGACGGAGGGGCCGCCCCCAGGTCATCGACGCGGTCGCGGAGCAAGAGGGGCGGCTACCGTGTCGATGACCACCAGCGACGGCCGACGGATAAAAAAAAATTATTTTTTACCTGTCTTTCGGCACGTTGTGGCTTCCGGCCGTCGCCCAAGGAGGGGTGGCGGCGGGGTGGAGGAAGAGGAGTGGAGGGGCAGGGCGGGGAGAGAGGGAGGGGAGGGGAGGGGAGGGGTGGAAACAGCAGAGAGAGAGAGAGAGAGAGAGAGAGAGAGAGAGAGAGAGAGAGAGAGAGAGAGAGAGGGAGGGGAGGGGGTGGTGGCGGGGTAGAGGAGGAGGAGTGGAGGGGAGGGGAGGGGGTGGAAACAGCAGAGAGAGGGAGGGGAGGGGAGGGGAGAGAAACAGCAGAGAGGGAGGGAAGGGGAGGGGGTGTTGGCCGTATCTGCGTCCGTCGGCGTCTTGGCCGTGTCTGCATCCGTTAGGCCAACGGACGCGGACACGGTCAAGACCCCCGCGGACATATTTTACGGACACGGACACGGATGACTTCTGTCCGTGTCCGTGTCTGTCTACGAACAGCCCTAGTAAGGGCCCCTTACTTGTACCTGTTGGTGATAGGGGAGCTAACGGTCTTTCACACTGAACCATGAAGAGGGAATTTTAGCGATTTGTTTGTTTCTTCTGTTGGAAGTCCTGCACTTGACTGTGCTAATTAGTGCAGAAATGTTTTTTATTGAGTTTTAATTTTTTGCCACACTCTTGTTGTAGACTTGATAAATATAGAAGAATAATCATGGACCACAATGTGGAACTTGTATCTTCGAAGTCTTCCATATCCTCCATCAGAACAAAAGAAGCAGAAGGGTAGATGAGACCGCAGGTAAATTGCCATCTATTTTAGTTTGGCGGATTTCATTTCAACTAGGTGATATGAAGAGTTGTATCTTGTTTGTGAGTGCGATATAATTTTCTGATCTTATTATGTTTGTGTTTTATCTCAGCACATTGGATCTAAGATTTCCCCTCGGATTGCTCAAATTCGCCTAGTCAGTGGCCATCCAGAGGTATATGAACCCTGTGATGATTCATTTGCACTAGTTGATGGACTTCTAGCAGACCGCGCAAACATCATTGACTACCAGCCCAAATTATGCTTGGAAATTGGTTGCGGGAGTGGATATGTAATCACTTCATTAGCAATCATGCTTGGCCATGATTGCTCTGGTGCCCACTATTTTGCCACTGACATCAATCCTCACGCAGTGGAAATTACTCAGAAAACACTAGACTCTCATGGTGTCCATGCCGAGGTGATCTGCACAGATATTGCATCAAGTCTGCTGAAGCGCCTGGCGCACCTAGTGGATATCGTGGTTGTGAACCCACCATATGTTCCTACTCCCGAATACGAAGTTGGTTGTGAAGGCATAACTGCTGCTTGGGCCGGAGGTGAGAATGGGAGGACTGTGATAGATCGAATCTTACCTATCGTTGATGAGCTCCTTTCAAGTAAGGGTTGGCTCTATATGGTGACCCTTACAGCTAACAAGCCCTCACAGATTTATCATGTGATGAGGGAGAAAGGCTACTTGTCCCGAATTGTGGTGCAGAGGTCAACGGAAGAAGAAAGCCTTCATGTGATCAAGTTTTGGCGCAACCCTGAAGTGGATGTTCATGATTTAAACAGAGCAAGTACTCCCAAAGGATCAGAGTCTTGGCTCTCGCAGTTTCGAAGGCTGTCATTCCGTGGAAACAATAACAATGGATAGAAAGGAACTTGGAAGGAGCTGATTTTGGAAGGAGAAGGAATGGCATAGGTTCAATCTTAGGACCTTGGTATCTGTGTACTCCTGCTTAGGCGCATCTGTATAGTTAATTTGAGCGCCGTATGGATATACTTTCTGTAATTTTTTTAAGGGGCCTTTTGGTACCAATGCGTTTCAAATCACATTGACCCGCCAGTGAGATTATGATACCATTTGGATTGCTCCATTCTTTTCTTCATTCTATTGCATTTGTGTTTCAATTGACATGCGATTCTAGGAATGTTGACACATTTAATTCTCTGATTGTTGCGGTAGTATGCCAAATTGTTATATCCAGAAGAAGGATGAACAATTGAGTCCCATCTATATATGCTCCCGGCTCATCTGGCAGGGTGTGCGCCGTCACCTCTTTACAGCATGCCAACACGTGTGAGCCATTTTTTCCTTTACAAATATGCTTCGGGTAATGATATTACTACTTCATTTTCTTAGTCTACTTATGTGATGCCTAATGAGGAGTGGGCTCATGGGTCACATGCCAATCAACTTGACACAGCACGAAGGAGTAGGAAAATGGTATCATTACCCATATGGTTTAGCAGTCAATTTTAGCCGAAACGCAGCCTCCTTACAGACTAGGAGCTGAATAACTGTGCTTCAGATGATAATAAGTATTTTTTATTTTTTGTATTAAGATATAGTAGGAATAGGTAGAGCCATAGTTGTGATCCTTAGTTGAAATATATTCATTTTAAGGAATGTAGAACTATAAGTAGAGCCTTAGTTGAAATAGATAGGCAAGAAGCGTCAAGATGTGATTGATTCCGTTACTTATAATCCATTATTCATAAATAAGGGGATATTAATGTGGTGCATATGATAAATGTGGGGTGGGTAAAGTGGAGGCCAATCCTGGAAGTGTTATATGATAGGCGTGTTCTAAAAAGGTGTAAAGGCAAGTTCTATAGAACAAGTAATTAGGCCTATAATACTCTATGGAGTGGAGTGCTGGGCACCAAAAAGAAGATATATAGATAAGTTGAATATAGCCGAAATGAGAATGTTAAATGTGGATTAATGGGATAACTATGAGAGATAGGATTAGAAATGAATATATTCGTAAGAGTTTAGGGGTAGTGCCTTTAGGGAAAAGGCTGAAAAAATGTAAGTTGCGTTAATATGGGCATATGCAAAGAAGACCAATAGATACCCTTGTGAGAAAATTAGAAGTGATGCATGTAAACAATGTTAAAAGAGGGAAATAAAGACCTAAGTGAATTTTGATGAAGTTAATAAAAAATGATTTAACTTTACTATCTCTTACAAAAGAGGTAGCCCAAAGCAGGCCTGAATAGAGGAGTAAGATCCATGTCGCCGATCCTAAATAATTGAGAAAATACGCTATTTAATTATGATTATGATTAAGATGATAGTAGGCTTGATATGCTCTATTTAGCATTGTATGTTTGTAACAAATAAGACTAGGTTGGAGGGCCAGCCATGGTAGAGAAGCTATTTTGATTAGAAATTTTTTTCCTAACCAACAATAGATGACCACAAGCAGGACCAAGGGAGGACTAGGAATCTTAGGTAAAGTTGTAATTTCTCATTTTTATCAAGCCTTTTTCCCTCTCTTCTTATGACGCGGTAAGTGATAATGTCACGTTAGTAATGAAAACCGGTCAAGTTAGACGAACTATTTTGATTGGGCTTACACGTGTTATCATCATATTCTACTGAGACACCCCATTGGGTGTGTTTGGTTAGCGGGAAAGAAAAAGTGAGAAAAGTCTTTTTTTTTTTTAGTGTTTAGATAGATAGAAAAAGATGGTTCAAAATTATTTTTCTCTCTCGTGAGGACCACCTAAAAATTTCAGTTATACTTTTTTTTTTAAAATAGAAAAAAAATAAGAGAAAAGTCCAACTCTCTCTCATTTATTTTCTTTTCTTCTTTTTTTTTATTTAATTTTTTTTCTTTTTCTTTTTCTTTCTTAAGGTCTGTTTAGTTAAAAAAAAAAACTTCAAATAAGAAAAGAAAAGAAAAGAAAAGAAAAAAAAGGAAATGACCTAAATGGCTGCTCTGTGCCTCCCTCTCCCCCTCCCACCCCATCCCAATGGCTGCTGCTTCTCAGTCTCCACTCACTCCCCCCTGCCACCTCCTTCCCATTCCCCTGCCGCCCTTCTTCTTTCTCTTCCTCCAGACCCATTTCCTCCCTCCCACCAGACGTTCGACGAAATTCCCCACTCACCGAAGTTCCATCTTCACTTTGCTATCAGCAGAGATATTTGGTTACACACTCCCCTTGTACGACCCGGCGGCATTGCTCTCACCTCTCCCATCTGGGTTTCAGCAGGTTGTCGCGCAATTGCCCGCTGTCGAGAGATGGGAGATAGTGGTGCTTGCTGGGCTGAGCTGGATGTACTTGACTGCAAGGCCTGGGGTGCTTATGGGTGCTATTGATGCTTATCTGCAGCTCGGTCTGGACAGCTTGTTCGAGACGGAGGAGCTTGAAGAGGACTGATTTTGTGGTGGGAAGCAGGCTGGGAGAAGGCTCGTTCGGGGTTGTGTATTCGGGTGCTGTTGTTCCCAAGGATGTGAATGTGGAATAGAGTGTGAGGAGAACAGGGAGAAGGTTGCAGTTGGATGAGAGATTCAAAGAGAAAGTAATCTTAAAAAAGGTAACTCAGAAATCTGGTGAGTTGCATTAAGATTTAAGAGCTGATTTACATTCCTTGAAACTGTTTTGAGATTATCAAAATAGCCCTTACAATCCGAAAACTTAAATGTAGTGCTCGTCATATCTTTGAGTCCTGCTTTATTGATTGCTAACATTCGTGTGGAGTGATTGGAAGCATCTGAACAAAAAAAACTCAAAATGATCTAAATTGGTTCAAGATCCTTTCTGACCTCTTTCCACTGCCACTGGATTAATTCAGCTTACATGGTGGTGTTTTCTTTTCCTGAAAAGTATAGGTAAAATTTGAAATAAATGGGGCTGAAGAATGTGGTGATTATGAGGAGTGGTTTAACTACAGGCTCTCCAGAAACTTGCGCCGAATTCCTTGGAACCTTCGTTGCTGATAGAACACTTTCAGAATTGAAGCAGCAGAATTCGCCACAAAAGAATAATGCTCACAGAAACAATTTCACAAACACTTATCACACAGTATATGAGCACAAACTGCTCTGTTTTCAACTGGAACTACTGAAATCTGAAGATTACAAATGAAAATACAAAGAAGTAAGAGTGAGAATTCACTCACCAATGAGGAGAATCCACTCCGGAGCCTAGACAATTTCGAAATTCAAAATCAAATCTAATCTATCCAATTCTATGGCTCGCAGGCCTTTTTATAGCACAGTATATTTACAAGTTTACTAAAATGACCCCAATTTTTAACACTAACAGACTTAACTGCCATGTCTTACTTAGACATTTCCATTTTCGCTTCACTTAAATGCCCCTGACTACTACATTAACTAATTATAACCACCCTGTCTTTTTTTGTAAACTCACTCTTCTTTCCATTCTTTCACGATGCTCTGTTTTTATGCCTCTGTTTTCTGTCAACTCTTTTCAAATTCTGTAAACTCCAGCAAATCGGCGCCATCATTTTCTCCTCCCCTAAATCATAAGCTTGTCCTCAAGCTACAGGCGCCATCATTTTTTTTTTTTCCGAGAGAAAGAACAGAAACAGATAATAGAGGAGATTGGTGAAAATGAGACAGGTCAGAGACATTGAATGTCTTAGATATGCCATAGTGATTAGGAAGATCCACAATATAGGCATTATCATTAATTTTCTGCAAGATTGTATAAGGACCAATCTTCTTACGAGCGAGCTTGGAGTAGTGACCAACTGGCATTCTTTCCTTCCGAAGATAGACCATGACCTGATCCCCCACCTGAAAAAGTTGTTTCCTCCGATGTTTGTTAGCAGCAGTACTATAGTCTTCAGTAGCCTTTAGTAAATTTTGTTTGACAGTAGCATGAATGGAAGCAATAGAATCAATAGTGCCTGTTACAGTCTTGGGGACTTTAAGAGATTGAAACTGTGGCAGCATGTCGAAAGGATTTCGAGGATTAAAACCATATAATATCTGAAAAGGTGAATATCCAGTAGACTTATTAACAGAACAGTTGTAGGCAAATTCAGCTTGTGGAACAAGTACATCCCATTGCTTAGGTTTTTCCCCAGAAAGGCATCTAAGTAGATTGCCTAAGACTCTGTTGACCACCTCTGTTTGGCCATCAGTTTGTGGATGGCATGTAGAGCTGAATTGCAAAACAGTACCTAATCTCTTCCATAACATTCTCCAGAAATGACTGAGAAACTTACTGTCTCTGTCAGAAGTAATGAATTGAGGCAAACCATGTAATCTAACCACTTCTTTAAAGAATAGTAATGCAATAGCTGTTGCATCATTTGTCTTTTTACAAGGCAGAAAATGTGCCATTTTGGAAAACCGATCTACCACCACAAAAATGGAGTCAAACCCTTTGACAGTTCGAGGTAATCCCAATAAGAAATCCATGGTAATATCAGTCCAGGGAAAGTCAGGAATAGGAAGAGGAGTATACAATCCTGTATTCTGAATGGATCCTTTATTTTGCTGACAAATGAAACATTGCTGCACATATGTTCTAACATCCCTTTTTAATTTCTTCCAATAAAACTGATAAAGCAGCAATGTTGTTGTTTTATCTCTTCCAAAATGTCCACCCAACCCTCCTGCATGAGTTTCTTTAATGATCTTGAGCCTTAATGAACATTCTGGAATACACAATCTATTGCCTTTGAACAGATATCCATCATGTATAATAAACTCAGAATTGATTTTCTGATCAGAACATTCTTGCCAAATCTGTTCAAATTCAGCATCAGTAGGATACAAATTTCTAATTTCTTCAAATCCAAATACTTGTAGCTTCATTGTAGTCAGTAGAGAATATCGTCTACTAAGAGCATCAGCTACTGTATTAGATTGTCCAGATTTGGGTTTGATAACAAATATGAATTCCTGCAATTCTGCAATCCAACTGGCATACATTCTGTCAGATTTACTAATGGATTGAATGAATTTAAGTGGCTGATGATCAGTATGTAAAATGAATTCTCTCTGAACCAGATAGTGTCTCCATTGCCTTAGGGCTTGAATTAAAGCAAAGAACTCCAGTTTGTAAGCAGGCCATTTTTGTCTTGCTTCACTTAGCTTAGAACTGTAAAATGCTACTGGTCTTCCTTCTTGTGACAGCACAGCTCCTATTCCCACTCCAGAGGCATCACATTCCACTTCGAATATTTTATCAAAACATGGAAGAGCTAACACTGGAGCTGAAGACAACTTGCATTTTAATTGATCGAAACTGTTTTGAGCTCCTTCTGTCCAATCAAACTTGTCTTTCTTCAAACATTCAGTGAGGGGAGCAGCAATAGTACTGAAACCTCGAATAAATCTTCTATAAAAGGTGGCCAATCCATGGAAACTTCTCAGTTCTTTCACAGATTTTGGAACTGGCCAAGCCATAATAGTGTCTACTTTGGATTGATCAACATTGATGCCATGTACTCCCACCACAAATCCCAAAAACTTCAACTCAGATTGTAGAAAACTGCACTTGTTAATATTAAGAAATAGGAAATTGTCTTGCAATACTTTGAAAATATCAAATAGATGAGAGATATGTTCTTCCTCATTTCTACTATAAACCAATATGTCATCAAAGTAAACAACAACACATTTATGGAAGAAAGGTTTTAGAACCTGATTCATTAGTCTCATGAAAGTGCTGGGAGCATTTGTAAGTCCAAAAGGCATCACAAGCCATTCATAAAGTCCTTCTCTTGTTTTAAAAGCAGTTTTCCATTCATCTCCTTCCCTTATACGAATTTGGTGATATCCACTTCTCAGATCTAGCTTAGAAAAAATATTTGATCCTTCCAACATGTCCAACATATCCTCCAGTCGAGGTATAGGAAATCTATACTTAACAGTGATTTTGTTTATAGCTCTGCAATCTATACACATCCTCCAAGTTCCATCTTTTTTTGGAACTAATAATGCTGGAACTCCACAAGGACTGATACTCTCTCTAATTAATCCTTTAGCTAACAATTCCTCCACTTGCCCTTGCAAAATCTTGTTTTCCTGAGGACTCATTCTGTAATGAGGCAGATTAGGTAGACTTGCTCCAGGAATTAGATCTATCTGATGTTGTATATTTCGCATAGGTGGCAGACAGTTAGGCAATTCCTCGGGCATGATGGATTCAAACTTTTTGAATAGAGCTCGCAACTGAATAGGCACATCAGATTTCATAGTAGTTTCTTTAACTACCAAGGCATAGAGTTCTTCTCCATTCTTCAACTCCTGGTGCAAATCAGTCACTAACAATACTTGTCCACTATTAACAGAACAGCTTGATTGAAGTGGAGACAGTTTCTTGGGCATTAATACCAGCTTTTTCCCATTATGTACAAAAGAATAGGTGTTAGATGTTCCTTCATGAACAGCATTAACATCAAATTGCCATGGTCTGCCCAATAGAATCTGACAAGCATTCATATCTACCACATCACAAACTAATTCAGTTTGATAATCTTTTCCAATAGAAAAAGGTACTTTGCTTCTCTCTGATACTTTAACAGCACCCACTTGTTTAATCCAACCCAATGTATAAGGGTTAGGATGAGGTTCTGTTTTCAGGTTCAATTTCTTCACTAAGTGTTGAGAAACCAGATTTTCACAACTTCCACTGTCAATGATGACATTACAAACATATTTCTGAACAGTGCCTTTTGTAATAAAAATTCGATTCCTCTGAGATTGATCCTCCTGCTTTGGTATTAGTAACAATTTTTGTATCAACAAAGAATTGATTATAGTATCATAGTCTTCCCCCTCATCTGCTTCCACCATAGTAACAGGTAAGTCTGTCTCTTCACAGGAATTATTGTCAGCATAATCCTGAGTTTCTTGCTGACTAACAACTATATTTGCAGCTTTTGTCCTTTGCCGGCACTCACTAGAAATGTGTCCAGGTTGTAAACATTTGTAGCAGGTCTGTGGTCTTGGTTTTGCATACTGATTCTCCTGTTTTCCATCAGTTTTTTTAATTTCTGCAGCAGGCTTTGACACCACTCGAGGCTCATTATTGTCCATTACAGGAGTCCTGACTTTTGAATAGGAACTTGTCCCTTGTCTGTTAGAACTCTGAACAAAAAATTTCTGGGTATCAAACTGTTGTTGAGCCTTCAAAGCTAATTGAATAGCTGCAGACAAGGTAAACACATGCTGTAAACCAATCTTCTCCTGAATTTTCCATTGGAGTCCATTATTAAATCTCCCAATCAATTGTTGTTCAGACTCTCTAACATGATTTCGAACAATTAGCTTTTGGAATTCCTGCACATACTCCTGTACAGTTCGGTTTCCTTGTTTGCAGTTTTGGAATTTCTGGAACAGCAATTGTTCAAAATCCAAAGGGAGATATTGTGCTCTCAGCATCTGTTTCATTTTGGACCAACTCTGAACTGATCTCTTTCCCATCTGTCTTCTCATTAGCTGTACTTGTTCCCACCAGGCAGATGCTCCACCTTTCAATTTGTAGGCAACAACTTTCACTTGTTTTTCCACAGGAACTTCCATCCCTTCAAAATACCTTTCAACCAACACCAGCCAATCCAGAAAATCTTCGAGATGCATCATACCATCAAAATCAGGTAAATCCAGCTTAGGTCGAAACTGATGATTAAAACTCTGTGTCATACTACCATCTCCTTCACCTCTATTCACATGAGAAGGCTGAGTGGCTGCTTTGTCAGCTCTATTCCTTCTAGAATACTGAAATCTCAGCTGTGGTTCAGGATTTCCTTCATCTTCTTCTGATTCTTCACTATTGGAATGAACTGTCTGTACACCTCTTTGAGAAGATCCGGATGGATTACCTTGATTAACAGCCGCATTTCTCGGATCTGTGACCGAAATTTGCGGAGGTACCATTCCAACAGACATTTGTTCTAATTTCTGTAGAACTTGTTGCATCGTAACCAATATCTGTTGTTGAACATCTAAATCACCACCAGGACCTCTAGCAGCCATGATCAATTGCGAGATTCCTCGCTCTGATACCAAAATGAAGCAGCAGAATTCGCCACAAAAGAATAATGCTCACAGAAACAATTTCACAAACACTTATCACACAGTATATGAGCACAAACTGCTCTGTTTTCAACTGGAACTACTGAAATCTGAAGATTACAAATGAAAATACAAAGAAGTAAGAGTGAGAATTCACTCACCAATGAGGAGAATCCACTCCGGAGCCTAGACAATTTCAAAATTCAAAATCAAATCTAATCTATCCAATTCTATGGCTCGCAGGCCTTTTTATAGCACAGTATATTTACAAGTTTACTAAAATGACCCCAATTTTTAACACTAACAGACTTAACTGCCATGTCTTACTTAGACATTTCCATTTTCGCTTCACTTAAATGCCCCTGACTACTACATTAACTAATTATAACCACCCTGTCTTTTTTTGTAAACTCACTCTTCTTTCCATTCTTTCACGATGCTCTGTTTTTATGCCTCTGTTTTCTGTCAACTCTTTTCAAATTCTGTAAACTCCAGCAAATCGGCGCCATCAAGAATTTACAAAGGGTGGGAAATGGTTGGTTTGGAAATTTGAGGTGTGTAGTCATAACTAATCAGTGACTGTTACAGTTGTCACTTCAATTTCTGCGTATAGCCTGTTGTGTTCACATATTTTGACTAATCCTCACAAGTGCCCTCGTGTAGGTAGATCGGGACCTGGCTGATTACATGAAAGAGCGAGACTTCCCTTTGAATTTAGAATCTGTCATGTTTGGGCGAGTTTTAAAAGGGTTCAGTTCATTTGAGTGAAATGCGTTAATCATTAAGCAAATAATGAGACAGATAATTACCTCACTGAAGAAGATCCATGACACCGGCATTGTTCATCGAGATGTCAAACCTGCCAACCTGGTGGTGACAAAGAAGGGACAGATTAAGCTCATTGACTTTGGGGACTGACCTTCGAATTGGCAAATATTATATACCTAATCGGACCTTGCTGGATCCGGACTACTGCCCCCCGGAATTGTATGTTCTTCCTGAAGAAACACCTTCTCCTCCACCTAAGCCTACTGCAGCTTTTCTTTCTCCAATCCTATGGCAGGTGATGTATAATTGTTTTAAGATTGATTCTTTCTTTGTATGTAATCAGCCCAACTGTAAATCATTCACAAGCTTCAGTCTTTTCCATCTTGGAATCTACATATTGCAAAGGCATTTTGTAATTCTGTTGGAGTTGCATAGTAGCTATATTAGGACAACCACTTATCCATTCTCACGGCAGGAAATTCCACATAAACAGTATATGGACGTGTTTACTTGTCATAACCTGATCAGAGACAACAAGTTAGATAGACATTTATCATCTTCCCAAATAACTACAAGCATATTTGTAAATTAGTGAGTCCATGTACCTAAACTCTTTTTTTACCCTGGTAAATATTTCTAATTTCAGCTCAACAGTCCAGATCTTTTTGATACACACTCTGCTGACTTTCTTGCAAATGGCAGTTCCATCCTTGAGGTCCATGGCTGGCTTGAAAAATTTTAATTCAGAACTTAAGACGGTTGGATACGACTTGAAAAGATTGAGGGAGAAAACTCGGACAAGGCCAGATTTAAGTCTACTAGATCTAGATTCTGGCAGAGGTTAGGATTTAGCCACGAAGCTAGTTACCGAGAGAGGTTCTTTTCGCAAGGGGAGTTTATCAGCTTCTGCTGCCTAAGGCATCCTTGTTTCTTGTTTGGAGGTGACCAGGCCGCTGGTGCTCTTTCAAAACTAACGTTTTTGAAGTAAAGGTATTCCAGAAAATACACTTTTCACCATTTTGAACCATGATTGTGCTTTTTTCTAGCATTTTTCTCTAGTGGTCGTTTTATTGAGCTTGCTCTATTCATCTGCAAACAATCTCAGGTTTCCCTTGCATGCTTGACTTGCCCCCATCCAGCCTTTGGTTGGCTGGTGGGTTTTCTCCTGGTTATGGGTGAGGTCCCGAATCCCATTGGCGCATATAGTGAATGTGTGTGTTACCTATCCAAAAAAAGACATAAATTCTCAAACATGTTCGGTTTTTCTATCTTAGCTATACTTGAGCTTGATTAAAGAGTCAAGGGTTGTTCTACAACTTAGGACACGTCAAATTGAAAATTCAGTGATATTTCTTCAACATATGTGATATAGTGAGCTCAACGAAGCACCATTAGTTAAAGTCTTGTTATCTCTCTGCTCATCTGGTATTCTAAATCCGTTTCTACTCATTTGTGTGTCAAGCATAGCATCCTTGTTATCCTGCTGCAACTGTTCTGGCAGCACAATTACCGCATATTTTTACTGACACATCGTCTTTGATAGAGTGCAGAATGTAAGGTTTTCTCCTTCACACTAAGGCGCTTGGAGGTGTACTGTCGTTACTTTTAGATGCTTTGCTCTCATATCGCAACAGCTTTAGAAATTCTCAGACAGCAAGTTCCTTGATCTTTCCTTTTGTATTCATAAGGAGTACCAGCCACTTGAAAATATTATATTAATTGGTGCACACAACACCATTTTTTCGAGGAAAAGAAAAAGAAAAATAAGTAGGAAAACCACGGAGCCACCTATGGGTGATCAGTTCATTTTTGGATATACTGCATTGTGATTTTCTGCTGTCATGTTTGTGCTATTGGATCTCTTTGTGTTTGTTTCTATATCATATATTTCTCTCTGTGGAATGTATATACTGGAAACTCACTCAGATATAACAGTGTTCCACGTCAGACCCAGCAGATGAATGATCATAAAATCATAAATGCATCAAGGGAAAGCAATTTCCAGTTTTGGTGAACTCACATGGTCTCGGGACAGTTGCTGCATCCTGTATTTCTTTTATGTGTCGGAAATTCACAAGGTAAACACCTAATGCAAAAGATTTTGTACGAACTTCAATGAAATTGTAAAACTAATGTTCGAAGTTCCTGTATGCAAAGACAAATATCATTTTCTATCTTTTCTTATGGCACTGATCGCCTATATTTAACTAGTACTCCTCTGTTCCAAAATGCTGTGTACATTTGATAAAATTTTTATTTTTATTGGACCATGAAGCCCACAAAGAAGTCACATGACTTCTTCTCCCTGATATCCCGTCCAATTCGCATGCTCATTCATGAACTAAGCTCAAGTCAATCTTTCCAAATCTTCTCTAATTTTGGAAAGAGGAAATCATATGAGTTGGCAAAATGTACACAATATTTTAGAACAGTGTATATTTTCAAATGCATATAGTATTTTGGAATGGAGGGAGTAAAATAGATTTTTCTCACGAGAAATTTTTTATTGATTACCTACAAGGGTTAATCGATGTTGGAGATCGCGATGAGAGTGAGAGATTGCAAAATTATAAAACCATGATGGCACTTCAAAGCCTAAAACAATAATTTATAGATCTCTTTTATTTTTGTACAAAGCATTTACAGATCTCAGAAAGCAGCAAGTAGTGAATGGACAGAAGGCTAATATTTACAATCACCACTAATGCCCATACATCGTAAAAGAAAAAGGGCCCTAAAGTCTTTTTTCTCCAATAATGAAGGTTGTCCGAGTCCTGAGGACATGACTAAGAGGGGCAGGGCAACTCATGTAGTAGAGCACCGTAACTAACGGCCAATTTCCCCACGCACACACAAGGCTTACCCTTCGCAGGGGTTAGATCAGGATATAATTCCATGTAGGTAGCCAACAAAATGGGGTTGAGTTTAGGTCTCCCCATCCTGATTCGTATCGTGGCCATCCCAACCAACTGACCAACATGCTGTTGATTCAAGGGCCCTAAAGTTTGATCACCACAATCGTGGACATGTTGACATGAGTCTAACATACGATAAAACAATTTCGAACATCTGTGTCACTTTATCACTATGCGTTTGGTAGATTGAAGAACCACAACCTTGCTATTACATTTCATTGTGGTCAGTTCAGAAGAAAAAAAAAGGGTTAGAAGTAACCCGGCGTACAAGATAGCATTATTATCGTCGTTATTATTACTATTATCGTTATAATCAACAGTTACTTCCTCCGTCCCATAGTAAATAGTGACTTAATGATGGGATCCACAGCTAAGAGAATGATGAAAGCTTGGGTGGGTACTTAAAAAAGCATCTCACAAGTTTCTTACACTTCATCTGCCAGCTCTTTAGATGAAAAATGAGTTGTAAGAAGCTTGTGAGATGTTAAGTACCCAGACACTTGAGTTGAGCCAAATAGGTTTTTTAATATGGGACAAATATTTTTTCCAAATGTAGCTGTTAATATGGTAGGGAGGAAGTATAATATTAGAGATTATAATTGGTACTATTTTTATTTTGACAGGTTGTGCTTCAAAGATAATTAGGCACCTCAACAGTTGAAGTCAAAACCATAAGCATCACATAGGACAGCCAAATAAATGGTCAAGTATTAAAATATCATTATTATCCATCTTGCAGCTAAAACTGAGGTACGAAAAAATGTAAATAATTATAAGATTAAGCTCCTTTGTTTTCAGCACCATGAGCTTTTAGTTATGTCCGAATATCAATTTGGAATGCATATTGTTACTTACGATGCTCCGATTTTAGCAGCATATATTCTGAGGATATGCTCATGTTCCCAGGTCACTCTGCTTCATGCTACAATGTTTCTGTCAACCTGTTCTCTCCAATGTGGTATTTATTTGACGTTTGGCTTCAAAATGTTTGTCCGGACTACTCAAATTAGAGTCCCCCTTTATACTTAGTTGATGGCTACAAGGGGAGTGCTTCTCTGGAGCTTTCTGGTGGTTATTCTTCTAAGTGGTCGCACTAAGGCTTACAGAGGTCTGGCTCCTTAAGCAATAAATTTCTGGCCTTACTCCTACTGTCCTACAGACACTTAGCAAATTAAGTCTAGTTGAAGTCTTGAGTCCCTAGCACAAAAAAAGACAACATTTATCATTTGGATTGCATTTTTGTAGATATGAACCACCCTTGTCATAGTCAAGTAGACCTCTTGTTTGCATATTTACTGATTCTTATCAGATTAAACAACTTCTCTTTTACAATTCATTGACTCGATTGTTGCCCAATGTCACATATGTTATGGAACCAAAAGCTGCAGTACGAGGTTGCTGTTCTAGCTTTAATATAAAAAATGTGCAAACAAGAACCATCATGATGATAAAATTGCTACAAAGCCTAATTTTCCATGTTGTGATTTGGCAAACATATCCTTCTGTTTGTTTAGGAAGATACTTGCCTTGTTGCAAAAAATAAGTGCCCATATCAAACTCAACTGCCATATCTCTCCAAGTGATCAAATGTTCAAACAAATACATAATGAATAACATTTTTTGCTAGGGAAACAATTAGATTAATTGAATTTATTTGTTTCTTGTTTCTCTAACATATATTTTATGGGGATGAAAGCAAATGCCAGACCCTACTGGAAATGTCAACTTAAGCCCTTTTATGCAGTGGAGAAGCGCTTATGAATGCCTGCAGACTGCAAGTGTTATTGACTTCACACCTCTGCTCTATTCTTACTATGCTATTGTGTTAAGAGCTGATCAACTTAAACTGATTGTTTCAGATAATTCCCAATTGTCCAGCGAAGTTTCAGCTGACCGAGTCTGGGCTGACGATTCAGAAGAGCGAGACCTCCGCCTTCTGTAATTCCACCTGCCCAAGCCATGCCAGGGCAATGCTTACATGCCTTTCTTTGGTGAAACGTGACTTCATATTCAGGACAGGATCCACAGTCTCCGATGTTACTAACACCATAAATGACGGCTGTTCTAAAGGTATAATATCATTGCTTGTGACTTCCGCAATTACGAACCATATTGTCTTTTCCTTTAGATAAACTCATTCACGCTTACAAAGTAACCATAAAATCATTGATAGCCAACTGAATCCTCATTAAGGTGCTGGTATCCTCATATTGTTCTTGTACCTCTTTGACAACATTGGCATTTACAGGTTTCACAAGCACCACTTATGTTAGCAATGCAAGAAACCTGCGTGGAAGCAGAATCATCATCACTCTTGTTACCGCACTTGAAGCTTGGATTTTCATTACCAGTATGTAAGCATAACTCTCAATATGTGAGAGCATGCAAGGGTCTGTCGCTAGTTATCTTTGTTGATACATATGTTATTTATAAGAGTTTAAGCTACTTGAGTATAAGGCCTGGAAGTCAGATTATGATCCATCAGCAACTGACTGCTCCATAAAAATAAAGGGATAATGTTCATTTCCACACATGTTCTTCATATGATAGCATCTTTATTTTTTCTTTTGACAACATAGCATCTTTACACTATGTCAAACTATGCCTCGCCATTTGGGGGGGATTCAGAATTTATTTTGCCACTTGACTTCTGTTAATGACTTGAAAATATATAATAGAGTCCTTGTAAGGTAGAGCAGTGTGGTTTTTTGTTGGCTACTTTTTCTCTGCAAGGCAGATTTAAGATCTGTTTTGCAGAAACAGAAAATTTAAATTTATTTGCAACTTTTGAAAAGCTCATGCAATTCTTGTAAAAGTCATCATCATCATCATCATCATACGCCTTATCCCACCTATCTGGGTTACCGCATTTGACATTTATTAGAATCAAAATAGTACAAAATCCATACAAAGAAACATAGTGGCAAGTTTTTACGCTAGATGGCCTTCCTGACACAACTCTCCGAAGAAGGGATGATGATAAGAAGATTCAACATCATCATATTCATCATACATCTTTCCAAATATGTGGATTGGCTTCATGACACAATAGTTGCACATGAAATCTTAATATAGCCATCTTCCATCACAAAGCTGGTAACAATGAAAACCAGTTTGCTTTTACTTGTAAAAAGTCTTGCCATATTTTACAGTATGAGTCACTATTTAATGAAAGTTCAGTAATTACTTAAACATATAGCCCAGGTATTATATATATACACACGCCAGTAAATACTCCTTCGAACACATCTTTAGCAGCTTTTGGCCCCGCAAAGATCCACCTCCAGCATCCATGTCTTGAGGGATGTTCTCCTTTCTAGATCAAAAGTTTAATCACAACTCTTCATAGTACATAAAATCCTTTAGAGGATTTTTCTTCCTGCAACTCCAGCGGCATTTAGTTGAACAGAGGGAATTGAACAACATTAACCTTGTTGACTGCAAAGAGATGATATTCGACATCGAAGTGTCCTTCGACAGAGTGATGGCATACCCATCATCCATGTAATCAGTTCCCTCAGGAAACAGCTGCCACAGCAGGCTGCCTCCACCACTCCCGCCTTTCTTTGTAGACTGTAAAATACTGTTGTAAACTGTATTATACAATGAGTTCCTGAAACTTGAATTGTATCCATTGTCCTTCCTCGACACACCGAATTCTGCAAACACAACCGGCATGTTGAGAACTTTCTCAGCATCTTCAATGTGTGCTTGCATCCATGTATTCACAAATTGGAGGTGGACATCTGAGACTGATTGGGACAACCTTCACAGCATAAAAAACGAAAAGATTCACCAAATTTTTTTTTTTTTCGGTACAATTCACTTACATTTGAATAATAGAAGGAATGGGTGTTATCTGGAATGCTTCAGTTAGTAATCAATGTAAAGGCAAGCATGTAGATTATAAATGCATGGATGGACTAGTGCACTCACCAGGCATCAGCATAGATGTGAACCGAAGCAAAATCAACGCCAAGTGCTTGATGATTTCGAAGAAAATCAGTTCCAACTTGTTGTGCAAATGTGTTTGGATTGAACTGTACCCTGTCCGGCGCAGAGGGCCCATAAAATCCTTCCAATCCAATCTCCACCATATGCATTGGATCAATGCTTTTCACATACACTGCCATCTCTTGTATCCATGCCTAACACGGTCGTCCAATAAACTCACATTACTGAAATAGTCAATACTATGGCAGCAAAAAAGAGAAATTAGTCGAGGGATGAATTTATCAAACCTGTAATCGATCACCGGAGGGATCCAATAAGCAGCGGGGCTCATTCATCAGCTCCCAAGCAAAGATGGTAGGATCATCCTTATACGTGATGTTTGTGAATGTGTTCACTCTGGTGAGGACCTTGTTGACATGGGCTTTGTAGTAACCTTTGAGGGTCGGATCAGAGAAGAAGTCGTCGTCCGAAGTGAGATTGAGGCCAGCGGCTTTTCCCCACTTCACATACTGTGGTTTGCCTCCATAGGCATCCCAGTTGTTTACTAATGACAGTATAAGCCTTACCTTATGCTTCTTGGCTTCACTAACAACAAAATCCAATGCCTACGGAAATGAAAGCAGAAATTTGTCATGAATTCATGTAAAGAAGAAATACTAAGCACAATATGAGCCTCAGAGAGGAGTGACATCAACCTTGAAGACTTCCTCATCATAAACTGAAGGGGACTTCTGCAGGGCTCTCCACCCACCATCATTGAAAGCCCAAGTCCTGCAAACAGTGAGACCAACAGAAGAAGCTTGCTTGAAGACATCAGTGACCTTGCTTCTGGTTGACTGATCAACTGCAAAGACCATGAGCCAGTAGGTGTTAAATCCATTAATGTAGAAAGGTTGGTCCCCAATCATGAACTGATTTCCTTTTGTCTCCACCATCTTCCACTCATCAACGCCAGCTTCCCCATCCATATCAAATACCCTGAAAAACGTAAATATTTTGAGAACTTCAATACAATCTAAGAGAAAAATGATTTAACATGCCCAACCAAAATTCCCATTTCCTGGCAATACCCATAATTGTTAGTGAAAGAAGGAACTTCACTCTGGAGGCCCTCTACCAATTCCAAGTGTGCATTATCATTGACATCAAGATCATGAGCTTTTGAATTTTCTACGAAAAGCAGAAACAAAAAAGACACTGAAATAAAGATTTGAATTCCATATAACAGAGGAAATTTTGTTGCTCTCGTATGACTAGCCATAGTTCTAAGTTGATGGATGAGTTTTGGAGTGAGAGTATCAATATATACATAAGCAGCAGATAAGAGGTATCTTGTGCAGCTCAAGTAATGTGAAAGAGTAGTGAGGAGGTAAATAACCGGTAGCTTTGAAGCAAAGGCTTTGTTGTAGATTGCTGATGCTTCTTCTTGGACAGCAGGAGTGTAGGTAATAATGAAGGAAGAAGGGTAGGTGTGGAGTACACAGTGTCATCCCTCCTAACTCCTAAGTTATGGTTTGAAGCTTGGCAAGGCCTACTCCAAATTGACGTTACCTCGTCATCTGCGGTCTGCCGTCTGCCCATTACAATTCTTGAACTGGAGTACGTCTGCAGCTGAAGAAACACTGTAGTTCAGTTGGCACAGCTGAGGGCTGAGGCCTCTTCTACGTCTTGCCACTGGCCTATCAATCTGCTGCCAAGCCCATTCTTGTCTCGCTGTTGATGGACCGATGGTGCTCCGTTGGTTCAAGTTTAAAAATTACTGATCATAAATCAATTTTTTTTTGCATAAACTGAACATAATTCATAAAAGCTACCAAATTGTACCAAAAAATTAGAGCGAATTTGGGATCAGGTAGGTTTCAAACGTACCTTTGGAATCAATTAGCTACCTAATTGATAAAATTGAACTTTATGAGATTTCTATAATTGTGTAAGGTTGATTGTGTGATAATATAAATTATGGCACTATACTGCCCAAATGCAAATTTTGTTTATATCCTCTCCTTATTGCTATGATTTACACCCTCTCTCTCTCCGCCTGATCACAAAATATCCGAAAGAACATGATCATAAAAGGTAAGAAACAGCGCCTCGCGAGTAGCGGCACTCAGTTCATTGACATGCCCGGAGAAATGGTAATGTGCCAAAGTCCAAGTTGCTAAAAAAACGAATAGAATACTTTCGTGTTTTGACAACTACTATCGTGGCTTTTCGGAAAAGGCTCTATTAAGGCTTTTCGGCTAGGAAGCACCGATACGGATACGGCGATACGATACGATACGAGTACGGTGATACGATAATTTTTAAAAAGTCCCGATACGATACGTCAGGGATATGTTTGTTAAAAAAATATTTTTTATATTTTTAAAATACATTTTAAGTTGGTCCTTAATGTCAAAAGTCAATGAACATAGTAAATAAATTTTATAAAAGAAAAATACATAAGAAATCAGAAAGCTAGCACTTTGGCTCATCATTTTCCAACATTTTGATGAACAAAATAAATTACAAACAACATAATTACCATTTCATCAATAATTTGAGCACGTATGATCAAAACAAAACTAGATTAAAAATAAACCCAGAAAACACGGCAGCAATCAGAAAGCCAACTCCCCATTTTCCATCACAGTACGAAAATCAAACATACATTTCCTAAATCAATTACACAATCAACTTGCGTTGATGTAATAACCACAAACCAACAAGCTCGAATAATCGATCAAAAGAATCATCAGCAGAACATCCCAATGCAACCACCCCAAAATAAATTATATTTTTGAAAATAAGCATAATAAAGAATAAAGATTTCATATAAAATAATTATCCAAAAAAAAGATTTCATATAAAACGTATCGGCCCCGCATCCGATACATATCGGAGTTTTTTTTAAAAAAAGACATGCCACGGATACGCAGGCAGCCGCTCCGTGGCGTATCCGTATCCGATACGTATCGGATATGGATATGTGAGCCAAAATCCCGTATCGGTGCTTCCTAGCTTTTCGGAAAAGGTTAATATACATCGTGGCTCATGAGTGTCAACCTGCAACAAGGCGCCGTGAGCCATCGGGTCAAATTCCAGGTGAATATAGGGGGCAGGCAGGTGGTCTAATTCTATATGCCCCCCCCCGGTATTAACGAGCATTGAAATCCCATGCTCGAGTGAGCCATTGCGCATACTACCAGGGCTTTTACTTTAGCACAACTATGTTCAAGTTGCTATATACTGCCTCCGGGCTCCGTCACCTAAAAATTGACGGAATTTGTAAACAAACTTGTTCTATGCTAATTGCCTTATTTCATGTTCTCTCTCTCTTCCTTAGATATTGTGTTTACTATGTCCTCCGGTACGCCTCCGATCCCCCATCTATTTTTATCTTTTTTTTGTTGCTCCACCCCCCATCCTTCCCCTGCTACTCTCACCATCCCGAAACACTCTGAAACACTTTTTCTATCTAATTCCCTCTTCTTCCTCTCAATAGAGCCACGGGTGATCCGATGGTAGTGGACCTTCTGCATCCTTATTGGTGGCTGACCTCCGCTTCTCCTTCTTTCTCTTTCTCTTTCTATTCTCCCTTGTTCTTCTTCTTACTCCTCTTCTCTATTTCCTTCTTGCTTGTTGGGTGGCTGTGGTAGGCCAAAGGCATTGCCTTTTTTGCTACGCTAGCCGTGGACAACCCTCATTTTACGATGACTATGCAAGATCTGGCACTGTCAGAGGTTTTTGGGGACCAGTCCACACTAAATTACATAAGCACAATGGGATTTCCTCCCTAGCAATAAGAGATCGAGAAGAGGGATTTCTAAATGAAGGGTTTTAGGGACAAATTCTCAAAAGGTTACAAAATCGCAAATGGGCCTTTTTGGGAAGAGGGTATCGGGGACAAAAGTTTACAATCCTCAAAAGATGTAATGGCCCGGATTTTCAAAATATTAAATTTTTCATTATGTGAGAAAATCGAAGATGCAACCGATCCATTTAATAGCACATGGGTAAAATGCATCTGGGACATTACCTTGGGTATTCGAAACTCATTTCTAGTTCGTCGATTATCACATACATAATACATTAACGATGAGTACCAAAATAAGAGCTCTAGATTTAGAACAACATAAGTGTCTTATGCGCACTTTACTACCTAAAATTTGTTCTAGGGTTTTCATGTTGATCTAAGAGTCCTTGAAGTTCTTCAAGTTTGTCTTCTACCTCTACTTTCTATTTCTGCATTCAACTACGGGTTTACTCTCAATAGATACCCTAGTTTTCTCTCTTTCATTTGACTACAGTTCACCACGACAATTAGTAGTCTTAAGGGACATCATGGATCCGTCTAAGTTGAGTTATGGGCACAATGAACTTTGTCATAACCCGTAGCATTTAGAATCTCTTCTGGATTTTAGGCCTCCAAGATGGCCATCATAATTTGGGCTGACTATTTTGTTTTTTTTTTTTGTAGCTTGTGATATTCTTTTCTTTCTTACTTCATGGTTCTTGTCTTGAACCGTGAGTACTTACTCTTCTAGTCTAACCCATTCTTTTACTTTATTTATCCATAGTAACTTATAAGTTAATAAACATTATGATTGATGATCATATTTCTTATACATCATTTATCCTTCATTTGAACCATACTTATGCAATTAATGTTGTATTCTATTTTTGAATTCTATCATTACAATTCAATCATACAACACATATAATTATATCTCATGAAAATTCACATACTTCAAAATTCCATCATTACAATTCAATCATACAACACATATGATTATATTTCATGAAAATTCACATACTTCAAGCATATCCATTCATGCATAATCAATACAATTCTCATGATAGCATTTATAACATATCTTCTTGGTTCCATATTAGTTATAACGTTTGAGAAAGAACGTGGGCTCCGAGATCTCCTATGTCCCCTCTTACTTCTGCCACTAATAAAACTGAAAAAATTCTCACCCATCCCCTAGTTTCCAAATAATAAGCTAAATATCTTTTACGAGGGGTGGTCTTTGTCACATTTATGTATTCTGTAACAAATTTAAATAAACCAAGCTTTAGGATGAAATCATCATGAAATAAAATTTTAAAACATGGACAGAGTTACAATGATCGACAAAAGAGTCATCGACAACTTGATGTGTGCTATAAGAGGAATGTCAGTCGTATTGCAGAGTTTGAACAATAGACAAAGTTGAACTGACACAAAACTGTGTCAATGGTGGTACAGAATCGTGCAAAGTAAAAAAAACTTCCTTTTAAACGCAAACTCTTAATATAAATACCCTCTTTACGTTTGAGAACGACTTATTTGGACTTCAGAGAAGACTTAGGCGTGGAGAAGTTGTTGAAAGCGAAAGGAGAGTGAATTTTCACAGCAAGAGGAGGAAAATGACTTATGGACCAAGAAAAAAGGTAAGATCGCTAACCTCAACGCTAAGAAGTAATTATGTTGCATGAAAAAATGTTGCTTGCAGTTGATGCCTGGTTGTGAACGTAGATTTGAGTTTGAATAGGATGAATGATCCTCTTGTATGATTATGAGTAAAACTCTCGTATTAGAAAAGTAAAACTATGATTTCTATGCATGTTGTTTGTATGGTTTTGATTGTTGCATGTTGAATTATGAACACGCTTTAGTTGAATGGATATTGTGATTACTAAGTCTTGATCCACATCCTAACATAGAAATAATACAAAAATTAAAAATATCGGGTCATTGACAAAGTTCCATCGATTCAAATATATATTGGTGAAGGTTTGTCGATGGACCAACAGACATAGAAATTGTATCTCGTTCAGATTAAAGAGTTAAAGTGCAATTATTTGTTGCATGTAATGAATGTAAAGATGAAATAGAAGCCTTCAAAAGGGAGGAAAAAAAGAGCAAGCCAAAGAGAGCTCATTCTGCTACCATCGCTAAATTGCTTAGAGTGCTTTAGTAGAGGTAAATTAAGAGATGCATAGGTATGATGCTTCGCAGCAAATCAACTTGCAGAATTCATAGTGGCAAGTCGGCAGTTTGTCTCCAATTCTGCAAGCGGTCAATTCGGTCCGGGAAAATTCGGCATAGTAATTTCATATCCATTGTGAGAAAAGTTTTCTTGCCCTGATTTTTCATATATAAGGAGAGAAAATTTCCTCAAGTGGGTTTTTGTAAGTAGGCCAACTAATTAGAAACAATTCAAATACATATAAATATTCGTGTCCAACAATAATACCCACTTACAGTTCTTACTGCTAGGCTAGCTGGTAAATTTAGGCCCATCTTCTGTTAGCAAATGAGATAAAAGGATTAAGTCCAGCCCGCATAGCATGGGGTGTGACTGATGTTAGTCCCAGATCGTCACCAGAACTATTTTCAAAATACTGTATATATTTGAGAAAATTCACATTTTTATTGGACCATGAAGCCCACGAAGAAATCACAGGACTCCCGAACATGAACCAAGTCTAAGTCAACCTTTCAAGTCTCCTCCAATTTTGGAAAGAGGATGTCACATGATTTGATAAAATATACACAATATTTTAGAACACTAAATATTTCTAAATGTACATAATATTTTAGAACGGAGGGATTATAAAAAAAAGCGCAAACCCACCCTTGTCAATAGCACAAACCAACTCAGCCTTAAAATGAAAAAATTAAAAGTCCAAACCGGCCCCGAATTTGGCAGATTTCGCTGAATTCCCAAATTTTGCCGAATTCTGGGAAAATAGACAAATAGCCGCCACGAAGGCGGTGGCTCCAATCAGGTGGAATTCGACAAATTTCGCCTAAGTTAGTTGAATTTTGTCACTATGCCTGCATGTTTTTAGCTCAATGTGCGATCAACTTAGGGGAAAATTATTTTGCGAAAAAAGATGATGGGTGAATAGTCGAGCTGCGTAGGCATAATAATGTGAGCTGACTGGGAAGCTTAACTTTCAAAACAAGCTTGCAAAAGCATTTTAATCGAGGCTTGTTTAACATTCGTTTTTTAAAATGCCCATCTCACACATTACATAGAAAACCATAGGCAGATGCAAGATCGTGACACACCAGACAATATTTCTTTTCGACTTTAATTCATCAACAAGACATCTGCAACTCAGCATCTAATTGCCGCAAAAAATTACTTTAAAATAAAACACCAAATTCCGAAAAAAAATCTTTGCAACTACCATCAGTTATTTTGATCTCCGACCATATTTAGTAGTTTAAGTTCCTGCTTTGCGTCGTCCAACCAGTGCAACAAATCCAGTCTTGATAGGCGCAACTGACCGTGACGAACCACACTACAAGGAAATGGAACAAATAATAAAAAATTTCAAAACATCATCATTCACAAGAACGACCAAAGCTATCTCGAGTCAAAAGCATGTCAGAAAAATCACAACCCTGTAGACCAGGAAAAGAAACAACTTTTTGCTTCCATTGGTAAAATAAGTAAACTGGATGTTGTATGCACACGTTCGTAGTTATCAAGACAAAATAGTCCAGGTTTATCGCCAGAAAAAAAAATCAAGCAGAGAAGTAATCAATAGCCCCTTCATCCTTTAACTATGTCACAATTTCCAAAGAAATTGTATTATATTCAGGTCTCAGTAAAACTGCACAATCTTATCACTTATGCAATCAAACAATGTAGGCAAAAATTGGCAGATCATCACAGACCTCCTTTAAGTAATTAAGGTTATGCTGCAACTGCCAAGTGACCAACCGTCTATAGACTTACTTGAGAAAAAGTAAAAATTAAAAAACAACCCCAACCCATGAATGAGAACAATTTTTGGATTCCATAGATGAAACAAGTAAACTGAATGGTGTATGCACAAGTTTGCAGTTTTCAAGCCAAAAATAGTCCCTACACCATGAATGAAAACAATTTTTTGCTTCCATAGATGAAACAAGTAAATTGGATAGTGTATGCACAAGTTTGTAATTTTAAAGAAAAAAATAGTCCAGATTTAGCCCCCAAAAAAGAATCAAGCGGAGAGAGAATAATCAATAGCCCCTTCATCCTTTAACTATGTCACAATTTCCAAAGAAATTGTATTGTACTCAGGTCTCAGTAAAACTGATATAAAAAAAGGGAATTTTATGCAGGAGATCTCAGAAAAACTGCATGATCTTATCACTTATGCTATCAAACAATGTCGGCAAAAATTTGCAGATCCATCACAGACCTCCTTAAAGTAATTAAGGTCATACTGTAAATGCCAAGCGACCACTGTCAAGTGTCAATAGACTTCCTTGAGAAAAAGTAAAACTGAGACTTCCTTGAGAAAAAGTAAAAAATTACACCATGAAAGAGAATTTTTCTTTGCTTCCATAGATGACAAGTAAACTGGATGGTGTATGCACAAGTTTGTACTTTTCAAGCCAAAAATAGTCCCTACACCATGAATGAGAACAATTTTTTGCTTCCATAGAAGAAACAAGTAAACTGGATAGTCTATGCACAAGTTTGTAGATTTCAAGCCAAAAATAGTCCAGATTTAGCCCCCAAAAAAGAATCACGTGGAGAGACAATAATCAATAGCCCCTTCATCCTCCAAAAAAAAAGTATTTTATGCAGGTCGTCTCAGAAAAAACTGCATGACCTTATCATTTATGCAGTCAAACAACGTAGGCAAAAATTTGCAGATCATCACAGGCCTCCTTAGTAATTCACGTTATGCTATAACTGCCAATCTACCAAATGCCAAAAACTTTCTTGAGAAAGCAAAAAAAATCCGTAAATTACCTTCTCACAGCGCAAAAAGAAGAGGCGATTCTCCTTTGATAATATGGTGTCTGGACTTTTGCAGCCGGTGCAAATGACATATTCATCTGGAGATGAACAGAAAACATAAACATAGTTAGTTTGATCTCAGAAAACAGTAAAATATTTAAGAGCATAATGTCCATTATAATATCTGAGGTCTCATGACGTCCTTGCCCTTAAGAAGCAATTCAATGGGACCTACTTAATTTAAACTAATTTCGTTGGGTTGGAGAATTTTTAGATACAGGAAGTAGTAACTTACTGACATATCTTCGCAAGATTCCCTCAAAATTTTTAGGAGCAAATCTTCCCTTAATAACTAATCTTTGCTGCCCATCAAGGGATCCATTTGTTCCCATTTCAGCAAGTAAAAAGTTCATTACATGTTCTGGCTGTCTATGCATGCTGCAAGTGTAACACAAACTGTCACAACAAGATATAAAAATCTCATCTCCATCAAGACAGATACATACATCACCATCACAGTTATACACCGAATACCAATTTTTGGCGATGTAAAGAAGTTTCTACCTATATTCTGCTCTGCTAAAAATACGATGCACTTTCTCATTATTTGATTGTAAATAAATAATTACTTTCTTCATCTCCTTTCAGGACATTTATTTATTCAAGAGCTCAAATAACAAGCACAATAGAAAAACAACAGGCAAAAGTAGTACCAATTTTATGTAGAAAATAGCTGGCTAAGAAATTTTTACAACCTAAAAAAAACTCAAAAAAGGAGCTCTCTTTTTCCTTTATCGTCAATACAATATTTTTTTCGTGATGACAGGTAATTGTTAAACACCCTACCAAGCTTAGGTGTTGATGTGATGATGAAGGAGATAATACCTTATCAATTGAAAAATAAAGAGAAAACAAACATTTTAGACATTTTCATGCATCTATCAAGCCAAAACATAACCTAAAATTGATGCAGCAACCAGAAGAAGAACAAAAATTTCTATTGCAAGTTGAGAAAAGAAAGGATTACACTGCTTGAATCACAAGCTGCCTCTAAATCCACAAAGAAATTACAGGAAAGAGAAGAACTGAATCCACAGTTCAAGAGCTCAAATCCATGAGCAGCAATTTCAGAGAACAAATCTCAATTCAAATTCAAATTACAACTGAAAACCCTGCTAATGCAAACAGACTTGAGTCCTATTTATAACACCCTTCTAATAGTAAATGTCTTTTCTGCCCCTTCTAGAAAGTCTTTTACTAAAATACCCCTGCCTAGGATTTGTGTAGTTTCTTCTATCTGTCTGACAAAATGCTGCAATGATGCAATAAATGCATCAGGCCCTCCTGCTCAAAAGAAGCTCGACCTCGAGCTAAAGAAGTCAGATAACAGGAGTAGAAGTGGCTGGTCCAGAGTATGCAGTTAAATCTGATACATTGAAGGCCCACCACATATGCATTAGTATTGATGCATTTAACAATCTGATAGGGTCCCACTTTCTTCTGAGTCAAACTTATTGTCACGACCAGCAGGGAGCCTTTCTTTCCTTGGATACACCATCACATAATCGAACCTGAAAAAATCTGGTCTCTCCTCTTCAGGTCTGCCTTAGTCTTGTATTTGTGATTAGATTCAACGAGAGCAGTCCTGCCGTGATGATGAATGTCAGCCAGTTTAGAAACAGTGTCCACTGCAGCTGAACTCTCCCCTTTCTGTTTAGGAACCGAAGGCAAATCCACAGTATGCCTAGGATTAAATCCATAGACAATTTCAAAAGGTGAAAGACCAGTAGATCTATTAGGTGCTGAGTTAAAAGCAAATTCAGCCTGGGGGAGAAAGAAATCCCATTGTTTTGGAGTGGAACCTGAAAAGCTTACAAGTAAATTGCCTAAGGTCCGATTAACTACCTCAATTTGACCATCAGTCTGAGGATGGCAAGTACTACAGAACTGCAAATTAGTGTCCAACCTCTTCCTAAATAGTCCTCCAAAAATGACTTAGGAACCTGCTATCCCGGTCTGAGGTGATAGATTTAGGAATACCATGAATTCTAACAATCTCCTTAAAGAATAACATTGCTAAATGAGAGGCATCAGTGGTTTTCTTACAAGGAATGAAGTGAGCCATCTTGGAAAACCTTTCAACCACCACATAAATGGAATCAAACCCTATTTTGGTCTTAGGAAGACGTAAGACAAAGTCCATTTGAAATGTCTTCCAAAGGCGAGTGAGGAACTGGTAAAGGAGAATAGAATCCTGTGTTGTGGGAGGTCTCCTTAGCCGTCTGACAAGTGTAACATTGTTTCATGGCAACACCTCTTTTAATATTGGGCCTTCCTTGATAAATGTGTAATAACCCCCACAATTTTCAGAGCTGTTTGAGAATAAGTCTTTCTGAATTTTGAGGACAAAATTCTTTGGAAGGAAAAATGCAACAACCAAGATTTTAAAAGGACAATTTATTAAAAGGTTAAAAATTGGGTTCTGGTTCAATTCACTATTCATGGTATTCCTGTGAATCACTTAAGTTGTCACTCTCACAACATGCAGTAAATGTCCTCTACTAGGTAAGGAGAGGGAGGGGGTGTTGTATTACACTCATTGGCAGCAAAAATAAGCACACGTTGGCAATGCATTTTCATCAATGCATTTTCATTAATGTGAGATACAAACGCATTTGCCATGAAGCGAAATACAATATGTTGATGGCAAAATGTGTCATGATATGAGAAAAAGGCACACTATTGGACAAAATGTGCCAACACGAGGGGCAAAATTTGGCAAACGCTGGGCAAAAAGCGTCGTCGATGGCCAAATGTGGCATGATGTGAAAATTTACATGTATTCGTACTTAGATTGCCACTCCGGATACAAGAAACTCCTACTAAGTAGGGAGGGGGTTTATTATACCAAGACATGCACATGAGGCAACGGAATGAAATAAAACTACTTTGGTTGCCACTCCGGTAGGATAACAGAAACTCCCCCTACTGTAGGGAAGGGTGTGTTGTGTCAAGGCATGTGCGATGAAACCAAGGAATGTGTGACAAGACCAAGGCATGTTTTCTTGATTAGGTTCAAGGCACATGTGCAAACACTTCCTGCAACATATGCATATAGTCCTTGCAAACATGTGCAAATTCTACTTGTGAACAAAAAATCCTTATTGCAACACCACACCACCTCCTTATTAAGTAGAGGAAGTTTTTTATTATCCTACTGGAATGGTAACCAAGTAGCTTTGCAAGCAAGTTATAAAGACATATGCCTTATTCCAATCAATTGCCTCATGTGCATGTCTTGGCACAACACATATACCCCGTTTGATAAAAAAATCAAAGACTCTAGATGCAAGTGCGAAGTGTAAAGTGCTAAATGCACCACTAAAGCGCCACAATGCGCACGTGAGTGTGTGTACTTTTCGGTGCACCCACGAATGTGTACACCTTCGTTTGGGGAGAAGTCTCCACACCCATAAGAATATTCACATTTGATTTAGGAATTAAATCAAGATTCATCATTCTTTAATACTTTGTAAATTTCACATGCCCAAGTCAACAATGCCATAAATCATGAGATTCAACAATGACACATGAACCATAAAATTAAACTTAGAGTAGTGTCGTCAGCCAAGCCCATGGTATATGACAGGACCCCACGTCAGCAACCCATCACGTCAAACATTAGGATATTTGATTGAACCGTATCTTATTGTAATCAAACCCGTTTAGATTAATTATTAGGTAACGGGCTGAAAGGGAATAATTAGTGCCCATTAGTAGCCCATCAGATTGGACAGATGGTGCACAGGCCTAGGGAGCCGCGCCATCTGCTCTCCTTTAAAAAGAGGTCGTCCTCCTCATTTGAAAGCATGCAATCAAACAAGTTCTAGTTATCTTTTCTATTTTCCTTCTTCTTTGCCGATTCGGTACCTTGTGATCCTTACGGGTCACAACATTGGTATCAGAGCGGTCTCGATCCATGATGGAGATGCCACCTCGTAAGCAGCCGGCGACGACCAATGAGGCACAACCAGATCTAGGCGTGACTAACGAGGCCACTAGCCCGAAGGCAACCGCGAGAACGACATGGCCAAAATCAGGTCTATGCTTGCGAAACTGCTTCAGTTGCAAACCTCGCAGGCACAAACCATGGCCAAACCAAATAGGGGGGGTGACTCCCTCCGCCAGCTTTTTCTGCACCTAATGGAGAGACGTCACAAGCGGGTGGATCGAGGGGTTATGGTGGATCAGGATCAGGGATCCTCCGCCTAACAACACCATGCAAGGGGTTCGATTTGGATCCCTTAATCAGGCAGGAGATGGCGGCCGTTGGGGAGGAGTACGAGGCATTCCAGGTGTTCGACAAAATGCCTCTATGACCACACCTCTCCGGAATATCCAACTGGAGTTCGATGGGGACTGGGAGGAGCCGCTGGGTCATCAAGGGGGGCTGCGTGGAGGGGCAGAGCCCCGACTGGCTCGTCTTCAACTTCCCCGATACAGTGGAGAAGAAGATCCCACGGAGTAGATCTACAAGGCAGAGAAATTCTTCGACTACCAAGGGACCTATTCAGAGGCCGAACGGCTGCGCATCGCAGCATTCCACCTGGATGGTGATGCCTCATTGTGGTTCCGCTATTACGAAAAGGAGGTTCGATATCCGACATGGGCGTCCTTTGCTGATGAACTCTGCGTGCAGTTTGGCCCCAGTGAATTCCAGGACTTTAACGAGATGTTATCCAGCTTGCGTCAAACCACAACAGTACGAGCATATTATACCGAGTTCATGAAGATTGTCAATCGTTTGCCCGATTGGCCAATGGCTGCTCTTGTGGGTACATTCAAGAGGGGATTGAAGCGAGAGATATCATACAAGATGAGACACTATCCTTGCCACACGATGAGGAATGTGGTACGCCACGCTCGCATCGAAGAGGAAAAACTGGCCCAACAGCGACAAGGTGGACGTGGTGGAATAGTACAAAGGGCCCCTATCAACTCAGTGTTGGGTTCAACACCAGTGCTTGGTCCTTCTTCCGGCCGGCCCATTGCTGCAGGGGCGGTAGCTACGCCTGTCCGTCGACTAACCCAAGCCCAGATGGAAGAACGCAAAGCCAAGGGGTTGTGTTTCAATTGTGACGATAAGTATGTCAAGGGTCATCGTTGTTCAGTTCCAGGAAGCTTATTGATTGTGGAAGGTGACGAGGACATGACCGACCCTATCGAAGAGATGGCCCATGATTATGCTAACGTGCAACCGAAGATCTCCTTGCACGCATATTCGGGCACTTTCACCCCACGCACTATGCGAGTACAGAGGCTGCTCAAACGCCAAGACGTAGCAGTGCTGATTGACAGTGGGTCTACCCACAGCTTCATTAACGACAAGGTGGCACAGCGGTTGGGCTGCTATCTAACGGATGTCAAGCCCTTTGACGTGCTCATTGGGGACAATAAACATCTCATGAGCTCGTGGGTATGTGCCCAGGCCACCCTTACTATCCAGGGGCACACCTTCATTACTGATCTTTTCCTACTACCGACCAAGGGAGCCGACGTCGTCTTAGGGGTCCAATGGCTCCAGGACTTAGGCGATGTGGTCTGGAACTTCATGGCTTTGGTTATGGATTTCGAAGTCCATGGGCAGCGGGTGCGCCTGCAAGGAGTCCAGCCTGGGGCGTTACACACAGCCCAGGCGGTGGGGTCCTTCCGGTTTGCCGCCCAAGGATTGATGTTGCAGCAAAGAGCAAGTGTGGATGTTGCACAGGCCGATGCTCCAGAAGACATGCGCCTCTTGTTGGATGACCATCAGGACCTCCTCTCTGAGCCAACTGGGCTACCGCCGTTCAGGGGCCATGACCATTCTATTCCCATTATTCCTGGTGCAGCGCCGGCTAATGTACGGCCTTACCGTTATCCACACATGCAGAAGACGGAGATTGAATGCCTGGTACAAGACATGCTAAAATCCGGTATCATCCAACCTAGTACTAGTTCTTTCTCTTCACTTGTGTTGTTGGTGCGCAAAAAGGACGGGACGTGGAGGTTCTATGTGGACTATCGCGCCTTGAATGCGATTACGATGAAAGACAAGTATCCTATCCCGGTCATAGAGGAGTTATTGGACGAGTTGGCTGGTGCTATGTTCTTTAGCAAACTCGACTTGCGCTCCGGCTACCATCAGATTCGAATGCAACCGTCCGATGTGCACAAGACGACATTCCGCACACACGACGGTCACTTTTGAGTTTCTGGTCATGCCTTTTGGCCTGACCAATACACCGGCAACATTCCAAAGCCTGATGAATGATCTTTTCCGTCCCTTCCTCCGACAGTTTATTCTGGTATTTTTTTATGACATTCTCATATACAGCAAGTCTTGGACATCCCACCTGGAGCATTTGAGGTTGGTTTTCTCTACTTTAAGAGCAAATTCATTATTTCTTGAAAGATCTAAATGCTCTTTTGGAAGCAAGCAAGTGGAGTACCTGGGCCATATTATTGCCGACAAGGGAGTGGCCACCAACCCAACCAAGGTATCAGCTATGACCTCGTGGCCCGCGCCCACATGTGTTAAAGGCCTTCGCGGATTTCTGGGCTTAACAGGCTACTACCGCCGGTTCATCAGACAATATGGTGTCCTGGCCAGCCCACTTACCGCCCTACTCAAAAAGGGAGCCTTCACCTGGACAGACGAGGCCCAAGATTACTTTGATCGATTGAAGCAGGCCATGGTCACAGCGCCTGTCCTTCTATTGCCGGATTTCACTCTTCCGTTTGTGGTTGAAACGGATGCCTCAGACACGGGCCTGGGGGCGGTCCTATTGCAACAAGACCGCTCTGTGGCCTTCTTTAGCAAACCCCTCTCTGGTCGTTCGTCGCAGCTATCAACGTATGAAAAAGAAATGATGGCCATTGTTCATGCAGTGACAAAATGGCGACCATATTTACTGGGGCGTCGGTTCACCATCCGCGCTGATCATCAGCCTCTTAAATATTTCCTTGAACAGCGGGTATCGACACCAGCGCAGCAACGCTAAGAGAGCAAATTACTGGGGCATGATTATGAAATTGTCTACAAGAAGGGGTCTGAGAACACAGTGGCGGACTCTTTGTCGCACCGGGACAGCATGGGCACATGTCTGGCACTCTCCGTTCTGAGTTGTCCGTTCCTTCCCGACCTCCGCCAGGCGTATAAGGACGACCCCTTCACTCAGCGCCTACTCACACATTTTCAGGAGAAGCCCGCGGATGAGCCGTCCTACACATGGCATGTTGACATTTTATTATGGAGAGGCAGATTATGGGTACCAGATACGGGAGATTTGCGCCAGCGAATCATTTCTCATTTCCATGATACAGTGATGGCGGAGGGTTGCGTCAGGAAGGGGATCCGGCGTAAAAACTTGCCACTATGTTTCTTTGTATGGATTTTGTACCATTTTGATTCCAATAAGAGTCAAATGCGGTATATAATCCATGCCGCTGACCCCAGATCGCTGGGATAAGGCGTATGATGATGATGATGATGATACAGTGATGGCGGGTCATGAAGGTGCGTTTCGGACGTACAAGAGGGTGAGTCAAAGTTTTCTATGGCCTGGCATCCGACGCGCCATCCAGACCTATGTGGCCGCTTGTGACACTTGTCAGCGAGCCAAGGCGGCAACCACTTCTCCGCAGGGATTGCTTCAGCCCCTTCCTATTCCAGATCGGGTTTGGGAGGACGTTTCAATGGATTTTATTGAAGCGTTGCCGGTGGTGCAAGGAAAATCAGTCATTCTAGTTGTGGTGGACCGGCTGTCCAAGGATGCCCACTTCTGCCCCCTGAGCCACCCCTTCACTGCCAGGACGGTGGCGGAAGTTTACGTCAGCAACATCACTAAGTTATATGGAATGCCTACAACTATTGTGTTCGATCGCGATAAGGTATTCCTCTCTAACTTTTGGCGTGAGTTTTTTACTCTACAGGGAACAGCGCTTCACATGAGCACGGCCTATCATCCCCAGACCGATGGCCAAACTGAGGTGGTAAATAGGTGTTTGGAGCAATATTTGAGGTGTTTTGTGGGGGATCAGCCTCGCAAATGGTTACAGCTGCTCCCTTGGGTTGAATGGTCGTATAATACGGCCTATCATACCCGGACGGGCTTTACCCCTTTTGAAGTGGTATATGGCCGACCCCCACCATCGGTTCTCTCTTATGTCCCTCATCGTTCTTCCGTTGCGGAGGTGGATTATATGCTTCAATCGAGGGATGAGGTACTACGACAGTTAAAGGCTAATTTGGCATCAGCGCATAATCGAATGAAGCAGATATATGATAAAAAGCGCACGGACATGGAGTTCTAGGAGGGTGATCTGGTCTGTGTCAGTCCTTCCTCAGCGCCAGACTTCCTAGTTTCGGACGGACCAGGCCAAGCAGGCGCCCTGTTACCATGGACCCTACGCAGTGGTGGAACGTGTTGGCGTAGTGGCTTATCGTCTGGCCTTGCCTCCAGAATCGCTGGTTCATCCTGTCTTCCACGTTTCACGCCTCTGCCGATTTGTTGGTGACCCCACGTCTATGACTATTGGTGGGCCTCTTCCACTTCAAACCCCGGCAGAATCTGACGCACCTGTTCCGGCGTCGATCATTGACAAACGTCGGGTACGGAGAGCTGGGCGTATTACTACAGAGATTTTGGTCGCATGGCGGGGTAAACCGTTTGACGATACTACATGGGAGTTGGAAGACGATATTATGGCTCGTTTTCCGGAGTGGTCGCCTTGAGGACAAGGCGAACAGCGGAGCGTGGTGGATTGTTGTGACGTCAGGCCAAGCCCATGGTATACGACAGCAACCCACGTTAGCAGCCCATCACGTCAGACTTTAAGACATTAGGATATTTGATTGAACCGTATCTTATTGTAATCAAACCCGTTTAGGCTAATTGTTAGGTAACGGGCTGAAAGGGAATAATTAGCGCCCATTAGTGGCCCATCAGATTGGACAGATGGCGCACAGGCCTAGGGAGCCGCGCCATCTGCTCTCTTTAAAAGGAGGTCGTCCTCCTCATTTGAAGGCATGCAATCAAACAAGTTCTAGTTATCTTTTCTATTTTCCTTCTTTGCCGATTCGGTACCTTGTGACGGATCACAACAAGTTATTACAAGAAAAACCATTCAGTTTAAATAATCACCTCAAGCCTAATGCTAAGATCCAAAAGGACCAAAAGAAAAAAGGCTACTATGTGTGTGGTGTAGTTGGACACTATACAAAGCAATGCCGAGAACGCAAGGATAAGGAGAATGGGCAGCAAAACAAAAATGGTGCAAGCTCTTCTCAGGCTAACGTGGTGACATCAGGGACTGGCTTTATTAAGACCGAATATAGGTTAGTAGTTACACTTCTTGAAATTAACTAGCGTGTCACCCTACGGATTGGTGGGTAGACACAGGGGCTAATGTCCATATTGATGCTTCATCCTTTTCTTTCTACCAGGAAAGGAAGAACTGTTATTATGGGCAATTCCTCAGTGGCACAAGTCTATGGAGAAGATAGAGTAGATGTTCCCTTTACTTCGAGGAACACATTGTCTCTTCATAATGTGCATCATGTGCCAGATGTTAGGAAGAACCTTCTTAGTGGTGTATTTTTAAGTCAAGAGGGTTGGTTGACGGACCCAACTGTAAATGTTGGGTTTTAGTTTAGGTAGATGGGCCCAAATTAATTTAGTGGTGTAAGCCCACTAATAAAATTTCCATCTTAGGCCCGCATTTATTATTTGAATGAAATAAGATTGGTAGGAATTTTATTTTCATTAAATTTCATTCTTTTGCCAAGTTTGGAAGGAAATGAAAAGAAATCTTAGATAGGAGATTTCTTTAGTCCTACATAAGAAACACACATGGATGTGATAGAGTGATAGAGTATATATGAGGAAGGTTTCTTCCTCTTTGTATATTTTATGGGTGTGGAGACTCTCCCAAAAGGTGTACACATTCGTTGGTACATTGAAAGGTACACACGCGTGCATGGCGTGGGCGCATTGTGGTGCTTTAGTGGTGCACTTAGCACTTTGCACTACGCACTCGCATCTCGCATCTAGAACCTTTGATTTTATATTAAAGGGCTAATGATTTTAGAGCTTACGAGTCATTGATTATGATCTAACAGTGAGACGGATAATTAGGTAGACAATGGACTGTTAAACCCGTTTATTTTCTTTTTTAAAAGTGTCTGTTCATCTCCCTTTGTGAAAGGGTGCCCGTTCATTTTCTTTAGTGAAAGGAGTCCATTGGATTCTAGTTTATATAAATGGCTACCTTAAACCAAAAATAACACAGACCAATATAACACATTTCGTTCTAAAATTCTCTTCTCCTTATGTGATTCTTCTTCTTGCCAAACCATTTTGGCCGCTGCCCCTCAACAACATTGGCATTTGCACTTGCTTCATTAGAATATATTACAATACCTTTATGTTTCTCACTATGTTTCTCTTCAATTTGGATAGCAACAATCAAATCATCCATAATCATAGCCTCTCGCTTATACTTTAGGGTAACCTAAAAGTCACTCCACGATAGGGGAAGTTTATCAATCAAGGTTGAACCTGTAGTCTCTCATCTATGGGAATACCTTTCCCCACAATTTTCAACACAAGGTTTTGTACTTCAACAACTTGGTCCCGGACAGATTTGTCCTCAACCATTTTAAAGTCGAAATATTTACCGACAACATATTCTTTCCCGAATTTCTTTTCAAGTGCTTCCCAGAGAAATTTTGACAGAAGTAGTATCATAATATAGATCATACAGTTCATTACCCAAAGCACTTAAAATCTGTCCATAGCACAAATCATTATCTTGCTGGAATTTAGAACTAATCTACCAGGTTCATACTCATCGGGATTCACAGCTAATTCAGGATCAGTAATAACATAAAAAATCTTATGCATAGTCAACCAGAACCTCATCTTGTTCTGCCAACGCTTAAAATCTTTCCCATCAAACTTATCAGGCTTAAGAGAATTATTAACACCCATGATAACAACACAATACAACTCGGGAATATCTGTTTCGAACTGTTGAAAATTATGCAAACAAGAGGGATTGTACTTTACCCGTCTGTGTTGAATTATATTCCAATTGAACCTGAAATTGCAAATCAAAATCAAATCATTTGAGGCACAGTGATTTGACACTACTGACTTCGAAACAGATATTGCCGCCCTCTTCGTGCACAGGCTTTCTCCAGCAATCTGTCCCCAAGATACAACGGACCAGTCGACGAGCGGTGCACTCCAACAAGTCTGACCCGAACTCAGAGAAAAAGTAATTGTTGCCTTTGCAGAAGATCAATCACAGAAGGAGAAGAGAATTCCAAAACGAACTGTGTTCTGCCTGTCTGTGTTATTTTTTGTTTAAGGCAGCTATTTATATAAACCAGAATCCAACGAACTCCTTTCACCAAAGGAAACGAATGGGCACCCTTTCAAAAAAGAAAATAAACGGGTTTAATAGTCCATTGTCCATCCAATTACCCGTCTCACTGTTAAATCATAATCAACGGCTCCTAAGCTCCAAAATAATTAGTCGTTTGATAAAAAATCAAAGGTTATAGATGCGAGATACGAACACTAAGTGCAAAGTGCTAAGTGCACTACTAAAGCGCCACAATGCGCGCATTCAACCACACCACGCGCGTGCATGTGTACCTTTTGGTGCACCCACGACTGTGTACACCTTTTAGGGAGAGTCTCCACACATACGATATAGAAAGAGGAAGAAACTTTCCTCATATATACTCTATTACATCCATGTGTGTTTATTATGTGGGACTAAAGAAATCTCCAATCTAAGATTTCTTTTAATTCCCCTCCAAACTTAGCAAAAGAATGAAATTTAATTAAAATAAAATTCCTACCAATCTTATTTCAATCAAATAATAAATGTGGGCCTAAGATGGAAATTCTATTAGTGGGCTTACACCACTAAATTAATTTGGGCCCATCTATCTAAACCAAAACCCAACATTTACATTTGGGTCTGTCAACCAACCCTCTTCACTCAAAAACACACCACTAACAAGGTTATTCCTAACATCCGGCACATGTTGCACATTATGAAGAGACAATATGTTCCCCAAAGTGAAGTGAACATCTACTCTTCCTTCTCCATAGACTTGTGCCACCGAAGAATTACTCATAATAAAAGTTCTTCCTCTTACTTCCCAATAGAAAGAAAATGATGAAGCATCAATACAGATATAGACATTAGCCCCTGTGTCTACCTACCAATCCGTAGGTTGACACGCCAAATTAATTTCAAGTGTAACTACTAACATGTCATCGGTCCTAGCAAAGCGAGTCCCTGATGTTACCACGTTAGCTTGAGAACCGGATTTTTACCCTGTACAAACCCTTTGATAAATTGTCCCTTTAAAATCTCTAAAAAATGTGGGGGGTTATTATATTCTTCCCTCCTTAAAAGAACTCTGAAAATTGTGAGGACTATTGCATTTTTCCATCCTTAAAGAATTTTATCCCCAAAATTTAGATATACTTATTCTCAAACAACTCTGAAAATTGTGGAGGTTCTTTGGTAACACCCTAGTTGCAAAGTATGGCAACTCATGCTTCTACAATTAGGTGTCATAGCACACTGCCGAGAACCAACAAATTATAAGTCGAATTTGACTTCAACCCAAAACCACAACTCTAAGTAGTCATATCTTGAGTGGACTTCCAAACTTGCAAATGAAGGTTATGCTCTGATACCAATTGTCACGGGCCGCATTTTAAAGCCTGCAGAAAATGAGAGAATTCTTTCTCTATACGATCAGACTGAGCATTTAGGCTGTGATAATTGGGGTTCACAAATATGGAAACAAAACCATAATAACATATGCAAAGTCCGATGAAACACACGCAAGTCCTTCATGTGCAAGTCTGTCATTCCTCTCAAAATACACTAGAAATTTTTTATGCTCGCGCCTTATACACATATCCAACTTAATACAAATAGGAGACTGATGTCTACTTTGAAGTAGTTGAATCATCCTTATTCCCAATTGCCTAATACCAAGCACCATGTGAAGCTAGTCTTCTTCTAAAGAAACTGCATCACGAGTGAATGCTGAGTATAAAAATACTCAGTGGGATATCGTAACATAATCATCAATATCAATAGGTGCATTAACATTTTATGCAACCTATTAGAGAATTCCACATAATTCTTTTTCAAGCAATGTCTTATTATTTCACAAATTCATGTTCAAAAGTTGTCTTTATCCTATATAGACAGACTCACTGAATGTCATTCTCACAGACAGTACAAAATTATCGTGATCATACTTTGCATGGTCTTGAATCATCACTGTCAAGGATGAATGCCTTGCCCAATCCTCACCTCAAAATTTGTTTAAGGTACAGCCTTCAGAAAGGGTTTGGCCCACATCAGTTCTCTAGACTCGATATGGATTGGGAAAATGCAACCTTCCGGGATGCTTACGCCTTAAATGTGCACAGTGCAGAGCGTCCAAAAAATCCATAGGGAAATGCTTTAGAGCATAAGCCCAGCCAATGGAAATCACGCCAAGGCATGTGTGATGAAACCTTGGTGAATTTCCTTGTCTTGTCGCACATTCCTTGGTGGATTTTCTTGGTTTCGTCGCACATGTGCAAACACTTCCTGCAACATATGCATACAGTCGCTACAAACATGTGCAAACACTACCTGCGAACAATAAATCCTTATTGCAACACCACAACCCCTCCCTACTTAGTAGTAGGAGTTTTTATCATCCTACTGAAATGGCAACCCGAGTAGTTGTACAAACATCTGCCTTACTCCACTCATGTGCATGTCTTGGCACAACACTCCCCTCCCTATTTGGTAGAGGGAGTTTCTTGCATCCCGTAGGAGTGACACTTTAAGTACGAATACAGGCAAATTCTCACATCATGACACATTTGGCGATTAACATGTTAGCACATTTGGCCATCAACGTGTTGACATATTTTGCCCAACGTGTGCTTTTTTCTCATATCATAACACATTTTGCCATCATGTTGTATCTCGCATCATAGGAAATACGTTGACAGCGTGTTTGTATCTCACATCATAGCAAATGTGTCGCTAACTTATACTCATTTCTACTACATGTGCCTACAATGACTGCAACACAACACCCCTCCCTCTCCCTACTTAGTAGAGGGCATTTCCTGCATCTTGTGAGAGTGGCAACTTAAGTGCTTCACAAGAACACCATAAATAGTGAATTAAACCATAACCCGATTTGTACCCTGTTCAAAACCTTTAATAAACTATCCCTTTTAAAATCTCAAAAAAATTATGGGGGTTATTACATTCTTCCCTCATTAAAAAGAACTTTATCTTCAAAATTCAAATAGACTTATTCTCAAACAGCTCTAAAAATTGTGGGAGTCATTACACGATGCCTCAATCTTATCTCTACCAAAGTGACCTAATAGACCACCGCAATGAAGTTCTTGCATCAATTTCTGCCAAACTGAACATGTAGGAATACACAACTGATTTCCGTTGCACAAAAAACCCTCCTTTAGATGGAAATCTGATTGTGAATAAGAATTGGTCTCACTGATCATGAAAATCTTTATCAATCTAGTATAAATCTTTCAGACAATCAAAAGCAAATATCTAAGTTCTGAGAGTAGTCAACAGAATCATCTTTCTGCTCAAGGCATCTGCAGCCTTAGTCAGTTTTCCTTATTTGTGCCTAATGACAAAAGTGCAATCTTGTAATTCAGCCATCCACCTAGCATGCAACCTGTCCAACTCACTTTGGCTTTGCAAATGCTTCAAAGAGTCATGGGTGTTTCTCTCTAAACCCTGCTTACTTGGACATGGCTCCACCAAGCTGCATCTCCTTACAGGAAACTAACCTTACCTTCATCTCATCATGTACTTCCATGACATCAAAATATTTTTCAACTTCATAGATCCAATCCAAGAAATCATCAATAGATAATTATCCATTAAACACAGTTAACTTGAAATGATAGTGTTGCTGGTACATACCTCTCTGGCTGTGAAGTGCTCCATCTTCTTGACTTGAACTACCATCTTCTATAGTTCTAGCAGCATAAGTTGGTCTAGCTGGTAACTGCTCCCTTCCAACCAACAGGCTCCTGATTATGCTGACCAAACCCAATTCCGCCAGAATATTGTAATTGTTGCCTAATCTTGTGACCATCTGCTGCCGACTATTGAGGGATTCCACCATCCACAAGTGGAATGTGACCCTGCGATGCATTTCTCCTGATTTCTGACCTTTCTGCAAATTGCAAATATGAAACTTCTTCCTGATTTTGCCGAGGAACCAGATTTGAAGAGAATTTCCGCATCTGCTGGATCAGCTGCTGAACTTGTGCATTCGTCTGCTGTTGTGCTTCATTCTACTGTTGAATCACCCTCACCAAAGCTTGAAGGTTGAATGGATCCTCGGCAGCCATTGAAGACTGCTCAACCATGCTTTGATACCAAAATTGATGCAGCAACCAGAAGAACAAAAATTTCTATTGCAAGTTGAGAAAAGAAAGGATTACACTGCTTGAATCCACAAGCTGCCTCTGAATCCACAGAGGAATTACATGAAAAAGAACTGAATCCACAGTTCAAGAGCTCAAATCCATGAGCGGCAATTTCAGAGAACAAATCTCAAATTCAAATTCAAATTACAACAACTTGAGTCCTATTTATAACACCCTTCTAATAGTAAATGTTTTTTCTGCCCCTTCTAGAATCTACAGTTCTAATTAAAATACCCCCATGTAGGATTTATGTAGTTTCTTCTATCTGTTTGACAAATTGCTGCAATGAAGTTGGCAGCCTGCATAAAAAATGCTAACACTTAAAGCATAGGAACGCACAAAACTAATCACCAACGAAAGGTTTTTATTCCTTCAGTAATTCACAAACAAGGACCTAATATAGTTTCTCAAGGCTGAAATTTATCTAAGTAAAAAAAAGTTAAAGCTAAACTCTTAAGTGGACTCTCAAAAGGTCTTAAGAAGAAAATTCAATAACCACGTGTAATAACTGTCAATAAGATATAAGCTTTCAAATTATCCCCATATGGTTATACACAGGAAATCTGCAACATAAATACTAATTAAGATGGATGTCCAAAAACAATCTAAGTTAGTTATGATTAAGTATTTTACATATTCAGCATTCTTAGACTTCCTGCGCAAGCTCATTCACATGCAGTTGCATAGAACAATGCACATATAAAAGCAACAACAGATCAGTTCATCTTCATCATCAGTAAAAAAAGGTATGCATCTTTAATGTATAATAAGAAGAGTGGTTATTATGCTACGAGAATTAATTCATACGTCTTGCAGAGGTCCATGAAATTCACAAAAACTGTCTTTTTTGTTCCTTCTCGGAGAACTTGTGGAGGCCTCATCACTGTTCTCCGCCTATCTCCAGCAAGCTCAGGATTGTTCTCGCGCAATATATTGAAAACCCTACCCAGTAGCTGTAGTTGATACATAAAGAAAAATTAGCTAGAGTTATTACCTTAATGCAAACCAATATCCACGAAGATACTGAACAAATGTGACTCAAGTAAACAACTTCCTATCCACAACTAATAGTAGAAAGATTGAAATGTTGTTTAGCATACAGATAGAAAAAGCACACCTCCTCATACTTATAATCCCTAGTACTGCCTTCCCAAGGATATTGATGCAAGATTATACCCGTGCCTTCTTCCTCCTCACCTATTTGATCTGCAGATGAAATAAGATTCACGTTACTGCAGGTGTAACAATGCGATAATACAATTCTGTACTTACAAATCCAACACTACGAACATATGATTGTATAATTTCATACCATCAAAAGAATCTCCAGCATCGGCATTCTCGTCCTTGAAGGAATCAATATCAACCTAAATAAAAAACAGCAACAAAGAGATATAATCTTTATATGTTTGGCCATATATGTATAAAAGGATATACAAACCCATTTCCCTCCAACATACGTGCTTTTTCTTCTTCTTCTTCATGCCGGTAAAACTAGAGTCGAGCCCGTCAGAAACTTCAAAAAACACAAGCCAATCAAACAATTATATGCAATCAATAACAGGAAGAAACACTTTCTTACTAGAACACCAAAGAGTGTACAAACCTGACAAATTTTCTGTCTTTTCAGCAAGTTGATCCACAACATCATCTGCCTGGTCCGGAATCACAGGCTTTTTCTTTTTCTTCCTTTTCGTAGGATCAAATGGCGCAAGCTGCAGATTAAATAGACAATAAAATTGTCAATTAACGCATACTGAGCAAGCACATCCTCCTAGTATTTTTTTTTTCTTTTTTCTACTATTTCCAGTATTCACAAAGTCTGAACAAATTCAAAAGGAGGAGACTCACATCCGCAGCCTCTTCCTTCACATCTATCAGAGAAGCTTCTTCTGCCATAGTTGTTTGTGAGCCCAAAAAAACCCTGAATTTAAAACAAAAACAGAACCAATTTAACAACCCCTCATTCTAATCACTGGATATTTGTCAATTTTCAGTGAAACAGATCTAAATGGACAACAAAACCTTAAATCTCAATTCGGGGAAACATGCGTAATCTCCGTGAAACAGAATCAAGCGAACAATTTGTAACAAAAAAAAGAATCAAAAGAACAACAAAACCCCAAATTTCACCCACGGAAACTTGTCTAATTCCATTGAAACAGAAGCAAAAGAACAAAAAAACCTCTCCCATCAAGAAAACTTGGTTTAATTTCAGTGAAACAGATCGAAAAGAACAACAATGGGCAGCAAAACCCCGCACCCAACTCGCCAATTTCAGTGTTTCCAACAATTAATATCCAAACTTTTTGCACCGAAATAACACTGGATTTCCACAGCAAGCAGCAAAACATGCCAAATCTAAACGAGAAATGAGAAGAATACTACACGATGAGAAAGACATGAGGAAATATACCTGAGACTGGAGGCAATGAAATCAAGCGAAGACCCTTTCTAGGAATCGATGGGAAAGCGCAGGAGAAGCTGAGTGGAAGGTGTGTGGAGCCGACGGGAAGGGGACGACGTATGTTCGCTGCTAAAAGGGACCGGCGGAGGAACAAAAATGGCATAAGTAAGATTTTATACTGCCGGTAAACCGACCCAACTCGACCTTACTGGTTCGGATTAGGGTTTATTCCTTATGGTCAAATCGGAACGGATTTAATTCTTAAACCATTACCAGTTGGTTTATTGATACAGACCGGGTAGTACGGAAAGTCTTTTTCCCTGTCGGGGGCCAGATTTATCCGAAATAGAGGACTAAGGGCCCGTTTGGTTGCCATTGAAAGAAGCTGGATTCTTAGAATCCAGCTTCTTTTGGGAAATCTCCTCCTGAGGAGATTTCCCAAAAGAAGTGAATTCTTCTTTCAATGGCAAAAGCCGTAAATCCAATGAAAAGCCAATGGCTTTTGTAAAAAAAAAAAAACGCGGCTCCGTACGAAACCGCGTTTTTTTGTGCTAACAAAAGCCCAGCCCTTTTTGTTGGATTTATGGCTTTTGCCATTGAAAGAAGAATTCACTTCTTTTGGGAAATCTCCTCCTGAGGAGATTTCCCAAAAGAAGCTGGATTCTAAGAATCCAGCTTCTTTCAATGGCAACCAAACGGGCCCTAAGATAGGGTAAACTGATAGTGAAAGGTAAAAAAAATATATCAAGCTGAGAATAATAAGGTGATTTGAAAGTGATTTTTATTTATTGTAGAAAACCCGTATGAGAACCTGAAATTAATTATATTTTCAGTCTTTCACCATCAGCATGACTTTTGATAGGTGACTTGCGTTTGGAAACCTAAAAAAAAAAATCAGATATGATTTATGTTTGGCAAAGTCGGTGAAAATTTTTTATTTTGGATGGTGGCGGCGACGGCCATGAGCGACAGTGTTGGTGGTCGGTGGTGGTAGGCGGCGATGGTGGTGGGTGGTAGCGAGGTGGCATGGCCAGTGGTCGATGGCAGTGGTGGTCAGGGCGGCTGTTGGGCGGCTACGGTGGGTGGTGCCGGTCGTGGACGATGGTGATGGTGGAGGTGACGAGAAAAAAAATTTCAGGTTGATGCTCATTCAAATGAAAATCAACATTTTTACCTCTTTTAGGGGTGATTTGCTAATTTTTTCAATTTTCATCTTCAGGAGTGAAAGTTGAGCAAATTAATAATCAAACGCACTAACAGCTTATAGGTGAAAATAGGTGATTTTTTCACCTATCACCATCAGCAGCTCTCATCGAGAAAATCAGTAACCAAATTTGCCCATAAGGAAAATCAGGTTGAAAGGAATTGATCCTTTTCAGAAAATCAGTTTCCAAACACACCCATAGGCTGTGAAAATGGTAATAATATAATAACTCTTTGGGGGAGCCAAATTTGCCTAAAACGAAGGACTAACATAACCTCTTAAAATGGTAAGAATATAATAAGAACCTCAAGGAGCAACTTCTGAAAAAAAATGGGTGTGGAAGTTTGGCCCTTAAAAGAATGAAAGTATGGATGTGATATTTTGGCTTAATTAGTCAACCCTAAAATAAACGAAAGGGAGTGTCAAACCAGCAAGAACCTCTACTAAAAAAACTTTATTATTTAAGTGGTCAATGAACAATCCAAGAAAGTTTTAAATTCTTAAGGCAAATGTGCTTGCATAAATATCAAATTGTTTGAGAAGTTCAACTTGTAATATTGGGTCGTAACCGTCTCAATCGATGTTTGAATTTGTTTGCACAAAGGCTAGAAACCTTCTTGGAGTATTTTGTATGAGCAAAACGTTTTTTTTATAACGAGAGATGTCCTTAATGGATGTGTAAAATTCATGTCGCCGACCCCAAATAGGGAAAAATGTAGTACTTAATTATGATTATAATAAGGAGAAATGTCCTTGTCCTTACAATCCAACTAGAAGGGGTAAGGAAACCGACCTCTTAGAGCATCGTATCCTGTCGTCAATCCCCTTGAGTACACATAAGGCCCACCCATCATACGCATCAGATAAATCGTGATATAATCCCGGGTGGGTGCCCAATAGAGTGAGAAGAATTTTACATCCTTTTTATTTATGTCTTCCCTCGCATACTCCAGTAATAAAAAAAACTTCCATGTCACCCACACGGAAAGGGGAGGAGCGGAAAAATCAGAAAAATGGGAGGACGTAAAATTCTTCCAACAAAGGGTGCGTTTGGAAGCTGATAGGTAAAAGGGTAAAAATTTATATCATTCTAAAAATTATCAAACTGATATTTTATGATCGGTGACAACCCGTTTGGAACCTGAAAGTAAACAAGCGTCATGGTGAAAAATTTCAGGCCTGATTTGTGAAAGGTGAAATATGTTTGAGAACTGAAAATAAATCACGTTGATGTCACCCTCTTTCTCCCTTGTGGTGATGGCGGCGGTGGCCTCGTTGAGCCCCTGAGCCCCCCTCCCCCGGTCGCCGCCGCTGCTGCCTCGTTGAGCCCCCCCACCTCGACGCTACCGCCGGCCTCACCCCTGTGTGTGCGTGCATGACTACCCATCCGCCACCGCACCATTGAGCTAAGGGAGCCCCCCGGTCATATCTCCTTTAAATTTAATCCATTTTTACTATTTTCATCATTATAAGAAAGAGCCCTAAAAATGAGGAAGAATTAAAAAAAATGGGCCAAAATGGATAAAAAATGAGGGAGATATGAACTGTTGAAGTTTGTTCCATTTTAACGGGGAATTACATGATCCAGTTTGTTATCGTGCAATTGATTACACGATAGTACTGGCTATCGAGTAACTGGTTACACTATCGAGTAACTAGTTACACAATAGGACTGGCTATCGAGTAACTGGTTACACTATAGGACTGGTTATCGAGTAACTGATTACACTATAGTACTGCTTATCGAGTAACTGGTTACACTATAGCACTGGTTATCGATAGGACTGGCTATCGAGTAACTGGTTACACTATAGGACTGGCTATCGAGTAACTGATTACACTATAGTACTACTTATCGAGTAACTGGTTACACTATATCACTGGCTATCGTGTAACTGGTTACACTATAAAACTGACTATTGAGTAATTAGTTACACTATAGTACTGCTTATTGAGTAACTGGTTATACTATATCACTGGCTATCGAGTAACTGGTTACACTATAAGACTGACTATCGAGTAACTGGTTACACTATAGTACTGCTTATCGGGTAACTGGTTACACTATATCACTGGCTATCGAGTAACTGGTTACACTATAATACTGCTTATCGAGTAACTGGTTACACTATAGCACTGGCTATCGAGTAACTGGTTACACTATAGTTACTGCCTATCGAGTAACTGGTTACACTATAAAACTGGCTATCGAGTAATCGAGTATGCGATAACTTTTTTAATGGGACAAACTTCAACGATGCATATCTTATTCATTTCTGATCAGTTTTGGCCCATTTTTTTTTTCATTCTTCTTCATTTTTAGTGTTCTTTCTTATAATGATGGAAAAATGTTCAAAAACGGACTACAAATGAGGGAGATATGATGGGGAGTGGGGGTCCCTCGGCTTAACGATGCGGCGGTGGAGGCATCGGGCCAAATACCGGAGTGACCGGCTTTGGACGACCTTAGCAGTTGCTTGGGAGGGGTGGGGAGGTTCCCTCAGCTCAACGGGGCGGCGGCGACGAGGTGGGGGCCTCAATCAGCGGCGGTGGCGACCAGGGGGAAGGGGGCTCAACGAGCGGCGCCAGGAACGGTGGGGCACAAACTCTCTCAGCTCAGCGGGGCACTATTGGGGTGGGGGTACTCAACGGGGGGACGAACCTCAGTGAGAGAGTTGATTTTTTTTTCGTTGAAGAGGTGCGACGATCGATTCGTCAGCCTGATCCTCAACTTTGGTGAGAATCAGCTTTTCAGGGTGAAAGGTGAAAAATTGTCACCTTTCACCTTTGAGGGCCAATTTTCGGCCTTTCATCAAACAAACACTTTTCAGGCCTGAAAGGTGAAAGACTGAAAATTTTTACCTATCACAGTCACCGACCATTTTTCACCTTTTCAGCTTCCAAATACTTTTCAACCTAAAAGATGAAAATTTTCACCTTTCAGGGCTAAAATATGCTTTTTTTTCAGCAAACAAACGCACGAAAGCCATCACGCTAACACCCTCTTGGTTACGGGCACAACGTTTTTTTAGTACACAATTTTGATCGACCAAACGAGGTAGGGCTGCATTGGGAATTTGGAGACCTAAGAATCGACCCGAGCAGTATTGAAGTGACAAAAATATAGGTCGATCCGGTTCGACACAACCGACCTTCTGCCCTCGGGTCCCTGGCCGCCTCTAGCTTCCGGCAGCGCTCCCGTATTCTTACCCCACGAACTCTCGTCGCCGCCGCCGAGGCCCAGCCTCCACCGCCATAGTCGTCTCTCTATCTTTTATCTCTGTTTCCTCCCTTTGATTGTCTGTGATTTTTGCCAGCGGGAGTGGAAAATGGTTGGTTTGCTTGCTTGTTCAATTACTTCATGTTTAACATTGTGCATTGTAATTTGATTTGGATTTGCCTTTTCCGTTGTTTTTCTTTCGTTATTTTCGTGGAAATTTTTAAGAAATCGTATGTGATTGTTTTCATACCTCCAATTGCTACTGCTAAAACAAATTATTTGTGGTTTTTCCTTGATGATTTAGCTAGTTATATTTGATGCTGAACTTTATTTACTTGGATATCTTTTCAGGCCACTCTGAATGATACTTTTTTGGCTGACCTTGAAGAATTATCCGGCGATGAAGAACATGCTGTGAGTATTTGGACTCTTGTATGATGGACTTTTTGTTAAGATTAGCAATTTCCCAACCTAGTCTAAACTTATATACCTGAAATCACGAATTGCTATGATGCTATCTGTATTTTATGATAGGATGATGGAGGAGAGGAATTTGAGAAAATGGAAGAAGATATTGATGATGAAGTAGCGGACATTGAAGCTCTTAATTACGATGATTTGGATAGTGTTTCTAAGCTTCAGAGAACACAACGGTACATTGACACTCTGCAAGTATGTAAAGCTTTATCTTTTCATTGTTTCTCTGATTTTCTAGAGGTTAATGTAAGTATTTAATTAAACTAATGAGTTTTCTGCTATTAAATTGCAGAAAGTTGAAAATGCACTTGGAAAAAGGTCTAATGATTCAAACCAGGGAGTTGTCTTGGAGGATGATCCTGAATACCAATTAATAGTTGACTGCAATGCCTTATCAGTTGATATTGAGAATGAAATTGCTATAATTCACAATTTTATTCGGGACAATTACCGCTTAAAATTTCCTGAACTTCATTCCTTGGTTAATCATCCAATTGATTATGCTCGAGTTGTTAAAAGAATTGGAAATGAAACAGATTTAACCCTTGTAGACCTTGAAGGCCTTTTACCCTCAGCAATCATTATGGTTGTCTCAGTGACAGCCTCTACTACAGCGGGGAGGCCTCTTCCTGAAGATAGTCTTAGAAAGGTTATTGATGCCTGTGACCGAGCTCTTGATCTTGATTCATCTAAGAAGAAAGTGCTAGATTTTGTGGAAAGCAGAATGGGTTACATTGCGCCGAACCTCTCTGCTATAGTTGGAACTGCAGTTGCTGCAAAACTGATGGGGACTGCTGGTGGTCTTTCATCTCTGGCTAAGATGCCAGCTTGCAATGTTCAGCTTCTAGGTACAAAAAAGAAAAATTTGGCTGGATTTTCTACTGCAAGCTCGCAATTCCGTGTGGGGTATTTGGAGCAAACAGATCTTTTTCAAAGCACACCTCCTTCACTTAGGATGAGGGCTTGCCGGTTGTTGGCTGCAAAGTCTACACTAGCTGCACGGGTGGATTCCACTAGAGGTGATTCCACAGGGAAAACTGGGAGGGATTTGAGAGAGGAAATTCGTAAAAAAATTGAAAAGTGGCAAGAGCCGCCTCCAGCAAAGCAACCCAAGCCTCTTCCTGTTCCAGATTCAGAGCCTAAAAAGAAAAGAGGTGGACGTAGGCTGCGAAAAATGAAGGAAAGGTAATCGTTTGTTCTTGTCATTGTTAAGTTTTTTCAGGATGGTAAACATGGTTTTTTTATGAATAATTACCAAGTCTTGCTTGACATATGAGAGTGACATTTGTTACTGACGACTGAGACTAGCCTGGTGTTGTGAACAGAGCAACCCTAGCTGAGTTGTGATTGCGGAATATATTATGCATGAGGTAGAATGCCAGCCCAGATAGTAGCAATCTTACTTTATTTAAATCTTTTGTTTATTTGTTCTGAAATGTTTCAGCGAGCACTAATCTTCTCCCTTTTTTTACTCTGTGTTGCCTCCTGTCTCTCCATCTTGTTGACGAGTTTTGGGATTAGAAGATAAGTGGAGCAAATTATATCTGGGACCATAACTAGAACAGAAACTGCGGTCATCTTTTTTGTCTCATTTAGGAAAAGTGAAATCCCTATTGTTCTCCCAAAGGAGTGGTCTCTTTCTTATAATGTTATGGTTAGTAAATATATGAATTTGAGCATGATTCAGTTTAGAAAAATTTTATAAGTTGTGTCAATTATCACTATAGGCCATTGGTGTTTTGGAGTGCACATATTTTAGGATATCGATGTTCGTTGGCTTTCATTTAATGCTACTGGTTTTGTTTTCTACAGGTATGCAATTACGGATATGAGGAAGTTGGCCAACAGAATGCAATTTGGTGTTCCTGAAGAGAGCTCATTAGGTAGTAACATAATAACATTCATATGTTGATCATTTAGAAGTATGGCAATTTATGTAATGCAAATATTCATGCTTCTTTGTGTAAAGCATATTGATATCTTCACCATTATTGACTTACTGGAAGATAAAGGCAGAGTATGAAGGGCGTTGCATTCCATTTTTCATTGTATCATAGTACTCATAGCATACCTCAATTTGTTTGCCACCTGAAAGCTTATGAAAAATACCATATTTGGCGTGGGTATATGGAGTGAGTTTAACGATTAATTTATTACTTCCATCCGACTTTGATGGTTTAATCACATTCAATTTAATAAGTTGAGTAATTTTCAGTGTGTTCCACACATCTCAATCTGGTCTTTCTGAATAAATGTGCCGTTATCATAGAGACATTAGTATATTATGTGTTTCATATGACTAACAGTTGTATCAACCAGTGCTTTCAAAATGTAACCTTCTTTGTTTATAGTCTCGTCGAGCCTATAAACAAGCAGCTCATCTAGAAAACAGGATTCATTCAGTGGTCACAAATCTCGGTTGAACCTGGGTTATGAAACCAAATTTATGATTGCATCAAGACAATTATATATAGGTTCGGTTTGTTTTCAAGAATGTATAAGTGACTAGAAGGGGAATATATGTGAACTATTGACTGTTGCTTGTAACATAAAACAAGTTGTGTATGTTGTTATATTTGGTATGAAGGAGTCCAACCAATGGTCTAACAAAACTGGCCATGTTTCCAATATGATGGCCTGTCTGGCGATGAACATCAGTACTGATACGATAACTACTCCTGGGAGTTTGGTTAACATTGTCAATAGCTGGCAGAATGACGTCCGTGATGCCCCATGATTTTGCTGTAACGAGCTTTATTGGTAGTTAGTTACTCTTTCTCTGTTGGTCTTAGAAGAATATTTTTGCACAAACCATTTGACACCTATGGGTAATTATGTAATTGACATTCATGTAAGATGCATGAGCCTGGGACATAGTATTTATGGTTTGTGAGAATCTTTGATATTTCTTAAAACAACGATTTATTTTTTTAGACTCACTATTTACCTTTCTTGGCGGAACAGGAGATGGACTCGGTGAAGGTTATGGTATGCTTGGTCAGGCTGGGAGTGGGAAGTTGCGTGTATCTGTTGTTCAGAGTAAACTTGCTGCCAAAGTAGCAAAACGGTGGGCATTCTTGTTTAGTTTCCACGTTATCCCGGTCTTTGAGCATGCCAATTGCCAGCTTTTTCATTGCCCTTCTTTCCCTTTTTTTTCTTGTTATAATTCTAACTTTGATACCTTTCCTTATTGATTGTCTATATCTTATTGTATGAATTAGGTTCAAGGAAAAGAGCTATGGAAGCAGCGGCGCTACTTCAGGGTTGACTTCAAGCTTGGCATTTACACCTGTACAGGTGAACCTCACTTTTGCAACTGTATAAGCTAGATTATGTTATGGGCTACTGATAACATTAACTTGACAAAAGACTTATAGTTTATCTGTATGCTGAGGCTTTCCTTTTCCTTTCTATAGCTTTTAGCTTTTTTTTTCCCATGTTGCACGCTCTATTTAAGATGATAAGACAGCTTTAATTATTAGAGTGTGCTAAGCAGTTGTAGACTGCTAAATAACTATAGCTGCAAGCGAAATGTAGAATCTTTTCTGTGGAAATTTATATGTACATTGCACCTACGATATATTCATGTTTGCATCTTAAAGGTTTGGCTTTCCTCATCTTTCTCTTGAAGCGAGTCTCATACTGTGTGGAAGGACAACTTTTTGCCCAATATTTTTTGTAGTTAGAACCGATTTGATGTCTTTTTTTAGGGAGAAATACAAAACTATTTTAGATGACACTTGTGATACATGTTGGCTATTAAATTCTATGTTCATGAGCTTTCCCATGCAGATGGACTGGTTCTGTTCATGATCTAAACTTTTATATAGTGCTTCAGTTATTTACCTGACAAACTCTGGTTTCTTGCAGGGCATTGAACTCACAAATCCACAGGCACATGCCCACCAGCTTGGGAGTGGCACTCAGAGTACCTATTTTTCCGAAACAGGAACTTTTTCAAAAATCAAAAGGGCTTGAAAACCCACCCTCGTGAATTACTTTTATTTCTAAATATGGTCTAGCTGGACCTTTTATATATTTGTAACCATTTTACCAACTATGAATTGCTATCTTTTGTGGGCTGTTACTAGATAATTATGGATTGGGTGTTTATTCCTCAATTTTTATAGTTAGAGGATTATACAAAATCGAAGATGAGGGTGGACACTGGACAGGTTAATGTAGAACCAAAATGCGGATTGGGGCTTCTTAGCACCAGGAATCAGCATTTTCTGTGTTTCGACTGATCAGGCAGGAGCTGTGCGTAATGCAGCTGGGCACCTTTGTAAACCTTTCGACTCTTTATGTGGTAAATGAGTGGTTGCTATTAAGAGAAAAAATCTGTACTATCACAGATTCACAATGCCAGAGAAGCCTTTTTTGGCCTTTTTAAAATGTAGAGCCGTTTGGCCTATAGCTATCACTGAAGCCGTCAGCTTCAATGAGCAAATTACGATCAATAGAGAATGTTCTTAGAATATTTGAAAGTTCCGTGAAGAAAAATGTGGTGTCATGGACCACTATGATTTCAACATTGGCCACGCATGGGATGATTATAATTTTTGTTAAATTTCATCTTTGCTACTATAATTTGTCGACCGATCGCACCTGTTCCCTCCTTGCTACCACGATTTGTTGTATGATATTGAAAAAATAATATATATTTGAACTATCTAGTTACGCCTATTTGAAAAAGTTGTGTTTAGTGAACTTGAAAATGAAGCTGTTATCCAACACTTCCAAAAAATAGCAAATTATTATAGATGTGTAAGATATTGTAGATATTTTATTTTTATATTATGTATTAATTAAAAAACTATAAATATATAATCGTATTTTAACACATACTTTATCTTAGTTAAAATAGTATATTTTATTATACTTTATTTTTATAATTTATTTTACAAATTTTGAGAAAATTTTATGCCCACCTCATCAAAATTTTTGGCTCCGCCCCTGGCTCATGGAAGCTAGATGAGAACGATCTCATTTAAATTTTTTTCCCTATTTTAATCTATTTTTATAGGGAACGTATAAAGTTTCTAAGCTGACAAACTTTTTTTTTTGCTGAAGTGCTAACCTTTATGTATCACATGTTTTTAGTAAAAATGTACACCACAGATTTTCGTAAGCTGCGAATGTTCAACACCGCAGTTTAATTTGCCCAGTAGAACCTATTTGACTATAGTATATCTTTCAGCAAAATCCTTAATGTCCTGTCCTACCCATTTGCTCTTCCTCCTCGGCGAGGCTCCCTCTCCCTCCCACCGGCAAAGACTCCCGCCCCCCCCCCCCCCCCCCCCCCCCTGCTTCAGCCACGGCTGCATCCTTGATGGCCAGAGCCTGGCTAGATCTGACCTGGCCATCACGGAAGGCCTTGGCAGCTCACCACGGGTGCATGACCACAGCGATTCTGGCTGCACAGCCAGGCTCTGCCCAACGGATGTCAGAATTAATCTAATTTTATATACTCTATCCCGACTAAGGCACAATGAAGAACACAAACTTCCTCTTGAGAACACGTTCAGTACAAGGAGAACGTGATTTTGCATTTAAAAGATGACCCGGGGATAAAGCCCTTTGCAAGATGTAATCACAATATAAGACACTACACCCGATCATCCATTGCAGCATGATTTACACAGTAGTCGACCTTTGATGGGCTTGAGACAAGGATTCGGCAAATCCAATTACTTTTTTCTCAAGCTCGGTTTTGTTGGCCCCCACCAGATGATCAAGCTGTTCTCCATCTCTAAGGAAAAAGAAGGTTGGTGTGGCGCGTATATCCCATGACGAACTAAACTCCTGCATTGCAGATAACATCAGCATTAGCCATCAGCTAAACAATACTCCCTCCGTCCCTTATTTAAGTGTCCAATTGGGTTTTTTAAAATGAACTAATTACTCTTGCCCAATCAATCAGCAAGAGGCCATAGTCATGCTACAAAGATCCTTGCCAGTGGCGGAGCTAGATAAAAAAGACGCCAAACGAAGACTCATACGACATAATGAGAATAGGACACCAAGAAGTTTACTGATAGCTCATCCACATCTACTGATACAAAGCAAAGAGATGGATATTTCTTGGAGAGGTCTGCGTAAATGGGTGCCATTATTCGACAAGGACCGCACCATGAAGCACTAAAATTCACCACAACCTGGAGAGAGAGAGAGAGAGGATGGAGAGGATAAAAGAAAGAGTTAATCCCATTGGCAACCAACAAAATGAGATAATTGCATAAGAAAAATGTTCTCAGGCACCGTCACCATGGCCAACCCCTTGTGACCATAGTCCATAGGGTGGCAATGAAGTACACAGAAATATGGTACATTGACATTTCTATGTACTTTCATTACCACCCTATGGTGCTCATGGTGCCCGTTCAGGCTCGATGGGTTCATTGCATACCCACCATAGTCTAGGCCATGCAGAAAACCGGAAGTTACAACTTTTTTTTCTTTATCGAGACTTCACATCTTTCAAATAAAATGTCAAGGATTATAACACAATTTGCACAAAGAAAATACAACATGCATGCATAATAAAATTTGGCAATCCAGATTATCCAAATAATTAAAGCTTCCTATTGTTCCAGAATTAACAAAAGCAGACTCCAAAAACAAATAATGGAAGATATTTGAGAGGTCACAAAATACATCACAACAAAATTATAGGCATCTTCAATCAAATCTCATATTTTATACAAATACAGGATCTCTGAGTGTCAAATCTTAAAGTGCTTCTTATATAATGTAGAATTGTGGAAAAAAAAACTTAAAGCACTTACAATATTGCCCTCTTTATTGGCTTCAGATATCTTCACATCCCAGTCAAATCTGCTATTTATAATATGGACATTTCCACCACGATAGTCTATCTTGTCCTCTGGGTCATCATCGTGAGTATCCTATTAAGAAAGTTATGCAGGATAATGAAGATATTTTGTGGCTGGAGAAAGAAGTGTACTTGAACTAATTTATAGTGTTTCTCTTAGAAGTAATTATTGTAATCAAAATGCCTCCGGGTTAGTCTTACATCCGAATGATTGGTTTTCTACAAAGACATGCTCTAAACAACAGACTCTTTAAAGTTATTCATTTACTCTCCTCTCTAAAAGGTGCAAGTGCATTGCCTCAAAACCTGCTCACATTTACTGGAACAAGGGAGCGGGAGCACCAACACTCTATATGTGAATGCTACAGCTAAAAAGCACCTATCTCTTCTTTTATATCAGGAAATTTTGTAAACGCAGTAATGAAGAACAAGACATGCAGGCACAATTTGCTTTAACATACCACGTCATCTCTTAATAAGAAATACTTTTTTCTCGTACCTGACTACAACAACCGCCCATCGAAGTTTAAATTACAAGACTGAACTGCTATAATGATTTCAGGCCTGAAGTAAAAAAGTAAAGCATAAGTCAAATAAAATGCAAACATATACTTATCTGCGATGCAGTTAAGAACTGAGAAAGTCCTCAAGGCTAGATGAATACTCCCTCCATCCCACGTAAATGGTCAGGATTAGATACCCAAAATAACCTACTCCCTCTGTCCGGAACTATCATTAACATAAGGTTAATATAATGATTCCAGACGGAGAGAGTATTTTCGTTCATTTTGGATTTCCAATCCAGACAATTAATGTGGGACCGAGGGAGAGTATACAAACATTGCCAATGGAAAGAAACATATTTGGAAAGGAATCTTGCTGTTAATAAATTAAGCACAGGTGTACATCTGCCAGGGATATACTTTTTTTTGTTTGAGAATAGAGATATACTTCTTTTTGTCTGAGAACAGATATATACTTCTTGGACTTAACTAAAATGACAAATACGAAAAGTATTAACTTGACATTCAACTTAAAATCATTTCTTTTATATAAGCAATTAGTTATATTAACTCCTCCACAAATGCTATCTAGCTATCCTCTGTTCAACGCTTTAATTGCAATTTGGGGGCTTCTTCTAGTAGACTTCTACCCATTTCAAACAGTGATTTCAAATATACCTAGGCATGCTAACCGCTGACAACGTCACAAATCTCCCCCCATCTTGAGAACCATTTCATACATCTTGATCCAAAATTTATCACGAACCAATACCACATTACAACATCTAGTTACGAGAAAAACCTAGGTTTTCTGTCAAAATCAATATACACTGTTCCACCACTTTCTATTCAATGCGTGTTTTCAGATCACGATCCTAAACTAAAAAAAGCAAGGTAAATTGATTCATAAACGCATGCAGATTAAAAGAAAAAAAGGCATAATGATGCAAAACATTATTTCTAGCCAGAATTAGCCCCAGAAAACGAAAATTATCAGAAAAACAGCCAAGCGACCTGAAGGTGATGATGAGAACGCGTTCAGGAAATTCCGACCCCGAATTTCCAGAAGCAACTGGACGCCAGGGGACCGTACGAGGACGAGGGAATTTTCCGATATAATGGACTTCTTCTTCTATTTTGTTCTTTCTCTGAAACTGAAACTGCGCAGGAGCAAGGAGCAGCTCTGTTTCTCTTCCGTCCTTTGGAGACCACAGGAGCGTGGGGCATGGAAAGACCGGCGGCCGAGAGACGCGCCGCCGATCAAATGACCAACTAGCCCCCGACGACTTACAAAATTTGGCGGCATTCCATTCCATTGGAACTTGGAAGGAGCGGGTCAATTACGTATGGGTCAATCCAGATAAATTATTAGGTACTCCTGGTAAATGCCACATGGGATTTACTCTCGTTATATAGGAACCGTTGATCCCGGGGATGTGGCCGTTCGTGTACATAATATATGCCTATACGGTGATGTATCTCGGATCGGGTTGGGCCGGTAATAAATTTAAAGTAATGTTAAACCCCGTGCCCTATAAGCCGTATTTTTTTCATGTTCAGGGTTGATGGCTGTCAGATCACTTGATCTGACGGCTCTCACCTCGGACATGGGAATTAATTTCCTGGAGCACACGTTTACAGTATGTGCGCCGTTGAGTATTGTGCGTGTTGTACTCAATAATTTCTTTGTAGTAAGACATGACGCCTGAGATAAGAACCAATATTTGCGAAATCGACACGACCCAAGATAATACCCAAAATTAGATATATGCCCGAAATTTAAAGAACGGACTCGACCCATGTGAGGAACCGAAGTACAAGATATTTAACACATCTTGGGTCGGATTAGTTCCAAATATCTATGTCAGCCACAAATTGTGTTGGTTCATGCACAAATCATGAAACGATCCTAATATGCATCATAAAAATTAAATTAATGTATTCAAGGTGAAAGGAGTCTTGGAAGAGTTAGAATTGAGGTAGAAAATAGAAGGGGTATAATTTTCTATATAAATAAATTTGGATCAGGTTGGATTTTGGATTTCATGGACTGGATCTGACCTGACTCGAGAAACACGCTGTTTATTTATTTCCTGGAACCAACCCTACCCGAGATAGTGTCATGCCCCAAAATCCCTGACTTCGATCGGAGTGCGGAAGTCTTCGTCAATACTATCTTTGGTGAGGTTGGAACCCTGAGACGCGACTTGGGATAGTCGAATCAATTGGTCAATTACATCATCTCAAAAGAATGTGCAATCGACAATACTAGGATCACTCAAGAACGTGGGAACTCGTCATCAAATCTCAAAATAAAACATTGTATATGTATTAAATGAATCTTACATAGTCTTTATTACATCAATTCTCATAAATTGTCAATCAAAAGAAAGCATCAAAGCTATGGCACACAACGGCCAGAAATATCAAACTAAGCAAATAGCTGAAAATTCTTTTATTCATCTTCAAGTCTTCTACGCCACCTTCATGTCCTGCAATTGTCCTGGATCACTGATCTTTCACGCCTACATTAGAAGATGTATGAGTATTTCGCAGAAATACCCAGTAGGATACAAAAATCCACCGGAGACACAATAATAATGTGAAAAAAGATTTACTCAATAGAACATGAATATATAATATCTGAAGGACTGATCACAAGGTTTACTTCACCTGAACAGAAATGTTAGTTAATAAATAAAAATTTCTGGGTATTACAGGGCCAATCTTCATCCGGTTCCAGGCAGTTGGGTTGGGTTGTATTTTTAACTGCAGGCCCTACTCCTGGAGTATTAAATAATTTTTCGATATGTGAGCATACCTTCCCCCCCATAACCATGTGGGCCCAAGAGGGTTGACCTAACTTATTGATTAACAAGGATTTGGCTCAAATACACCTCAACTCCTCTAGAAACATTGAAATGCACTTTTGTAGCTCATAAAACAAGAAATACTCATCTACACATGTGATAACATGTGCAAAATTACCTAATTTCCCCCTCTCTCTAGTGCATCCAGTGTTTCTCGAAGATTTGAGGTGTATTTCAGACAAATCCCTTGGATTCATATGTAAAATTAACTTGACAATCATACGATTAACATTGAAGCTCGGGTTTAAGGATGAGATCAAGATCCCAAGAACCAACCCTTACTAGGAAATAAGATACTCGAGATTTGGAGGTAGGGACTGAGATTGGACCCAAGAACGTTGTCTTATATGTTTTTGCTCATTCTTTTTGTGTTATTATTTATTTATTATTTTTTTTCTTATGAATATATTTCAAATTTATTGAGACACTTTCTTGTGCGGATGACAAATTTGCAAATAGTACTTCGTCACTCGGCTATGAGTACATCTCGACTCCGCCACTCTTCTATCCTTTCCTCTAATAGCCATGGTCGTTTATTCAACTGAAGGTTGCAATCTTATGTGTAATGGGGCTCTTTTCCAGGCTTGTAAAACTTTAACGGATGGTTGGGGGGGTATTTTGGGAAGAATATTTGTCATTCCCAGGTTATATGGTATTTGAACCGAAAGTCCATGTAATATGAAATTTCTGGCTCATTGGTGAGGTAATGTTGAAAAACCTCCAATACCTGCCATTTAATGTTAATCCTATCCTCTCCATCTTAGGTAGAGTAGAGGCGGCCATTGAAGAGGATCGTAGACAAATTACAGCATTCTTGGTTGATATCTTCAAAGGATTGAGCCTTTCCACCATACATGGTTGACCTGTAATTTTAAGATTAGATTTTGCGGTTTAGGAGCTCAAGTCAAGCTTAACAACTATTTTTAAACTAAAATTTCTTACATAGAAACATAGGAAGCACGGATACGGCAAAATTGCTTCCATATCCGTATCTGACACATATCGGATATGGGAGCGACATGGCAGTATGTGTGTTATGCCGTATCCGACATAAGAGATATATATTTTTTGCGCGTTTACATTACCGCTAAAGGCGTATGGCCTAATGGTGAAGGTAGTGTTATTTTCGGTAGAGGTAGAAGGTTCTTTTTTTGTGGCACTCTTGCCTGCTAGAAGTAATGAATAAAAAATAAATTTAATTTTGTAATTGTAATTTTTACAATGTTTAAGAGGAAAAAATGTAGTAATATAGTACTAAAAATATATTTAAGATTTATATAAATAATATTTTATTAGCTCGTATTGTGTTGCCATATTTGTATCCGTATTTCCTAACCATAGATAGGCACTAAAGAGGAAAATGGCGTAATGGGTATTAATCAGATTGCCCAACCCAGAGTTAGTATAGGCCCAAAGGCCCATAACCAGTAGTATGCTGCTGGCATATGTATTACTCCAGCAATAGAGGAAAAGTAAGCGTGCGTGTGCGTTTGCATGCGAAGGCACATTGCGAGCCGTTTGTTTATCTCAGGTGATACCTACGGAAGTTCTTAAAACTCGGTTCCATCATTACCTGGCTGACTTTGCTCCCTCGTGACCAAAAACACACAAGAGTAATTTAACTCACATTCAAATGCAGACAGGCTTCATGAGAGGGAGGGAATATTTTGAAACAGTTTTACACAAACAAAGCTTTTGTGAAGTAAAAACACAAAGAAAGTTACACGAAGGGAGTCCAAGACACTTGAAATCCATTCTTAGGATTGAGGACTTTGACATAATTGCTCTAACTATGGCCTTGTTTCTTCAAGAAGGACCTAATTTACTATCAATCATTGTCCACATCTCTGTCTTTCTGGTACAATCTCTCTCTCTCACCAAGGAAAGTGTTGGGAGAGGGGAGCCGCACCATCACTTTCCTTGACCCTCGCCAACCTGCATAAACACATACCACCACTGATAATAGTCAAATGAACAAATATCAATGAAATCCAACTCAGAAAGAAAAATTTCTCGATAATCCATGCATTCCTTGGCCACATATAGCTTGCAAGGTCCCACATTACTTGCCCAATAGCATACCTCGGTCCCGCATGTCATCATTTGTCCACCTCATCAGCTGACGTTCCACCCTCCACGTTTTCCTTCTGAAAAATCTTTCATTACTCCCTCAGTCTTGCAGTAGATGCCCACATGGTCAATGGATTTTGAATTTTTTTCACCTCGTTGGAGTTTCCACCATCGAATAAAAATCAACCATTTTTCAGATTAAGCTATTGGAATAGGACAGAAATAGTATTATTTTAATCAACTTGCAAAATCCATACCAAAGACCTATCAATTAAACCCAAAATAGAGATTCAATATATTCATCATAGGCACATACACCAACCAAGACACACCCTTTTTGCTCTCCCTTCTTTTCTTCACTATTTCTTAAATTAATAATATAAATAAATATCTACCCACAGTAAAAAAAGAAAATCACAAAATTGGCCGACAATTTATATCCTCCTCCGGTCTACTAATAACAGTCCAACTTCCCTACAGTGGCAATTTATTAATTAAAAAATAAGGAACTCGTCCGGGTTGAAGCTCAACTCCGCCAGCCCCTCCTCCCCTACCCAGCCCCCGTGTCTCTCCGGCCACCAGTCTGGCTCCGGAAGCGTCACCGGAAAGTCGACACAGCTGAGGCCAAAGGCGTCGACAGCGCCGAAGTCATCAAACGGCATCTCAAAATCAACATAACCGAGCACGGAAGTCGGGGACGAGATATTCGGCGCACACGCCTCGTTGCCGCCCCTGCAGTTAATCTCCATCTCACTTTTGGCAGATACCTTCATCATAGACGACGATGACGGGAAGTTTGTAATGGCCTCGGGGCCCCTCAGCCTCACAGCCGCGCGGTCGTACACGGACGCCGCCTCCTCCGCCGTGTCGTAAGTTCCCAGCCAGACTCGCTTCCCCTGCTCCGGGTCCCGGATCTCCGCCGCGAACCGTCCCCACGGCCGCCGCCTCACGCCAACAAACCGCCTCGGCACCTCCGGCTCCATAGGGGTCGTCTCTGTCACTCTCTGCCTCTTCACCTTCCGTCGGTTGCCGACGCCCGGGACAAGGCGGATGTCAACTCTATTCACGTGGCGCTTGACCCGGCGGACTGCGGAGTCCTCATCGTCATCGCTAGACGAGTCAGTAGCGTCTTCGTCAGTCACAAGGATCCGAACGACCTGCCGGGCGGAGCATCCCGATCGCCGGCGTTTGCCGACTTCTCCTAAGCAGACCGATTTGCGTGTGGTCTGCACGTGCTCGGAGAACTTCACGCGTGTCCAGGTTCTCTGGCCACGGCAAGAGATGACCGAATTCATCGGATCAGTCGGCGGAAACGACCGATAAACGGATCAGCGCAGCGAAAGAGAAAGTAAAGGGTTTTTATCAGGGTTTAGGGGCGTGGGAAACGGAGACACCGTTTTCTCCGTCGTCGGCACCTGGATTTCCAGAGCTTAAGAGAAGCAGCCAGAGCGCTATCACGGTGACTACTGGTAGTAGTAGAACTGTGGCCTTCACACATGGGAAAATAAAAAGAGGAAAGGAAAGGAAAGGAAAAAGATGGAGTTTGGTTTGCTTTCCGTCTGAGATTTTCTTTCAGGAAAGCGAATCCGGCATCCTGCGGCGGAAGGTATCCTTCTTTCTCCGCAGGATTTCGGGGAAAGGTTTACTGAGATTCTTCTTTCACTTGCTCGTGATTTTCAGAGAGAAATGATGATGGGTCGGAGCGGGAGGGAGAGTGAGGGCACGAGGGGTTTTTATAAACATAGATGGGCAAAATGGGGAATAGTGGGTTGTTTTGTGCGTGAGGAAAACGAGCCAGCTGTTTTCAGACTTTTTATTTTGACTTGTGAAATTACCGCAAGGGCGTTGTGGCATAGTGTAATAACGGGGATGCCCGTTCCGTTTGTGACGGGGCAGATGTTATGGAAGGAATGCTCGGTGCCCTGCGAGTCATGCACACTCGGGTAACAAAGTAAGCGATCACAATCTTCGAAGAAATTTCGTATTAATTTACAATTTACTAATCGTAATCTTGTATGAAAATTCAAAAGGTAAGATAAATAAAGTTGATTGCTTTGAGCCGTTCTTGTCCGTAGTTACCAACCCTTTTATGCCCCACTTGGCCTTTTTTTTTTAAAAAAAAAATCTAAGTAAATTGTAAATTATCCCCCACTTTACTTTTCATTTTAACGCCGCCGTTGCCACTGACTAGTTCCCAAATCCCAATAGCTGATCAGACACTCATGAATGGGTATTCTTGTCTTTAACCTTGAACATACTGATTTTATTGGATGAGCAGATAGCAAGTTTTTTAGAAAGGAAGATTTTATTAGTAGTGAATTGATAACTGTCTTGATTAGGCAAGTGGCCCAACCCTATCCCCCGGGTTACCATATTTCCGTGCTCTTCCATTGCTAGCTAGTGTAGTAACCTAGATAATGCCATTCACCGAGGCAAGTAAGGAACAAGGCTTGAAACTTCTGGTTCCTCATGTCCCGACGACTCATAGAGTCCTCCGTTTTTCACCTAAAGGGCTCCTGTTGCTCAAATCAATTTGCTCCCATATTGTTTATTGCAATATATTGTACTATTGAAATCAATCTCAGCATGACTGCATGCATGCCGAGGCAGTTCATGTTGGGTAAAAAAGGTTGATAAGAGTAGGAAAGAGAAGTTGGCTTGGAAAGGAAGCAAGAAGTGGGACTACTTGGAAGGATTATTAGATTTCAGACGGTGATTTTGGGTGGTGATCCAGACTCCTAGTCCAACTCGTGGGTGCTAGGAGATAAATTAAAAAAGTGTTGAACAGAATTGCATGCGGCAAAAGTCTGGAATGCTTCTTTGCTTGTCAATCAAGCTTCTTTCTCCTCCTACGCCTCTAATAATAAATTTAAGAAACACCCATTCTAGTTATTTTATCTAGAATACGATGATATCATCATCATCCCAAATAAATTGAATTCTGTTTGTAAAAATTTCAATCCTTTGCCAGATTTATCAATCTATTTCATTTTGGAAAAAAGTATATATGAGCCACAATGCATATCTGCAATGTACCTTGAGGAGGTTCATTGCGCACTGTGGTATTGAGATCCGATGGCGGGTTAAAAAACTGGCGTGCATCTGAGTGCATTTCGCCACGGAGTGCAAATGCACTCAGGTGCACGCAAACACGTGTGTGCCAGGCACGTATCAACATGACTGTTTTCATCATAAACTTGCTTGCCGTGTAAAGACATCTGAAAGTCAAATACATGTAAGAACTAAGAAACTGCAAGAAGTAGACAAATAAAGCATTAAGCAGGAACATGAGAGAGACACACAAGGGTAGGATTTTATTCGTCTTTCTACACTTCTTCTTACCCTTTCTTTCCATGCAGCTTCATAATCCCATATAACAATGTTCAAAGTACCTTTTTAATGATGGTATTCAAATGACTTGGACCTCGATTTTGTTATTCCTTGATAAACTCTTGATAGGAAAAGGAAAGGACCATTGACCTTCAAGAGTGGTAGATATCTGACACCTTCCTCACCCCCTTTGTGAGCACTCTAAATTCCCATTCAGAGATTCTCTCCCAGTTTGGTCCAGGCCACTGACAATTAGGTTTCGGCTTGTTTATTTTTCATAGATTTTTACACCACTGTAGTAGTCTGTAGGAGTGAACCTACTCTAGTAGTGGCACTGGGCAGTGGCACAGGGGGTTGGGCAGGGAAAATTATTGGCTACGCGCCGCGCAGGGAGAACAGTGTGCTCATCACCAATGGGTGATGGGCACCTCTCCCTTCTTGTAATGATTGCCCCCAAGGGGACCCACAAGCAGGGAGACGTGCTCATCACCCATTGGTGATGAGCACACTGTTACCATGCTCGGCGCGCAGGTAATAACTTCTCGGTTGGGCAGAGCTTAGTTGAGGTTGGGTGGAGACTGCAGAAACAGGGTGGGCTGAGTTTAGTGTTTTAAATTTTTCACGAGGGGAACGAGAATGTTCACAAGGTGTACGGACATGAGCCTGGACTCGTGGCCCTGGCCAGCGTCGTTATTGTGTCCTACTATTCAACAACTTTTACCTAACTTTTCAGTCATTCTGTTTTTTTGACAGGAACACATTCACCTAAGTTGAATATGTATGAATGTGGTACAATATACTGAATAATTAAGGAAAATGCTTCTTCTCCAGCTTATTTATCACCGCCACTCTCGCAGGCCTCTCATAGAAATGTTGTGGGCTCCAACTGACCCGTAGGGGTGGCCGTGATAAATAAGCGGCAGGAATAGCACCACTCAATAAGTAATGATTTTGTCTTTTAGCAAAAAAATGAGTAATGAAATACTCTTGGCCCTTGGGTTAATGGTATGGAATGTAAGGGACAGGATGGCGGGCCAGCATCTACCTCTTCCCCTAACTAACACGATTCTCCGCTCTAGGAACCAAACTGGACAAGAATAAACATGGCATTGAATTTCTTTTAGGGAAAAGATTTGCAGGCGTCCCAGTTTACTTCAAAGTAAAAGAAAGGTAAAATCATGTTAAATTAGAGGGGAAAAAGTAAGCGGGTTAACTAGACTAAGGGGCCATTTGGGGTGTGAAAAAGTGTTTATATCCATAGTGGATTTTGGACGTCCATTGTAGCATCCATGTTTTTTCTATATCCAGCCTGAAACACGTCCTGAGGTGTTTCAGCTGGATATGAAAAAAAACCAGGATGCTACAGTATAGCAAAACATCGGGTCTGGATATTTTGCTTTTAATGACGCCCCAAACGGCCTATTGATGGCCAGGCGAAGCTTCCTAAACAGAGGTTCTGGGTTCGAAGTTCGAACCCCTGCGTGTTAAAAAGAGTAATGTTTTTACTACTACTTGTTTGAAGGCTAATCAGTTCCAAAGCTTCTTCCGAGTAGGACAACGGTATCATATACTCCCTCCATTCGAAAATACTCTTCCTATTTAGAAAAACAAAAATTATTCCTTGCACAAGGGCACAAAAGAGAGGTAGGGATGACGTGAACCTTCCGGATTATCTTCTTTGTTTTGGAGATCTCTCTCGGCCGCTGATACTCACCGCCTCCGCCCCTTCCTCGCCCCTGTCCTCAGTTTTTCTTCATCTACGCCGGAGATCTCAATTGCCCAAGCTGTTCTCGTTTTCTTCATCTTCCAGTGCGGTCGAACAAGACACAAGAGGGTTTTGTGGTCAGAGGCGGCGGTTTGCGGAGGAGGTAGCAAAATCAAAGATGACACCATTAGAGAGCTGGAGGGGTCCCGGGTAGAGCTCTTGGAGAAGTCCGCAGAGGTTGCCATCCACAGACCACCCGGGGCCTGATGGAGACCTGTGGCCACCTACAGCTAAGACCCCCAAAAATGCAGGTCATGTTTGAGAGTTCGTTGCTAAGCAAGGTTGTATCGCCGTGATCCTCCCCTTCTAGCACTTTAACAGAAGATATAGTTTTTGAAATGAATCTATGGAGAGGTGGTAAGTGACGGTTTTCTCTGGCATGATTTCACCGGAAAAAATGGCAAATCTTGGCGAGGAGGTCACTCTACTCGCAAAGAACACGGCACATTGTGGGTCCCAATGTATAATAAATACGAAGAAATTTCCAAATCTATACAGTATTTCCGAATGGAGGAGTAATTAACATCAAAATCCTACATACTAGGCTACTTAGGGCTGCGCCATTGGAACATCAACATCTGAACGCATCTGCACGGCAATAAAATAAGCAATCTCCTGAACAACTCCAAACCACTTTCTCCCCCATTGCTTTCCTTTTGCACCCTGCAGCTTCCACGCGCCTTCATATGGATTACTCTGCACCACAAGAAATAGATTGTCAAGGCGGCCGACCAGGCCCATAATTGTCTACATCAGTGTGCTTAATGTTCGGTGCACACATGTGTGCTTCAATTATTGATAGAATCATTAAGATGTCATATTTCCCGGACTAATGTTCATATAAGTATCTAACACAACCTTGATCTCATATAATCCCTCCTTCCTAAATAACTGTCACATCCTAAAAAAAAGTAGGTAGTATAATGTAATGTTTTATTTGGTGTTTAAAAATTACTAACATTCATTTCAAAAAAAAAAAAAAACTAACACGTGAAAAACAAAGTACGACAGTTAACATGGAACAGATATTTTCTTTTCTTATATAACACCGTAATTGTTAAGAAATGTAGATTTACATATAGTGGATACCGAGTTGTAATTTGAAAAATTTCACCATGCAATAAGTCATAAATAGATAAGTTAAGTTCTGTGCATTCAATAGTCCACAAACAAAAAAAAAATTGTGCATTCAAACCAACTCGAATAGATTTAGATTCAGTGCCCAAAACAAAAGGCAGCATAAACATTCAAGACTCATCCATAGACCATAATTCCACTAATCAGTAGGGTGAGGACAAAAAATAACAAAGCTCAAAGAGACAAATTCAGTACTATTCAAGAGCTTCCAACCAAAACATTTCTTACTAGAAAATTAACAAGCTATACCAGGAAACCAACAACATTCCAATAGCACCACAACAGGTTTTTTATCATAACAAGTCATCCCCACAAGTTCTGGAAATAAAATTCCACAGCAGATATCCTAAGTTCAGATATTTTTTAGCATTCCTCTGCTCCAACCCTCTTAGACAAAATAAGATGATAACCTGCCTTTCTGCTGGAAAATAACAATAAACAAAGTTTATCTAGAATCAGAGGGCTAGCCACTTCCTTCGAGGATCAGCCCATGGCGTATTTCTGAGTCCAGCTCCGGGCCGTAGTCTCATACTTGTTCCTATCAGTTTTGTACATATGAGCAATTTCAGGGACAAGTGGGTCATCAGGGTTTGGGTCGGTCAATAGAGAGCATATGGATAAAAGAACCTGAAATGAGGAGAAGCAAGAGTTTTTTGTTATTTAGACTTTAAAACATGTTCAGTCAAAACACAAATACTAGGCACAAACATCTGTTACTTGAGATTTCCAACGATACACATTCAGTCATTTTACAAACACTTGTCACACAGCTTCTTACAATGAAAGTGTGATTAGCATTGATTGTCAAAGTCTCTCACTTAGCACAAAAGGCCAGAAAATTTATCTCTAAATAGGAAGCGTTCTAAAAGCTCAACTATGTAAGCCCTCAATTTCCAACAGATCCTGGCAGCTGCACAAATATACCCGACCCCTACGACAAGCGGAGGTAGAAATTCAACCTCACAACTATTTCGAATGATAAAAACAAAAACCTCATAACTCCTCTGTACATTTGGGAGTACTCTTAAATGGCCATGACCAATTTAACAGAGATTGACAATCACCAAACAGTAAATTTCATGTTGTGGAAAGCAAAGTTACAATTACTTCAACATACACCATAACGACAGTACCACAACCACTAAATCAGTGTCGTTATTTTGTATTCAATCAGTGTGCAAGCAGCAGGTTTTGCTTTAACTCAAGCACTTCAACAATTAAATATTTAGACTTCCAATTTTTTTCTTATAAAAGTCACTCTCTGCCTCATCACCAGATTACAGCAAAGACACGCATCAACTAAAACTTTGACAAAGGACATTTTCTGAGTTTTCTAAATAGCAAATTAAAAAATTGTGACGCAAATGTCATAATACTAGTATCAATATATCAAATTCATGTTCCCACTATAAGTTCCAAGAGAAGGTTTACAGAAAAAAGACATGGATGAGAGTGGAAGGAAACATCATCAAATTGCAGCTCCTGGCATAAATATGTTGGAACCAGATATCATCTTGCCCTATTTAGGGATTTAGACAACAAAATTCAGAAGTGAAAGTAGGTTGAGCATACCTTTGAGATTGTAAGTGCCGGACTCCATTGCTCTTTAAGAATATCTAAGCAGATACTCCCATTGCTATTGATGTTTGGATGGAATACCTTGGTCCTAAATGCAACCTATAAAGTATCTACTTACTGTTAAAAATAATATGGGACACATATCATGCCTTAAGCATTAAATCTTGACCTCTTCTTACACAAACAGAAACAAAACGCACTCAAACAAGGATTGGTGTGAAACAAATTTCAAACAATAACCTTGTATGCCCATCTCTGTGTACGTAAATGCTAGAGAGAGAGTATCTAGAACTACAGTGAAAAATTGCTCATGGACCCCTTGGAGCAAGTGTCTTCTACATGATTCAACAGAATTTCTCAAACACCACAGCGGGAGGCTTTTTACATTGTTTATGTACGAATAGTTTGTCAGTAATTAGCAATGACCTTTGGATTGGTCCGCTCAATTAAATCTCTAAGAAGATATCTTTCTTTACATGCAAAGATGATTAATCAACACTAGTGACAACATTTGACAATCAATGGCTTACAGAGGTCCCTATATATATATATGGGAAAAGTTTAAATGAGATCGCTCTCATATGGCTTATATGAGGCCACTTTAAATCGTAGCCATTGGATCTTAATCTGACGGCTACAAATAGCTATAATGATTTCACTTAACCCTTGATGTGACACACTCACCTACCCATTGATTTGATATCCATCCTCCGATCGGAATCCAATGGCTATAAAGATTGGCCTCATGCTCCTTGTATGAGAACGATCTCATGTAAACCCTTCCCTATATATATATATATATATATATATATATATATATAGGGAAAAGTTTAAATGAGATCGCTCTCATATTACTTATATGAGGCCACTTTGAATCATAGCTGTTGGATCTTGATCTGACGGCTACAAATATCCATAATGATCTCACCCACTCCTTGATGTGACACACTCACCTACCTATTGATTTGATATCCACCATCCGATCGGAATCTAACGGCAATAAAGATTGGCCTCATGCTCCTTATATGAGAACGATCTCATGTAAACTCATCTCATATATATATATATATATATATATAAGGTGGACCACAATGACTTGCAAGGAACTAGCAAGAAGAGACTTGGCAATGTTATGACTTAGATGTGGAAATAATTTATGATAAAGACAATCGAGGAAGGTGAGGATGACGTCAAGTCATCATGCCCCTTATGCCCTGGGCGACACACGTGCTACAATGGCAGGGACAAAGGGTCGCGAATCGGGCGATTTCTTGAAAACACGCTTTAGATATGAAACTTTGTGTATTCAGAGATGCCCTCGTTATCCCCAATAAAATGGCTCGGCAACAGATTGCTTCTTCCAAAACGCGCCCTGTCCATTCTGCTCGCAACAATCCAATTAGTTATCCAAGTGAAAAAATGGAGTCGGCTGTTAATCGATTCAGAAGATGGAGTGTGAATCGAATCTCCCATTATTCCTCAGTAGCTCAGTGGTAGAGTGGTCGGCTGTTAACTGATTGGGCGTAGGTTCGAATCCTACTTGGGGAGATACCAGCATTCTTAAGACCAAACCAAAGAGTCGAGCAGAAGCGGAAAAAAAAGGGAGAGCTTTCTGTTCCTGGTTCTCCTGTATAGGCAGAATGGGACGACATGTTCATGATGAGGATCAACGGAGGAAGACCGCAGATAATTTAAGTTTTATAAAATTAAAATAAGATGGAAACTGTTGTGGATGACGATCATAAATTAAGACAAATGAATTCTCTATACCTCATAATTACCTTTTCTGACTCCTTGAGTTTACAAATTTTAATCAACTGCAATTAGAGCGTGCAATCTCTTCTCTTTCCATAAATACCTTTTTTAATCCCTTTCTTTCGTTCCAATTCTATATAAACACTAAGTAGCATTTAAGTAAAATAACATACATAAAAAAACTACATATGCTTTACAAGATAGTAACATCAATGTCAAACTTGCATTAAAAGCATGCTGAGTATGGAGAACACCTTTGGGGGCTTAAAAGGATAATCTGGAGGAAAGTGGATAGTGACAAGGAATACTCCCCCTGCATAAGGGCTGTCTGGAGGACCCATAATAGTTGCTTGCCAGTGAAACATGTCCTCGGCAACAGGACCTATGCAAACAAGAATAGAGTAACCAATTTCAATACAAGCAGCATTCTCTAAAAAAAAAATCAGTTTGCATAACAAATTTCAATGCAACTCTTATCTTTTCTTTTTGGGAAGAAAAAAAGCCAGCTAAGGCAAATGTTAAAATATAGCTCATTCAGGATCAATCAAGTAAGAAAGAAAGGTGGACAAGGACACAGAATAAGTAGTAAGAAGATAAAAAATACTATCTAACAGTATAACGGTACGAACAGTTGTCCACGCAAAATGGTTGGGTGGATGATACAATAATGATGGCACTGGTGGCCTAAAACAAAATGCATCCTATACAGCCTTGACCAGTAACACTCCAAACTAGCAACATGTACAGGAAGTAGGAGAAAATCCGCACATGAGAAATAAGTGGTGAACAGAAAAAATTAATTGGTCATGGAAGACGAGCTATTTCGAGGGGACCTGGTGCTCCACTCAATGTCACTCGAAATGATAACTAGAAGAAAGAAGGTGTATGCTATATTAATTGTGAGTCTGTGACCCATCCATACTCAAAGAGCACAAACGTATAGCTCAGTTACTAAACTTATACTTGACCCCATTTATAACAAAACACCCCATAAATCTACAATCCATGTGACGGAAGAGAATGGACAAAAAACCCATCAGCACAACAGATAACGGCTTAAGAAATCAAAGTAAATAGCTAGCAAACAGTATAACAAATTTGCCATGAGAAAAACATATATCTAATCTGAATTGTACAGAAAGAGAAGAGATACAACACAAGTTTAACAGTATTAAGACATACCAGCACTGCAAGAGGTAGGAGGGTCCTTTTGAAGGTCCTTAAGTTCCTTTAATATCCGCTTTGACGCCATAGACTCTGGCTACATAGTACAAAAAGACCATAAAAAATAAAAACTGAAAACTTTAAATCGACTAAAAGAAAGTACCAACTAACACCACATAACACAAGCTACCACTAGTATACAAAATGTATTTATGATCCCAATTGGCAATCAAAGAAGGCATTCCTACTTAAGAAAGATTATACTTCCCCAGATCGAATCCAACGAAAATCCCAAACTTGGAAGAACAAACAGAGTGTCATCCAATCAGGCATTATCACTACAGGTACACGATGGATTGACAACCAAAACACAATAGTACCGCAAGCTTACTGCCATAGGAAAACGATCGAACAGCCAACTAATGATTGCATATTTTATCTAAATGAACTAAAAACTGGATTCTAAATCCCCCAGGATAGTACGATTTTCCAATATGGTGAATTTGCAGAGTAGAACAAAACCAGAGCAGCTACAAATCGTGCTAAAATTAGGTGATGGAAAAAGGGAATACCAGGTATAAGATCGAGGGAGGGAATCTAGTTTGATTTCAGAGGAAGAAAGAGATGGCGGCCGGTAAAGTGGCCGGAAGGGCTTTCAAGCAAGAGCCCGGCAACCACCAAACCCCCACCTTCTCTGAAACCGCTGATTTTTCGCCGAAATTCCAGGAGAAGAAATGAGGAAGAAGGGGGATCCCCAGTTTATCAGGGCTTTAAAAAGACATTATTACCCTTGTCCTGCTTAACCAATGAATGCCGGAAGTTGTTGGATTATAAATTACCGATTCTCGCGGAATTATGATTCCTGAAAGGAAAATGCTAGTCCTCACGGTGCACTTCTCACGAAAAACCTCCCACATTACCTGGCATTGATATTATGCAGGCCAGGTCATAAGGCCAATTCTATTACTGGATCGGCATACAAGAAGTCACGAATCGAAGAACTAAGATTTGTCCATTCAAACAAACATGCACAAATTAAGTGCCCAAAGACAAAGGCAACATAACAATGGACACATCCATAAAATAAATTCCACTAGTCGCTACAGTCAGGACTAACCAAGAGGTCCAAGACAAAAGAGAAAAATTCAGTATCATGTGGGTGACAGAGCTTCCCACCAAGACATTTCTTAACAGAAGATTAACAAGGTACAAGGCAAACCAGCAAACATTCAGATAGTACCACAACAGGTTTTTAGTTATAAGAATTTAAACCCCACATGTTCTGGAAATGAGATTCCAACAAGTTCAAATATTTTTCACAGAATTCCACTGTTTGCTCGACCCCTCTTAGATGGAATCAGATGATAACCTTCCTTCCACTGAGAAATAACATTAAATCAAGGTTATCTACAACTAAATCAGAGGGCGAGCCGCCTTTGAGGATCAGCCCATGGCGTATTTCTGTGTCCAGCTCCGCGCAGTAGTCTCATACTTGTTCCTGTCGGTTTTGTACATGTGAGCAATTTCTGGCACAAGTGGGTCATCAGGGTTTGGGTCGGTCAATAGAGAGCATATGGATAGAAGAACCTGAAATATAAAGAAGAGTCGGTTATTTGAAATTTTAAAACAAATTGAGTCAAACTATCAACCAAGAAATGGATAGAAGAACCTGAAATATAAAGAAGAGTCAGTTATTTGAAATTTTAAAACAAATTGAGTCAAACTATCAACCAAGAAAAAAGTTGTTACTTAAGAATTCCAAATAGATTGAACAACATTACAAACGCTTGTTGTCACACAACTCTTTTTGCAGTGGAAATGTGATCACCAGCTTTGCTTGTTAAAGCCTCACTTAGTAACACCACTAATACAAAAGGCCAAAAAATGAATCTCCTAACATGAAACGTACTAAAAGGTCATGTATGCAAGTTCACAATTTCCAACAGATGCTGGGGGGGTGAACAGATAGTTTCCCCAATAACAAAAAGAAACAACGTGAAGCTGATAACAGCCTTCATTTGTAAATTTTGGGTAATCTTAAATGGCCAGAAACCAAAGATACAACTACTTCAACATACACCACAAGGACAAGACCATAACAGCTCAATGGTTGTTGTTATTTCTATACTTCAGCATCATACAACCTGCAGGTGTAGCTTAAACGCAATTGAATAGCTACACTTCCATGTACCAAAAAAAAAAGAAGAATATCTGCACTTAAAATTTTTCATATTAAAGTCATATCTTGCCTCATCAGCAGAATGGGGCAAAATCAGCAAACAGGCCATCAACAAATAACTTTGAATTTCTAAATAAAAGACAAATTAGGATAATACAGACATAACTGCAATCAGTCCCGTTAGCATTTTTGTGAGTCTTTTTCTAGCAGGAAAGCACTATTTCTAGCATCAAGATATCAAAATCCTGAGGATTCCCGCTATAAGGTTCCTAAAGAACTAGAAGGTTTACACAGAAAGATGTGGAAGAGGGTGAAAAAATATCATCACATTGCAGCTGTTCAGGTGAATATGTTTGGATGTATATATCATCTTGCTAAAAACCATACCTAATATTATGAGACTCAATTACAACCATAACAGTACCTAAGATAAGTGATTTAAACAACAAACTTCGAATCTAAAAGTTGAGCATACCTTTGAGATTGTAAGTGCGGGACTCCATTGCTCCTTAAGAATATCTAAGCAAATACTCCCATTGCTATTGATATTTGGATGGAACACCTTGGTCCTAAAAGCAACCTATATATTCACTGTTAAAATTTTTTTTGAACCCACATCATACTTGAGCAATAAACCTGGACCTCATCTTATGCAAAAAGAAGCCAAGCAAACTCAAACAAGCAATAAATTTCAAGAAATAATATACCCATCTGTATGTATGTAAAATAACAAGAGAGTATCTAGGAATACAGTAAAAAAATAGCTTACATAACCCCTTGGAACAAGCAGCTTTCACGTGAGTACATTCTACAAAAATTCCGGAATACCACAGCAGGCAGCTTTTTACATTGTGTATGTAGAAATAGTTTGTGAGTAATTGGCAGTAATCGTTACAATTTGCCTTCTCAATTAAAACTCTAAAATAGGTATCTTTCTTCACAGCCAAGAAGCACCACAAACAGCATTTTATAACAAGATATGACAATTGATAGCTCACAGAGGCTCCTACTATAAAAGAGGGTGACCCACAATGACTTTCAAGGAGTCAGCAAGAATTGACTTGGCAAAATACGGCTTCCATATGGAAACAATTTATGGTAGAGCCAATGACTACTAAAGGGGCATAGGGTTCATGATGATGATCAACCAAGGAAGACAAAAGATAATTTAAATTTTTTTCATTTTTTCTTGCATTAGATATTAAGGCCAAGCGATGAAGCAGAAACCATGTACCCAATCCCATAATCATAATCATAATCATAATCAAGTAGCGCCTTTTCCCAACTATTTGGGGTCGGCGACATGGATATTACTCCTCCATGTACCCAGTCCCATACAAATGAAAAAAGATGGAAATGATTATGGACAATGATGGTAAATTTACACATACAGATCCTCTAAGATCCATGGTTACCTTTTTCGGCCTCATTGAGTTAACAAATTTTGATTAATTGCATTAAAGTAAACATTCTCTTCTCTTTTTGTAATTTAAATTAGATAGCCTTCCAAGATAGTAACAAACAATGTCAAACTTGCATAAAAGGATGCTGAACATTGAGAATACCTTTGGGGGTTTAAAAGGATAGTCTGGAGGAAAGTGGATGGTGACCAGGAATACTCCCCCTGCATAAGGACTGTCTGGAGGACCCATAATAGTTGCTTGCCAGTGAAACATGTCCTCTGCAACAGGACCTACGCAGATAGGTATAGAATCACTAGTGTCAATATAAGGACCAACTTTTAAAAAAAATAAATCAATTCGCGATCAAATTCAATGCAACTCTTCGTTTAATAATTTAAATACGGCCAGATAAACACAACAACATTCAAATACGGCCACGGAAGACACAAGACAGAAGAGGTGAACAGACTCTTGGTGTGATGTCCAGGGCGCGGCCTTGAAGCAGAGGACCTGAGTTCAAACTCTTATTCCATTGGCTAAGAGGTTAACAGATTTGACTGGTGTGTAAGTTGTGTGGGCTGTGTACGCACCCAAGAGGATTGGTGGCGGGATACGATGCTCTAAAAGGCTGGTTGCCCTGCCCCTTCTAGTTGGGTCTTAAGGACTAGGACACCCAACAGATAATATTAATCGGTCATGGAAGACGGGCTGCTTCAAGGGGACCTTGCTGCTCCACCCTTAATGAAAACTAGTAGAAAGAAGGTGCGATGGTGTACAAAAAATTGCGACCCTTCCAAACTCAAGGGCACTAAATAATTAGCTCGGGTACTAAACTTATAGTTGACTACAACTAAAACAAAACAGCCCTTAAGAGAATGGAAAAATAACCATCAGCACAACATATAGATATCGGCTAAGCAAATCAAACTAAAGATCTAGCAAAGAGGATAACGGAAATTCCATGTATAATCTGAAATCTACAAACAGAGAAGGGATGCAACATCAGTTTTCCAATATTCAGACATATACCAGCACTGCAAGAGGTAGGAGGGTCCTTTTGGAGGTCCTTAAGTTCCTTTAAAATCCGCTTTGACGCCATAGACACCGGCTGCACATTACAAACATAACACAAAAGATGGAAACTTTAAGAAAGTAGGAGCTACAACACAAATCACAATATAACATTAGCTGTACAGATTAATTATCCAAAAAAAACATTGGCTGTGCAGAACAGTAAAGATTCCAGTTCCAATTCGATAACTTATTTTAAAAAACTAAAGTTTCCAGATCTAATCCATGAAACCCCAAAATCAAGCTAACAAACTATTTCATAAAATCAGGCATCACGACAACATATACAACACTACGGATCCACGACCTAGCACCTCCAAAACACAATAAAGCCACGAGCTTTCCCAGCTGCGACAGAACAATCGATCGGACAGCCACCCCATGAATTCATATCTGCTCTAAACGAATCGAAAACCGCAATTTCTCCAAAAAAATAACCATAATCCGAAATTGTAATTCTGCATAATTAAATACAAAAGAGCAACGACTAATCGTGCTGAATCAAGTGATGAGAAAAGAAAATACCGGGTGGGAAGATCGAGGGCGGAAATCTAGTTGGATTTCAAAGGGAGAAAAAGAAGAAGGCCGGAAAAAGGATTGGGCTTTCCAAGAGCGCCCGGCCACCAGACCCCCCTTCCTCCTTCTGACAACCGCTGATTCCTTCCAAGAAGATGCAGCAGAAGCCGAAGGGGATCCCAAGAAAAAGACAGGATTACCCTTTGTCTAAAACAATTAAAAATCCGAAGGTACGAAGTTAGAAGGAAAAAGTTCAAATGAGATCTGTCTCCGTTCATGTTTGATATTGATCTGACGGCTATAATATGAATGATTAACTTCACATTCATTTATCACTGATTTGATACTTACCATAAGATCAGAATCTAATCATCTAAAATTTTGAATAACGTTAGACTGCCCACCTGGAATTATAAGGGAATTAGGGGTCGGCCTGCCCCTTCTAGATCCCCATTATAAAAAAAAGGTCCTAAGCAAAGGCTATATGTTATAATTGAGACAACCTGTTAAGCACTGAGCAGATCTGTTTAGTTTATTACTCCCTCTGTCCAATGAAGTCTGTCTGCAATGAAAATGTTAAATCTATTGAACTCAAATGCCCGTACATACAAGACTTTCCCCCCTCTTCTTCATTTTTGGTTGTGAGGGAGCAAAATCAGCCATGAAATCATCCAAATACAGAGATGTTCCATTTCCTCGAGCAAGTTTTTTTTATAAAAAGAAGCAGGTTTTAGGAAGCAGGATTTAAACCATCAGGTTGTTGCTGTGATGATGATTATAACCCGTTTTTATCCGGTACCTATGATTGGTGGGCCTGAATTTTTTTTAAATAGAGACTTTGTAATTAAGTGGAGAGATAGCATAAATCTTAGCAACAAGGAAAAGATAGTGATAACCCTACAGCAGATTCTTACACATCTCCTTACAAAGCTGATATGTATGGAAACGACTGGGTGAACTGATGTAGGGTCACATCAATTGACCTATTCATTTCTATACACATCAGCTGTGTATGGAAAATGTGTATAAATCTGCTGTATAAATATCATTTCCCTTAAAAAAATAGTAGCATTTGGGTAATATAGTGTCATGATTCTAGGTTACTAGTACAATCCGATAACAGTACTGTTATAAAATACAAAATTACCAATTAGGTACCTACTGCTTTCCTACTATTCTCTGCATTCTCCACCGGATCCCAATACCTCTCTTTCTTTCAAAGAACGAAAGAAAACAGGTATTTTAGGCTCTGAACTTTTGCACGCCGAGAAGAGAGTGTGATCGTCTTCCGTGGGGTGAACAGTCCTCTCACATTGTCATACTTGTGAATCCATTATGAGGGTATTTTTGTCTTCTTGTTTGATATCAAGGTAAAATTTTTTTTTTGGGCAACTACTAGCTCCAATGAGGAGTTCATACCCTACGGTCTAGCCACGCCCCTTAGGGCTATGACCCGGAGGCAGATGTCCACCGTCTGAAAATACACAAACGGTGGATGACCACCGACCATGTAATGAGGTGGGCTGGCTAAACTATGGGGTGGGCCGGATGGCGAACTACTCGTCCAACATCAAATAGACTGCCATTCGCGCATGGGCATGGCCCATGGGCCGTTTACGTGGGTCTTGCCGCTCGACAGCACAGCGAGCTCTGAACTCTGAAGTCCGTCCGAATGCGGTTGGCTAAAATCTTGGATTCGTCGAGGTGGAAGTCGGGGACGATTTGAAAATCCTCCGACACTTTCCTTCCATCTCAGTTCTCTGCATCCAATTCAAGCCTCCTTCTCGTCTTCTCGATCGAATCAGGTGGTTGCCGGCGCCGGTGAGTCAAGATGGGCAGCGAGAGCGAGCCGGCGAAGCTGCTCCTCCCCTACCTTCAGAGGGCCGACGAGTTGCAGAAGCACGAACCCCTCGTCGCCTACTACTGTAATTCCATCCTTTATCATCATCAATTTGCATTCAATGCTCTCCCCGACCACCTTATTCTACTACAATCATTCCCGAACAAGTTTAAATTCGACTCTTTTTGTTTGTTTTTTCACAATTTTTATATTTTGTCTTCCTCCAATGCCAATTGCTGCTTGTTTGGCAGGTCGATTGTATGCGATGGAGCGGGGACTGAAGATTCCGGCCAAGGAGCGGACCAAAACCACCAATGCTCTCCTCGTCTCCCTCATGAACCAGCTCGAAAAGGTCCCAACTTGTCCTTCCTTACTCCAATGTTTTCGTGTAAAAAGTTTCTTCTTTTTTGAACTATGAATTTTTTGTCTGATGAATGCTTTGGCTACCATATTTTTGTGTTTTCCTGACAATGGAAAAGTTTCAGACTTTATTTCGTTAAGCGTATTAAAAGCTTCTTCCTGGTCTTTCTCTAAGTAGATGTAGTGTCATTGAATTTTTTTAGTTATTTCTTCTGGATATTGATATGGTTTATGGTTTAAGAGTCTAAGACCCTTCGGTTGTATATGGCATCCACTCGGTTTAGTTTTAATACTCAAGTCCCCGAGCAACTGCTATAAATTGACCATCACTAGGTACTCATACGTTTAAGGCTGTGCAGTAGGTTATTGGTTCTTTAGTAATACGATCTTTTCAATGTTTTTCAAGCTCTGAGTAAGTTGGTGACTCTTTGGTAAACATACGCTTATGATCAGAAATTGTGTCAGAATAGTCTGGAATTGAGATGTCTCCTCTGAACACCTATAGAGAAGGTGAAGGAACACAAGTTGATGTGTGATTCATGGGCCTATGGGTCACACATCACAAGGGGAGAAATGCTGAAGTCTAATTCCCATTGACACCCCTGAAAAAGCGCTTGAGACAATGAATAACATGCTTAAACTCATATGAGCAATCAATACCATTTGAACTATGTCCGGAATGGTATTGCAGAATGTGTGGTGTATTGTGTGCTGCAAGAGAAATGCTGTTGACTGAGTTATGGACCCTGTGGTCATGATCCCTGATCGCAAGCTCATAGTTGTGGATAAATAAATGTCTTCTTCTGCCGTCTTCGAATTGCTGGATAAAACCCTTCTTCAACTGTGCTGCCTTATAATTATTACTTTAAACCTCCTGTAATCTCTGCTTTTATGCTGGAAATTGAAGTCAGTAACATTTGTTTTATCTTCCTCTTATGTCATATTTGAAGGGAGAGAGACCATAAGCTTTCTTTGCAATTGCGAGGACCAGTGCTAATTTAGAACACACATTTCCAAACCAGGAATAGAGAGTAAGTTTTGAGCATTGAATTGAGAAAAAAAAACTAAAAATTGATGAGAACTGGAACCTACATAAAAAGATGAGAGTTATGAACTGGAATTAAATAAGAGGAGGCATTGTAACCCTGAGTTTAGAAGGCAGTGAACTTGGTGACTCGCTCATTTTAGTGAAAAGTGACATCTAAAAAGTGGATTACATGATGAACAACGTGGAGCCACTTGTTCAGTTTGAACTGTAACACATTCTTGTGTACAAATATGGGCTAAATGCATGGGCACACTGTTTGTTACATAGCTGACTCTAGTGAAAAAGAATATATTGAAATAATAGGACACTGATTACCTCTGCTGGAGGGATCGATTGATTGCCATATGCTGGCATGTAATGCATGGCATACTGAAGCAGTTAGAAGAGTTGACGTGGTTCTTATTTTCTCATATATACACATTACTAAGATTTCACCTCGCATTTCATGAAAATCAGCATAATATATGGCTGCAGATTAAGTCTGTTAGAGGAGTTGTTTAGACAAGTCTTATTTATTTTTTTATGTTCAAGTAATTTCCTGTTTTGGTACTCACTTTGTATTAGGAGATCTGATCCCTATATAATGACCAATTTTCCCTTTTCTGTAATCTAGACTTCTCTATAAAATAATACAGATATATTTTACCGCATTCTATCAAAGTCATCCCTTCTTAAATAGTATGCATAGAGATGGATTCTATCTATAGATTTCTTTTAATTCCAAGAACCAAGAACATTGAAGGTTGATGTACATAACATCCTGGTTTCCATAAAAAAATGGAGCTTTTTGACATGTTTGGCTTTGGCAATAACCACCACCAGATTAATTTGATGGGAAATAAAAGTCATGTACAAATGGCATACTAGGTAGGATGTCAAATGGTCTTGACAGCTCTAACTGTTTTTGTGCATATTTTTTTATAAATATATACCCCCTCCATCCTGAAATACCTGCCACATCCTAAAAAAGTAGGTAGTGTTATTTATACTACCAACTTTATAAGGATGTGGCAGGTATTTTAGGACAGAGGAAGCAGAATATAGTTACAATACATTGTAGTCAGTTATGTAAATGTGAACTATCCACTCTCATTACAACGTTTACCCCTTAAAAGGAGTTGAATCTTCGTCCAGTGGGGCTTGGCAGGAGTAGGACTATGTCTTTTGATTTCTGTGTTGTTGTTGTTGTGTGTGCGCGCTTTTCAGGACTTACGTCTTCTAATTTGTGTGTGTTGGGGTTGGGGAAGGTTGAAGGTTGGACTGTTTCACACCGCTATTATGTAGTTCCAACATGACTGTCCTTTATAAATTGTGTAATCTCTCTATCTCTCTCCCACCCTACAAATTTTTTGGGTAGCAGGGATTTTCACTATCTTCTTCATTCAATTTGTCTCAAGGAATTTAATTTTGTAGATCAAATTTCAAATGTTTGTTTCTTTTGCTGCATTTAGTTGAAGGGAGATAAGAAATATAAGTAAATTACCTTGCTTGACTTTCAAGTTGAGATAAAATAGGTTTCTTTTATTTCGATTTTAGATGGTGTTGGGTTCTTTTAGTTTTGTCTTGTATGACATTCTGTCAAAATTAGGAGAACATTGAATAACAGAAGCTCTCCTTCTGGAAGGATGTTTTATGCTTGGCACTGACCTCACATATGTGATGACTATAATTTTTTCTAGGACAAGAAGTCGCTAAATTTGGGAAGTGAGGATAGCCTGTATCTGGAGGGATTCGCCTCAAATGTCTTTGCTAAAGCCGACAAGCAGGACCGAGCTGGACGAGCTGACCTGTATGCCTTATTTGTTTATCTGGAATTCCATTGTCATGCATATGACTAAGTTTGGGTTCTTTGTACAGGAATACTGCTAAAACTTTCTATGCTGCAAGTATATTCTTTGAGATTGTTAATCAGTTTGGTGAACTGCAGCCTGATGTAAGTTTGATATCTCCTGTATTTGAGTGAACTCTTGCAAATTTTAATGTTTATGGAAGTTTCTTGTCTAATGAGGGGAAAGTTCAGGTGCGATTGTCTAATTTATAGACAATAAATTTTTTTATGCGCCATTTTTCACTTTTGGCAGCTAGAACAAAAACAGAAATATGCTGCTTGGAAAGCTGCAGATATTAGGAAAGCTTTGAAGGAAGGGAGGAAGCCTGAGCCAGGTCCACCGGGTGGTGAGAAGGATATCTCAAACTCACCTTCAGCCACATATGTAAGTCTGTCAAATTCAATGTTTTGCAGAAAACTGGTTTTGTCAAGCTACAAAACAGTATGTAAGCTCCACATACTTTTCAGGATCTTGGTCGGAATGAAAGCATAGGAAGGAATGAAAGCTTTGCAGGGAGCCAGCCAAGAGTTGACACATCATCTCGTCCTGTTGATGATACTTATACCCATCAGCCTTCGTCTTATGCTCCCACTTCACCTCCTTCGTACCCTTCGTCTGACTACCCTACCCATGATTTCCAACCACCTCCACCCCCACCCCCACCCCCACCTGCCAACAGGCCAGAAAACTCAGCATATCATCAGCCTTATGAACACACCCACGTTTATTCACCGGACCCTAACTATACTTCAAGCCATGTTGATAACTATACTTCGAGCAGTGTTGATTCTACGTCATATAATTATGCCAATTTCCAGTCTTACCCTAGTTTCAATGAAAGCAGTTTACCGGCAACCTCTGGAAATTACCCTTCTTATTATCAAGGCTCTAATGGTGCCTACTCTCAGCCACAAGCGGGCCCTGAAGAATCAAATCATCCAGTGACACCACCTTACAATACTGGCGGAGTGGGTGAGACCAATCCAGGAAGATCTTCCCAATCTGCCTTTGCTTTTAGCTATGATATCAATTATAAGCCACCAGCGGAAAAGATTGCTGAAGCACATAAAGCGGCAAAATTTGCTGTTGGGGCTCTTGCATTTGATGATGTGACTGTAGCTGTCGATTTTCTAAGGCAAGCTCTGGAAATGTTAACCAAGCGGACAGCAGGTGACTGAGTTGTATGCATCTGTATAACAATTTCTTCTCTTCAGCATGGTGCTTCATAGAGGAGGTTATTTTGTACAGCTTGATTACCGATAGTGCTTGTTATCATGTTATGTTTTTTCTTTTTGGTACAGCATGTTATGTTATTCACATACGGATACATCCTATGTTTTGTAGATAACTATTGTACTCCCCTTTTTCCACGCTTCGAGGCTCGAGCATCTGTATACTAGGTCAAGCTTGATGGAGCCATTTTGCGTGTTTCCCACCTTTCGACGAGCTAGGTGATCTCATTCATTATCTAGGCCGGGACACTTCCATACGTTTAAATAAACGGGCCGATCTGAGACTTGTCTATGTTTGAGCCCATGCTCTTGACAGCCCTCATGCTGATAAAATTACGTTGAATTTTGCACGTCCGAGGCTCATTCATCGAGTCTCTTGCTAAATGTTGGATCAAAAGTCCCCAAGTTAGTTTAGCAAAAAAAAAAAAAAAAAAGGTCCCAAAGTTGACAAATGCTGCCGCAAAGGAGATGGGTCGTTGGGAGTTTGGTGGTGGTCTTTTTCAGATTGTGAGACACATGTTCACTCACTTTGGGCTGAGTCATTGCAATCAATCAATTTTTTTTTTGCTACATTGCAATCAATCAATTTGATCTCAAAAGCCTTGCATTATTCAATCGATAGTCGCGGTCTTTTAGCTCCTGAAAGCCACAATCTGGGCCACAACAAAGGGCCTATAAACGAGAGAATGGTGAGGAATCCCGAGTAGAGATATGGGGATACAGAAAGATATTTATTGACCATTGGTTTCACGATGTTGAGTAGGTGGGCCTACCTTGGCATTAAAAAAGTGAAAGTGGGCCCTGTCATATAACGCAATCAGGCTCTGAAGTCTGAAACAATTTATGAGTAGATAAGGGTGGGCCTATCCATGACAGCAGCCCATTTATGAGTCATCTCTTATGATTTTCGTCAGTCACCAACCTGTCCCAAGCCCATCCCAATCGGCTCAGTGCGCCGCCGCCGCCCTCGCCTTGGGAGTGAGCTGAAGCCGAACTAAAGCCGCTGATCCTAAGTTCTCGGGAGGGAGGGGCCCACTCTTGACTTATTCAATTCAGTTTTGAAATTTAAAAAGTTTTGAAATAAATGGGGCGGGCTTCCCGCCTGCAGCATGAGCTGTCGGGCAAGTCGCGACAAGACGGCCGTGGGCCCACGCGTCGCAACGCGCGGGAATGGGGTGGGGTTTTGAGGGCGTAATTCCCAAAGGCGCGGGAGTGGTGGGTCGGTAAAATTCACCCTGAATGATGGATTATATTACGGGATTACCAGTCTGCAGGCAAATGGTGGGGAAAACTTCTGATTTGCTGTGGCATGTGTGCAATCAAGCAAATTGAATGTACTGAATTGTTCCTTTTCAAGCTCTGAAATGACATTCACGTCCTTTTCCTTCCATTTTCACTTCATTGCCCAATGTTTAGCAAGAAAAATAAATGAAGATGACTGATTAAAGTCCCACGGTAGAATCGATAATAGCGTGAAAAAATTCATATATAAACTGTTTTTTAAGGATTACTTATCACAATTAAAGTACATTGAACAAGAAGAAAAATATTTTTTGCACCATCTATCACCATCCATGCTTCATGTAAGCAACCTGAGGGGCCGTTTAGGGTATGAAAAATTAGCTCCATCCACATTGAAAAATTCAGGGAAGATGGAGCTAATTTTTCACACCCCGAATGGCCCCACTGAGTACAAATACATTTTTGTGAAATGAATGTATATTCTTTTTTTTTTTTGCTCAGAATGTTTAGTGATGGGGTGATTTTTGTATTATGGGTTTGCCTAAGTGGCCATTGTCAAGCTAAAAACAAATCCAATATTAAAAATTATATAAGGCAATAAATTTCAAAAAATGCTACTTCTCCCGTTTTACTTTCACGGTATGCTACCTCTCCCGTTTTTCTTTCACTACACTAACACGTGAGGTTGGCCGTGATAAATAGAGGGGAAGGAATAACAGTACTCATAAATTTCTAACACGTACTTATCCAAAAACATAATCTTATGACCGCTTACCCATGCTTGAAGACGAAAAACCGCTTTTAAGCCGTCTAATAATACTAAATCCAACATTTGTTAAATTCTGCCCATCTCTCTCATGATACACAATCAGCGTTTCATAAAAACTTGAGATTTAGCAGAAGTTATTTGACAGCGTTAATACTATTCGAAGTTGCTACAAAAAATGTAATTTATGGAACTTGCTTTTTTTTTTCCTTCTCAATGTTGTCAATCAAACTCGCTTCAGACGACGCTATTTTCGTAAAATCCATTGAAGGTCAATAACATCCATCCTACACCCCCGCGAGGGCTACTATGGTCACTTCACCTATGCTGCAATCTTCAAAGTTCAAACTCCCCATTGACTCTGCAGTTCCATTTTGGTCAGTGAATTTCCGCACTTGGTCGGAATCTTGTTCCCACCATCACCCAAGCCAGATCCCATCTTCCTCTTTCTCATTCCGATTTGAGCTCGAACAGCCTTCACGTAAGTGGTTTCTTTTTTTGTAAATTGCTTGTTGTTTCTATTGTAAAGTTCTGGTATTTTCCGTTCGAGTTGTTGGTTGGTCGGTCGGATTGCGTTCGTATCCGATCGGCCTTACAGAGTGAGTACTGGACTTTCTCTAGTTTCTTTGGTTTTAGTCATTTGTTGGTGGGTTTACGGAACAATTGATTTGATATTTTTTTAGGAAAGGACTGAGCTTTTGGTATCGATTTATCTACCAAAAGGTACTTCTTTTTCAGCTTTCCCTGTCTTGTTTTTGGATTTATGAATGACGTTTCTGCATTATGTCTTGAAATATTTCGCTGATTGGATTTTTGTGCTTGGATGTTGCAATTTGTTACGCAGTTAAGTGGTTTAGTTGGTATTAGATGTCAATTTAAGTCTTCGTTTGATTCCTGTTTTAGTCTGTGACTCTGTGTGCATCTTGATGTATTTGCTGGACCCAGAAACCAGTTGTATCCTGAGTCAGCTCCCTGGGAGTATAGAGATTCAATATTGTGTGATTGGGAGTGCCAACTTCATATACAACTCATAGCTATGTCTTATCTTTATTTTCAGGGCTATTTCCAAGAAAACTGTCGTTACATTAATTTCTCCATTTACATTCCGATTCTTTTTAATTTTTGAAAGAACCACATTTCGCTGTTTCGTTATGATTACAGATGTTTTAGACTATTTGAATAGATCCAGGTGTTGACCTGCAACACAGGGCTGATGGATGAAATTTTTGGAAGGCATGGGCCTCGATTTTTTTTTTTTTTGTTATTTTTGAACTTGGCCAACCACTTTGTTAATCATGGTTTAAATTCGATAAAACATATTGCAAAAGTCTCCGCACTTAATCATTCTTTATTGTGATGACTGTTCTTTGTGCATGAAGTTCCATCTAGTGGCCAACCGGCCATGTGCTTCACTGGAATGCCTTTCTTATGAAATTTGAAACGTTTCTTTTATTGTTTTTGTATTTGTATGTACTGGTTTTGAATTATACTTTTTAATTGTAGAAATTATTGGACAACTTAAACATCCAATTTTATTTCATTCCTCAAATATATGATGCCTTGCTTTATTTTTCCCTATTACTGATGGATAACGTGTAATTGCAGGGTACTTTGTTACTGATGCTCCAGTAAGCTCAGCATCAGTCAGATTGGAAAATGAAAAGAACTATGTCTAAACGATCTCATTCCTGGTGGTGGGACAGTCATATTAGTCCCAAAAACTCTAAATGGCTTGCTGAAAATCTTGAAGGTAAGATGCTAATTTAGAAAATATTGGCACATCCTATTCTATTGTTGTATCATAAGCTTGTTTAATTAGCAACATGAGTCAATCAGAATGTCTGTTCAAAGCAGATTTTACAGAGGAGCTAAACCTTTCACTTCTATAAAGAGGAAAGGGGAAATGTGACCACTATTTTTCAGAAAAGAAGTTTGTTGTATAATTATGGGGGTATTGTCCTCACCAGCTATTAAAATGCAAAGTATGCATTCTTCCTCAGGGTTTAGTAAAACAAGGGATCTGTAGTATAGCTTTTGATTGTGTAAATTGTGATTTTCTGTTATTTTTTGGATCTGTAAGTCAAGCACACATTACAAGTTCTCTATCTGTAAACAAACTTATGTAGATTTAATTTCCCTTAGATATTATAAAACCGAGCAAGTGTGCAATATATATTTATACAAATCTTGAAAAGAAACAAAGAAGAGTAGTGTAGAGATAGTTGAAAGACACTAAACTTTCCATGCAATGCAGAGATGAACCATGCTGTCAAACAAATGCTGAAACTGATTGAAGGAGATGGTGACTCATTTGCAAAGAAGGCTGAAATGTATTATCAAAAGCGGCCAGAGCTTATCTCTCATGTGGAAGATTTTTACCGCATGTACCGTTCACTGGCAGAGCGCTATGACAATGTAACTGGAGAACTGCGTAAAAATATCCCCTCTGAGCTACAGACACAAGGCTCTGGTAGTGGATCTGACTTTGGTTCAGAGTCGCCATCCCCTTCACCCTCACCTGAACAAAAATCACCTGATCCTAAGCAAGGTCACCGTGCTGCTGGCTTTGATGTTTTCCTTGGCTCAGTTCACCCACACAAAGGAAGTGATGGATCATCCTTGTCATCAGAATCTGATTCTGAATCTGATGATGCAGCTTCAAAGAACCTTTTTTCAAGCATTGGACAAAACGGGAAAGGTGATGTGCATCACCTGAGAATAAGTGAACTAGAGAATGAGGTCTATATCTTGAGAGAGAAGTTGCAGGCATATGAAGATGGAATGAAATGCACACAAAATGGAATCCATGTGGAACTTGGGTCAAGTCTCCCTAGTTTAGAGGAAGAATTTTCTATGGTAAAAATGAAACTGAGTGCTTCAGAAGAAGATGTGGCAAGATTGAAGTTTGAGCTTAAACAGAAAGACTCAGTTCAACAGGAGGTTGAACCTTTTTATAATGGAAACAACTTAATTGAGGCCAAGCTTGATTTGGAAAGACAGAGGGCAAAAGAACTACAAGAGCAAATTCAAGCATTACAAAAAGAAGTTTCAGACAGGGAACAGACTATTGAACAGTTGAAAGTGGAGATTGCCGACGTAAAAGAGAACTCCAACCATGAGAGGTCACGACTTGAGTCAGAGTTTCATGGAGTAATGGAGTCTAAGGAGTTGGAGCTTGAACTAGAGAAGAAACGGGTATTAAATCTGCACGAACGCATTGATGAATTTGAAGCTAAGACTTCAGATCGTGAGAAGATAATAGCAGACTTGAAAGTGGCAATTTCTCGAGCAACGGAGGGAATCTGCACAGGAGAAACTTCAACTGAAAGGTGAGATTTATGGTTTGTTAGGATCATACAAGATACTTGAAGCCAAGTTTGAGTGTCTAGAAGATGAGATAAAATGTCACAAGACTGAAAAGTGTGGAGCAGACTTGAAATTGGAAAAACTTAAAACTGAAAATGCAGAGAAAGGGAGACAGCTTGAAGGATTGCACAAGGATTTTGATGCATTGAAGCATTCTTATGATATCCTTGTGGCAGAGAAAGATGAGCTCTCTGCCAAGGTGCTATCTCTTGTGGCCGAGGTAAATTCACGAAATGATAAGATTAAACAGATGGATGCGCACCTGCAACGACTGCACATGGAGCATATGAAGCTCATAAAAGAGTCTGAAGATGCCAAGCAAGCAACGCAAGTGCTGAGTGGGAGAGTGAAGGATCTAGAGGAGGAAGTGGAAAGACAGAGGGCTCTGATAGCTGATCATGCAGAAGGAAAAAGAGAGGCCATTAGGCAGCTTTGCTTCTCAATTGAGCATTACCGGGACGGCTACGAGAAGCTCCGGCAAGCTCTTCATCGCCATAGAAGGACAGTAGTGATGGCCTCATGAATCCTTATGAGAGTTACTCCTGGGAGAGGAGTAAATGGAAACATCCAACTTGAATTATGTAAACATTTTGCTTTTGTACCCTTACGAGAAACTGTCGAGACCACAACTGAGTTAGCTTGTGTAGGTTTTGATAAATTATAGCAATTTTCTGCTTCTTAAGCTCAGCTCTTCTGCTGAATGTACGTGCTTTAGTGTTTTTGTGCTCTAATGTTTCTTTGGGAGCTTCTCGTCATAAAAATTTTATTAAAGGTTTGGATATATTTTCCTTTCTGACCGCGGAGTTACAAAATGTTGCAGGAATGTGCATGATGGGCCTGTCAGTGAAAAAAAGGAAAAACTGATGGGTGAGCCTGTAAAATGTAAATGACTTGTCTCATCGGCAAGGAACAAGCAAACAACGATTGGAATTACTTGAACATATTACCGCCGTCAAAGATCATATTGAAAGGGTGTGGGGCAACATAGTGGAGTTTTTTACGTCTTTTAGTTGTCCCATGGTATCATCCACCTTCACTTTTTGACGAATGGCAGCATTGTTTTATGGCTATCAACGTTGAGCAGTGGTGCTGATATCTGGTAAGTATACCAGAGCTCCATTCCAGCCATAGCGTACTGGATAGGTTCTTCACAGCAGTGCCGACCATTTTATGGGGTGTAAAAAGACAACACAGATCTTGCATACATCAACTGCTAGCAAGTCAGATCATGCTCATGCTATACAATAAGATGTGCATTTATTTGCTGGAAGGCTCATTCTAACAACATTTACCTTAACGCAGAAGAGTAGAACATATCCTCCTTTCTGGAGAGTGTTTCTTCTTTTGGGTTGCCTCAACAAGATCCAACAAGATGGGAGCCTCCCCAAGAGAAGCCTTTTTAAACCTTCCAAGCTCCAAATCCAATGGGCTATCCTCATGGGGTCATTAATGGATCAGGCAAAGCTTCTTCTCCCTTAGTTTAATGAGTTTAGCTTCAAGTGTTGATACAAGAAGAGATCACAAGGCTTTATGATATTTATTTTTACACAGTATAATTTTTCTATTAATGAAGTACTGTTTGTCAAGTAACTCGAGTTAAGAATTTAAAAGTGACTGAAAATACCTCTCCGCAATGGACAGGAGGTCCCAAAGAGTATTTAAGATTGAATTGTTTTTTCATAACTCAAACCTTTTCATATATGTGAAGAACGATACAAACACACAAACTTTAGTCAACTGTCACCATCGACTCAATTTTAGCACTCAGCAATAGTACACCTACAACTTTGCAACTTGCAAGTAACCTTTGATTTGAAACAATGTAGTAAATAATCTCCTACCTAACTTAGCCGGAAGATATTATCTTCTATTCAGAATAAGAAAATTGAGTACCCAGCTTCCTTTCGTATATGTATCTATGTACAATATGTATTTTCACATCTTGCTACCATGAAACCAAAAATCATCTCAAAAACATTTCTTTATAATTTTGCATTTACAAATATATGCAAGAAAGTGAGCAGTTGGTGCAGAAGATTCAACATCCCAGCCATCTCTTGAATTAATTCTGGCTACTCATTCTACTATCAGATACAATTCTTATCCTTTGGTCTTGGAGCATGTTGAGTTCAGGCGCCAACAGCCGGGTGTAACGGTCAAAGTATAGTAATTGTTTCATCAAGAGAGCAAATTCTCGAGGAAATTTAAGGCCATATGATTCACTAACTCGAATCTGCAAATAGATAGCCAAATGAGGATTCTAATTGCTAGTACTTTAATCTCTTTTTTAAGATGCAAAACATAATTCACATAGTTGTCAGAGAAGAAAAAGAACCAAATTTGCATAGACATATAATCATATGGTGTAACGAGGATAATTGTCAGTTGTAGAAGGGAACTACTACTAGCTGTAGCCTAAACATCACTACTTTTTAGTTGTACAATACTGTAGCAATTGTTTGCACACAGTTGATGTAAGCTGACTGATACCATGGACTCAGATGAAGTTAGAGAACAAACGGAACTATTTGAATCAATATTGAGGAGGGTTGATGTGTTACTTGTAGAAACCAGAGTACCAGACATTATCCTTTTTCAAGTTATTAGAATTTAGAGCCAAAGGACTTGTTTGTGTATGCTTTTCAACCTTGCAATTGCTAGAACAAACATGGTAAGAAGGTTTTGGAAAAACTACCACATCAAGGAAAAGAGCATTCATCTGCCTTTCATCAAAAACTAAATTAGCTGATACAGCAGCAGTGTTTCCTCCTCTTGCCGCTGCAACAACAATTTCTGTATCTAAATTCTGCGAGAAGGGAATTCATGTGTTAAGCTACAATCTCGTGGACATGATGCAAAACCAAATCTATATCACATTAGAAAAATAAAATAGCTTGCAAAAAAGGAGAAATAAATGCTTAACTTTAATTTAATCAACATTTTCGCCAAAAAATTTGCAGGAACAAGAAAACCTGTTAAAGTCGTACCTGTATTGATGAAAATATCTTTTCCAAGTCTCTAGCAAATGCTTTAGCATCTACATCCTTGTCTGTTGCACCCATCTGAATTAATGAAGAAGCCATAGCATCATATTCTTCATTTGCAATAGACGCCAAAAATATCTCCATAGCAGCCCAAGTCTTGGGGGATATGCGCCCAACTATTCCTGAAATAATCATAATTGATAATGAAATTGAATGTGAAGATCTAGAATACAAAACATTCTGAAGGCCTCAATTAGATATACCAAAATCAAGAAATCCAATACGGCCATCACGTAGCAACCACAAGTTCCCTGCATGTACATCTGCATGAAAGCTCTCACACGCTAGCAAACTTCCAAACCTGCATAAAGCACATACACAGTGTGAAGAATTACATTCTTTACCTTCTCATATATCAGTTTTTCTTGTTCTCGACCAAAATAGCAAATTCGATATGTTTGTGATAATGCAATCTCATGTTCTAACATGAGAGAAAACATAGAAATTTAACAACATCAAAGTCTAATATGGCACATGTGGCTCCTTATAATTAAAGTTGTATTCATAATTTAGCATAAATTCCAGGATAAATGAGATAATAACACAGAAACAGGAATATCGAAAACGCTGAACTACGAAGATTACGGTGAGTGCTCATGTAAAGTATAGGCAATGATAACTTTAACACCTTCCCTCAAATGATTAAAATATAGGCATGTCAAAAAGTAAAACAAAAAACTAAATATTGAAAAATGAAATGGAGTGCTCATCACCATAGTAGCTGGAGTATACTGAACACTACTTTGCAAAGTCAAGAAGAAGGTTATTATCATCATGGAAGCATGCACCACTGACCATCATCCTCCATCCGCCCATTTAAAGTGTCTTATTTGGTTTTTCAAAATGAACCAAGTAGGACTTAATATGGGACGGAGAGGGTATAACATTAACACTGGCCATGTTACTATATATGCACTAAATGTTCTTCTAGAAGATGATCATATAGTATTTGACTTTGAAGGGTTGCGCCATGAAGGGCATCCAGAGTAAAAACTTTCCACCATGTTCCTTTACATATATGTTCAACCATCCTTTTGTTTTTTATATGAGTCAAATATCATATAGAACCCACTTCACCAACCCGAGATAGCTTGGATGAGGTGTATTATGGTGATGATGATGAGGATGACAGTCAGGTTTGTAGAATGACTTCAGGATTATCAAACTCATAATATCCATAATTAACTATATAGAAACATGCATTAATAATTGCATGATGCCAAAATAGCTGCCATATTAGAACACTATATGATTATTTGCACACCAATAGATGTTTTTCCTTGAGATTGAAGCATTACAGTGGGACCTACCAGACATTAAGTGCCGTTATGAGACTTATCTCTGGATTAGGAACAAGTGCTTGGATAGAGTTCAGGTCAGTTAAAGGAACTCCGTATAGTCTCTCCATGGTCAAGACTCGCTTAGTGGTACAATGGCGATACACTGTGGGAGCTTTAGCCTGACTTGTGAGTCCCATATCTTCCAGATATCTTGTGAAAGACTCGATATTTGTGGCTTCTTTAAGGAAGTCAACCTCTTCAAGCATTGATTCCCTTATATCTTTAACAATGTTCACCTGATGTACAATGCTGAATTAACGTCTAAAAAAACACATAATTTATTTTAAGCTGCATGAACAATGATATTTAACTGAGATGCTCTCACTATACTCGATATCTAACTGATATATCCACATATCAATTCTCATTACCTTGAACTTGGTCCTTTTAAATGCCTATTAATCTGATATATTATTCGTTGACAGCCAAATATAAATCTATGATTAATTATAAAAATATATATATATAAATCTATAATTGCCACCAAAAGTAAAAAGATAAAAATGCTAAGAATGGTGAGACTCTAAAATTAGCATCTGAAATTCTACTTTGTGGTTCAGATTCTCTAACATATACATTAATACTTTCTAAAGGCAACATATCCTTCAAAACATTATCAGAAATCTCCCCAAACTACCCTACAACCATAAAACGATGGGAAAAGTCAGTGTTCCCCAAAAAGAGGTTAACTATTTCAAACATTTTTCTGTCAATATTAGCTATGAAATTCATATTTCCTTGACCTTTCACATTCTAAATGGAAAAATAGACATTGAACCTAAACAGAGAACAAAGTTCACCTCCTTGGATGATCAATGAGAAAAATATGAACACCTACATCATGAAGAATCAATAGCAAAGAAATGAAGTCCAAAAAAGTCTGGATATGCCAGTCCAACCAGTTATTCAATTGCATGTGTAGTTTTCAGCATAATTCTGAGAAGGATTGCTAATTTCATACTTCAATTATTGCAAAATCATATTTTCAGTTGAGCAAATTTAGCAACTGAACCAATCCACCATACCAGAGAGGTTCGACTGAGTTCAGGACTCAAGAACTCCAAGATCCTTGCAACAACGTATACAAAATTCAAATCTGCAACCAATATATCTTCTATACCAGGCTTCAGGACCTTTATCACCACTTCTTGCTGGGAGCTTTTAAGCCTAGCACCATGAACCTGAGCAATCGATGCTGATGCAATAGGCACTGGATCGATGAAATCGTAGACATTATCCAGGGGTCTTCCTAAATCTGCACGTAATATAGACTCAATTTCTGAAAATGGAACAGCAGGTGCCCGGTCAAAGCACTTTTGGAATTCCTGGACATATTCTGGTGGGAATAGCGTTGGTGCAGAGGCTATAAACTGCAAGAGTACCATGAAACATTTGTCAGTTGAAGAGACCATCAAGTAAATATCTTCTTGACTAACAATAAGCATAGGAAAAGTGAGATGGCAATAAAAGTTATAATGGCTTAGAATGCTACCAAGTCTTACTAAGTCCGATCTATGCTAACAAAGTCCATACAGATCCACGTTAATAACATTACAAGGTCAAATTTTACTTGCCTAACCTAAAAGTTAAAAACTCATTTCTTTCAGCCAGTTTATACATAAGACAAAGGAAGCCTGGACCTAAGAAGTAAAAACAATGCTCAATCTCTTTGAAGCAACCAATATAATGGAAGTGTATGAAGTAAATTGCAGACACATGAATAAAGGGATGCTTGATAGATAGAAACCAAAAACACTTTCATTCATTTTCAGGGACATCAAAGATGATAATAAAATGGAAAACTACCTGACCCAATTTGACATAGGTCGCTCCCATGCGCTCAAACAATTTCCTCAGATATACTGGGGAAAGCAACCCAAGTTGCAAATCAGTTGGTAACTGTGTGTTCGCATTTGCTGCCTGTAAGAAAACCAGTCATCCCCAAATATATATTTAGACAACACAACACTGACCAGGCTTCTTATTGCAGAAAAGAAAGTACGGCAAATACTTCGCGACGTGAATCACATAAAAAGTTGAATTTATTGTCAGCTCCTATCAAATCCATATAAAAGTGGGTAAAGTGGTAAGCATTAAAGAAGGAATTCACCTTTGATACATCATTTAGCCACTCCCCACCAACCCCAATGACAGCCTGAATGCCTTGGGCAAACCTCAATGCCCCACGAGGCCCCGTGCTTATCGATGTCTGGACTATGTCCTCCACCAACTTGGGCAAGTTCTGAAACCCATCTGCCGGCACAAAGAAACTAAAAAGTTCAACTTTTGCCATAGCAAAAAAAGAAAGTTCTCAAATCAAGCAGGAAGAGCTATCAGCTAAAACCTTGAAAGCGAGTGGAGAACTCCTGAGCCTGCGAGTATCGAGCGTAGGTCGACGACGACCCACTCGAATGAGCATTCACCTTTCTCAATTGAGCTGAATTAGCGACCGCGGGCAGCTGAAATTCAAAAAAACACATTTCCATGCTTTTTCAATGCGACACACTCGATGTTCACAGATACACCAATTTAATAAAAACTAAAAAAGATTGCAAATTACCAGGGCGGGTTTGCAGGGGTGGAAGAGCGGGAGCCGCCCGTAACCAGCGCCTCTGAATACACAGACCGCCATTTTCCTCCCCAAATTCCTCGACTATCCGGCAATCCAATTCCAAAAAGAACCTTTTTTATTCAAAACCTAATCAGAACTTCAAAGCTTGCATGTATTGGCGTGGCCGAGAAGCTGGCCGGGGAGTGGTGGAGGAGTGACCAGAGTGGCCGGATTTCCCCGCTCAGCGAATCGTGGGGGAAGAAGGGGACGCGTGGCGCCCGAGTCGCCCGCAAATAATGGGAAGATTCTGCATGGGACCCACGGAAATGGTCACCAAAAATGTCTTGCTGACGAGCACCATGACATGACCATATTGCATTGTCCCTCTATATAGTCTGCATTAATGACCAGAAATAAAATAAAGTAATTTAAATGGTATATGAAATTCGAGCAGCCTTCATATGTCTTGTATATGAAATTCGAATTTTCAGTTGCTTCTGTAAACCTAGGTTCAAAATCTATAATTTCTATTAAAAATTTGGAAGTCTCCCCTCTTTTTTCACCATTTGTTACACCTAAAACATATAAAGGCACCTGTGCATATACAATCAATTTACATAACATTGATATTCTTGAGGCAAATAACTTGATATATCATCCTTCCACAAAATATCTTTATTTAAATGGTTACTAACATCCTAGACACGTCCAAGCTCCACCACCTGCAACAATCATAAACGTAAATAAGCATCAAGGACCTTATCCTTGACATGTTGTCCACACCAAACATAAATTGCATCCATAAATTGCCATCCTAAAAACATTTGGTAAGAGAAACAAAGTCGACTTCAAAATGGTATATATCCAACTTCAGTCATCTTCTATATTCAGAATGGAACCCGACGATCTTTCAAGTCCCTAAAGTCTTCGATGAGCGACTCTCTACTAATTTGTTCAGCAATTTCTCTTTCCATGTAAACAAGCAAAGAGTCCGTGAGATAATCATCCTCCATTTTGTTTCGAAGCCTTGTTTTGAAAAGAATCTCTCTGTAGTTGCCGTAGAAACTGGAAGAGTAAGCAAAAGTTCAACCACTCAATAGACAAGGTGATAGATTTTTTTATTTTCTGGTCCTTACCAACAATTGACTTATTCGGGAAATATTTGCTACCGTGCCACGCCGGTGCCTACGTGGCTTGTCATTGTCATAACACCTATTCAGAAAATATTTGCTACAGTGCTTTATTTTGGATTTTTTTTATGATTTATTAGATAATTTCCTCTAAAAATACCTAATATATTATTAAAACCCCCACATAACCCTTGTGTAATAACAATCAAATTTAATAATATTAGGCTAAAAATTTAGATTTTGGGATTGCCCCTTTTACTATCGTCTTATTTCTAATAAAAAAACCACTTTTAATTTTCTCCTCCCTCCTACTCTAAAAAATTTTAACATTTTTCATCTTTACACATTGTTGCCTATCTAGGAAACACAGATACGGCAAAATACCATATATGTATCCAATACATATTAAATATAAATACGACAGTGACACGGCTAGCTGCGTGTTCTACTATATATGAAATTAAATATATAATTTTTTTCTTGTGCTTGAATTAACATGAAAGGCATCTATAGTTTAATGTGTCATGTCGTATCTAAAATAAAATGTATAAATTTTTTTGCACTTAAATTAGCATGAAAGGCATTTGTATTCTAATGGTTAGGGTAATTACTTTTTAAGTAGTATAGTTAAAGGTAATTATTTTTAAAGCGGTAGTAGCGAGTTCGAGTCCAAGCAAACACATCATTGTTTTTCTGTATCATTCTTGGCGGTCAGAAATAATGAAAAAAAATAATTTTAAGTTTGTAATTGTAATTTTTACAAGGTTTAGTGGAAAAAATGTTGTAACATAATACCAAAATATATATTTAAAATTTATATAAATAATTTTTTATTAGCTATGTTGTATCTTACTTTTTAAGAAAATTTCGTGTCCCCGAGTTGCATCATGTCACTATATATGTATCCGTGCTTCATAGCCGCTCATCCTCTAAAAATACCTAATATATTATTAAAACCCCCACATAACCCTTGTGTAATAACAATCAAATTTAATAATATTAGGCTAAAAATTTAGATTTTGGGATTGCCCCTTTTACTATCGTCTTATTTCTAATAAAAAAACCTCTTTTAATTTTCTCCTCCCTCCTACTCTAAAAAATTTTAACATTTTTCATCTTTACACATTGTTGCCTATCTAGGAAACACAGATACGGCAAAATACCATATATGTATCCAATACATATTAAATATAAATACGACAGTGACACGGCTGGCTGCGTGTTCTACTATATATGAAATTAAATATATAATTTTTTTCTTATGCTTGAATTAACATGAAAGGCATCTATAGTTTAATGTGTCATGTCGTATCTAAAATAAAATGTATAATTTTTTTTGCACTTAAATTAGCATGAAAGGCATTTGTATTCTAATGGTTAGGGTAATTACTTTTTAAGTAGTATAGTTAAGGTAATTATTTTTAAAGCGGTAGTAGCGAGTTCGAGTCCAAGCAAACACATCATTGTTTTTCTGTATCATTCTTGGCGGTCAGAAATAATGAAAAAAAATAATTTTAAGTTTGTAATTGTAATTTTTACAAGGTTTAGTGGAAAAAATGTTGTAACATAATACCAAAATATATATTTAAAATGTATATAAATAATTTTTTATTAGCTATGTTGTATCTTACTTTTTAAGAAAATTTCGTGTCCCCGAGTTGCATCATGTCACTGTATATGTATCCGTGCTTCATAGCCGCTCATTCTCTTAGCATTTGGCAACCTTGATTTGGATTTAGAAGTGATTTTTAGAATCACGTAAATGAAAGAATCTCGTGTGATTTTGCAAATAACATGGTCGGGTTTGTCATTTTGGGCGGCCCTATTTCAAGTTATAATAAGAATCACGTCATTCTAGGGTGAGATTTTGAGGAAGAATCAAATCGCACCCAAAAAGGAGTTGCTAAACGCAGGATTTAGACAAATCACGTGATTCTTTAAATCATATGGTCTAAATCCACGTTGCCAAATGCACCCCTAGAGCATTTTTAAATTTAATTCATACATATTTATTGTTTGATTTGTTAAATAAAGATTAAATATAATTTATAAATAATACTCCATCCGTTCTAAAATAATATGTACATTTGAAAATAATATTATTCCAAAATATTATATACATTTTACAAAATCATGTGACTTCCTCTTTCCAAAATTGGAGGAAACTTAGAAGGATTGACTAGAACTTTATTTATGGACGATCATACGAGTTGGACGGGATATAAAGGAGAAGAAGTCATGTGATTTCTTTGTGGGCTTTATGGTCCAATAAGAGTATAAGGTAACGGTTATGCGTCTCACTAAGATAAAAGATAAAGTTGTGAACATTTTCCGTTCCAAAAAAGTTAGAGGGGGGAGGACATGAGGTTTAAGAGTTTTTTTGGTTATAATGTACAATTTACCCTAAATAAATATCGGACCCAGAGCAAGGAATTCCGTATCGGATATCGGTAAAATATCGGTCGGCCTAAGAGACAAAATATCGGAGATATTTGTAAAAAAATATCGGTGGTCGAAAACTAGTTTTTACTATATTTTTTCACAATGTGACTCTTCAAATGAGTGACACTAATCTTTTACAAGCAAAATAAGCATGTTTATATGAATATATTTCTATAAAAATTTCGGCAACATCTCCCCTGTATTTTCAATCATATGTGCAAACCCCACAATATACTGTGAATATCCACAAAACATAAAGAGACTAGTCTTCTACGCTTCAGCATCAAACCTCGCAGCTGGATAACATCACTTCTGATCCGCCTTAAATCCTGCATCAGAGGATGCGTGAGTATTCTATAGGAAATACCCAGTAGGATACAGAAAACCCACACTGGAAAATAAGAGAAGACTCTAAAGATGCATGGTTTAACAGACTAAGGTTCAACAAGGACTAAGATCACTTACCTGGAACCAACTGCCAATCAAGACGCATTAAGGTCAAAGATACTTCAAAGACTTTCATAAAGTAGTGAAGGTAAGATAATAAGCATTGGACAACCAAAGTGTCAAAGTACAATTTCTGCTCCAAAATCTTTGTCAATACCAGAACATCCTAGAGGTTCTTCAGGGGAACCTGGCCATGCGTCTAGGGATGCTGGCCCCATCGGTGCTTACGGGCACAATGGGCGGAGATTGCAGACCTTCCGTAATGTCATACAATTTAAGCGCACGCGGTTGCCGTCATCGGCTGAACTACAGAGGTTCAATAAATCGGAGATCTCGCAAGATCTAGCAATGGCTTGTGAGCATACTATGATTCCGACTAAGAGCTTTAAATGCTACTTAGCGGAAAAACAATTCAACTAGCCCTATTGTCAAAAGGCTTAGAACAAGACTTTCTAAAGTTCCGACTCTTCATAGGAGTGAAAAGCATGATCCAAATCAAATTATGAATTAGTCTGGGAACTCAAGTGAGACCCGACTATAAAGAGACACACCACATGATTTTCCAAAAGTTCAAGTCCACTTTCTTTAAAGTCGTATCTAACCCTAGAATTGATAATCCCCTTCTTAGAATGACGTGTCTCAGGTAGACCACGTCAGAGACATAGAATTCAAGCTTCGATTATTCTTGCGTCATAAATGGACCAAGAGAAGAACAAAAAGGACCATTATTATAAGACACCTCATTTGGCTCTAAGACCTTAAAATACTTTTATGGTTACTGATCTTAGTGTCTTATAAATCATATTTGACTTAATTAAAGTCTTAATTATCAATTATTCTTAAGCATCTTAGGTTTATTATGATTTTAAGTCATTTAAAATCAGAAACTGTGTTCTGTCCAAAACAGAACAGCTCATTTTATCAGGTTACTACATTCTGTACAATTTAATTCAATCTTTGAAATTTTTATCTAGTATAGCCTCTGATGTCTATTTTCCAGGTTGATAAAAATCTTAATTTTCTGATTAGTGTATAATTAGTTATCATTTTTCTACTGCAGTCTGCCTGCGCAGGATTGCTCCTGGCCGAGACCAAGTTTCTTATGATATATTTTATTTGCTGATGTACTATCTTTAGTAATCCCATATTGGTCTTTTTCTGACCTTAATCTAGTGTTTCTTAAGATTTTTACAGAGCTTTATAGGTTCTGAAATTCTCAGTTTATGATTCAGCTTTTTCTTAGTCTTTATAATCCGATTGCATAGTCATTTTCATAACTTATTATTCAAGTGATACATATAATTTCGGACAACTACAAGACTCATGATACACCGATCAAAATGTCAAGATTGAAATCACAGAGGAATAGTCATACAGGGAAAAATTTCTTATTGTCATATATTATACATTATACGATTATCTATTTAGATAATATTTTACAGGTTGTAATAGTTATAACAACTTACGTATAGAATATGAAATATCAAACACGGAAAAGCACCGAAGTGCCCAAAGATCCAAACTTTATACTAGAAAGAGTGTGGATATACAAATAGCATTATCACACGCAAAGGGAACACAAGCAGGATTTAGATTAACAAAGAAGTCTAACTTTTCAACATGAAGAAGTGATTGAGAAGTAACTCTTACGCTATCAAAATTCAAGAAAATCATGGGGAATATCAATTCAGGATTTCGATGCCGAGAGATCAAAGTTTACAATTACACAATTAAGAACATCAACATTCATCTCATTGAAATCATCCTTGACATATGATCAATCATCAACAAATAATAGAATGGTGGGAAAAGAATCATCCTACTTGGTTGCAGATGCCGAAACTTCCCGAGCACTCTTGACTCCGGCAATGTCGCACCACCACCACTCCGGTCGACCTTGCTTGGACCACCACGAACCACCACCGGAGAAAGGTTGCCGCCGGCCGGAAGAGAGAGAGAGAGAGAGAGAGAGAGAGAGAGAGAGAGATTGAGGTGCTCAAGTCTTTGAGCACTAAGCAAAACCGCCCCCTCTACAAGCCTATTTATAGATTTTTCAAATGAATCTCTACCCTTGATCAATCCTTTAACCAATGGCTCAGATTCAGCAGAAAATTCCAGATTTTCCAACTTTCAAAGTGACTCTTGGGTTTACAAGAAAAGAGTTAAATGGGTCAATTGTATGGCATTTGTGATAACCTCCAACCACCTCCACTATTGCACTCGATCCTTGCACTCTTAATGTTGCTTAGAGCTTCTAAGCAACCACCAACTACCCTCTTAATCATTTAGAATATCTAATTCATATTTTTGATTAATCTCAAATTAACTCTATTTCCAAAAATAACACAAACTTCATATATACATACTTAATATTTTTAGGTCAAATGGGACCAAACCAACGAGTCACAACAACCATGAATCACATTATCCAATTAGCAAAATCTCCGATCAAGATCAATTCAAAAATTACAAATTTTATGGCGATCGATCGGCAAAAAATACAAGATCGATCGGCTACCGATCGATCATCCCAAAACACGATCGATCGGCCCAGGCGGAAACTTGAATTTTCAAAAGATTTTTGAAAACTTAAATAAATGCATACCTTAAAGCCAAGAAATTCCTTTTTAAATACTATAAAATTTACGGTCGTCATAGAAGAAGCATGAGAAATGCTAATAAAACTAAGATGGAAACCATAGGAAACTAGAACAGTAGAAAATGAAAAGGAAAAATTAGAATATACCCCAAACTATTCCGCAACGCGAAGCTCTTATAGCGTCATACCAAATTTGTGTAAAGAATGTGACGGTAATGATCTATAAAAAAAATGGACATCAGAACCTTATGAAATCAAACAACCATGAATAAGGAATTCCAAACAACAGCTTACTTTGGAAGGACCATATCCAACACAAGCTTCAGAATCTAAATGCCTTCAAGTTTTTTTCAAGAAAAAGAGAGCAAATGCACCAAAGAGAAAATGACATGCTCGAACAAGTTTTTTGCATAGCCATTCATCAAGATCCCTGTTTTGAAATCCCTACCTCCTTCTACCAGTCGCCGCCGCCGGAATCCAGTCGTTCCAGCTCCCGCCCTTGTAGACTCGCCTTCATCGCCGCCGGAATCCGGATCCTCAGTACGTCGCCGTACTTTTCCCCCCGGCTCCCCTTCGGCTTTCCCCCTTTCCCGTTTCCCAACTGCATTTCGACCGCAAGAGCCTGAGCCCTTGAAAAAAAAAAACGACCGATATATCGCCGAAACCCGATATATCGGATCTGTTTCGGCGATATATCGGCGATTTTTGAAAAAAATGTCAACCGACCGATATTTATCTGTCTCGTTTTATCGGTCCCGGACCGATAACGATATATCGCCGAGAGAGAATTCCATGACCCAGAGTGCGGGTTTAGGACTCGAACCCGTAAGCAATATACTCACCGCCTTTCGTCGGTCCCGGTAGACGCCTATGGGTATTCTGCTCTCGGCAGTGCAGGTTCTTTTACTTCTCTTTTGTTTCCTTTCAGAAAACCAGCAATTTCGTAGTGGGAAATCTGCAAAGTTGCGGTTTTTTTCTGGTGAATTTTGGATTATCTGGCTGAAAGATTGAATATTTTTTCTCAAATTGGATTTTCACGAATTGGGCAGCTTCTGCTTTGATTCTGGACCGTAATTCCATTGTCAGGTTTGCTCTCTGTTTTTCACTTGCTCTTTTTTGTTATTAAAGCAGAATGGAGAAAAGAAGGAGTGTCGAATTGCGTTATTTTGGTATAAATTTTGTCTGGTTTGCTTTGCTGAAATTTAATTCACGATGGCACTTGCTCATCACTCACTCCATCCCTCAGTAATAGTCCTATTTGGGTTTCCAAAATGAACTGACTCTAGTTCATTGGAAAATGTAAATAGGACTATTAATATGGGACATGGGGAGTAAAAAGAGCTCTGCCTTGTGAGTGCACTCTGCTTTCCTGTTATGAAGCTTCTTCTGGAAAAATTAAATTTGGTGCCATAGAATTGGCACATGAGTTGTTGATATTAGACTTGGTGCCTCGTTTATGTCAGATAAAGCGACCTGTTTTTTACTTTGGTGTTTTTTGTTTCGTGGTAATTCATGTTCACCTTTATGAGCGTCAAACTTCTATTCTTTTTTATTTATTTTGGGTGTACAATTCTTGAGTCATTCCTTATTCCTTCCATCGACTTGAAGATTAGTTTTTGTTTTGCTGCTCCTTTTGTTAGCAATGGGAAGAAAGAAGTCGCGTCCTACCAGAGCCGGAGGAACTACTTGCGTGTCTGACATTGCTGATTGTATCGTTCGGAACAATACTGAAGATGGTGAATGTTCAGGACATGCAGTTGTACAGGCTGGCGAGGAAATTGTTGAATCTAGCAAACCATTTTTTGTTGATGTCAGACAAATTTGTAAGGATCAGGCTTCAGATGAGTGCTACGACCTTGCAGAAGTTTTCCTCACCAATGTTGTATATAGAGAAGGATTTTCGGATTTCAAGTTGGTAGAAGATATATTTCAAAATTGTGGATTTTCTCTTCGGCTGCGGTTATCTTGTGTAAAGGAAGGTTCGTTTAGATTGGGCCAGTGGCCGGTAATATCTGCAGATGACATTTTCTTGGAACTTAATACTTTAGAAACTTGTGAGTCAGAGGACAAGAAAACCAATGAGATTTGTTCAGGCACATTTGATGGATCTGACGAGGGTGTGTCAGGGCTTGCTCACTTGGTCAGCTTAAAGTTTTTGACACTGCAGTGTTCATTGGAGGATGGAAAGTTGAGAATTAGAGTAAAGATTCTGAAAACTGCGTTTGATGCTTGTCAGTCCCTATTAGATACGGCTAGACACCCTTGGAAAAGAAGTATGATGAATGTGATGGCCTGGCTGCGGCCCGAAGTTATAACCCAAGAGGCAAAGTATGGAATTGATCACATTGAGGTTGATACAACCAATGAGAATAAAAGGTCTGCTGAATGTGGTTCGAAGAAGCATGCTCTGTTTGACGCTGCAAGATTTTATGAAGCCATTAGACCATCCAAGTGAGTGTTTGCAACAACTTTGCTTCTTATTGTAATCCCGAATGCTGTAGAAAGTATTCTAAAAATGATCTCTTTTATTATTCTTACTGATGCTGAACTTGCAGCTCATACTTAGGTTCTAATTGGGAAATTAATGTATATGAAAATGGCGTTGATGTACATATTTGCGTTCCTTACTTCCTGTATGGACTTTGAATTTTTTGACAGTGGACAGTTAGTTTAACTTTTAGGTAAAAGTATAGGGCCACACTAAGGTTTTGGTTGGTACTCTGGTAATAGGGTAGAATTCTAAAAAATTTCGAGCATGTTAAGAAATTGAAATGAGAAACTTGAATTGTGGAGGGAAGCTCTAGAATCAAAAGGTTTTAAAATAAGTAGGACTAAGACAGAGTGCATGGAATTTATTTTTAAGGAAGGTAGAACTATAGATAGAGCCTTAATTGAAATAGATGGGCAAGAAGTGCTAAAGTGTGATCAATTCCGTTACATAGGATCCATTATCCATAAAGAAGGAGATATTGATAGTGATGTGGTGCATAAGATAAATGCGGGGTGGGTAAAGTGGAGGGTAGCCTCGGGAGTGTTGTGTGATAGGCGTGTTCCAAAAAGGCTTAAAGGCAAGTTCTATAGGACAGTCATTAGGCCTGCAATACTCTATGGAGCGGAGTGTTGGGCACTAAAGAGGAGTCATATAGATAAATTGAATGTAGCCGAAATAAGAATGTTAAGGTGGATGAGTGGGATAACTAGGAGAGATAGGATTAGAAATGAATATATTCGGGAGAGCTTAGGAGTAGCTCCTTTAGGGGAGAAGTTGAGGGAATGTAGGTTGCGTTGGTACGGGCATGTGCAAAGAAGATCATTAGATGCCCCTGTGAGAAGTTTAGAAGGGATACATGTAAACGATGCTAAAAGAGGGAGAGGGAGACCTGACAGAACTTGGATGAAGTTAATAAAAAAGGATTTGACTTTACTATCTCTTACAAAAGAGGTAGCCCAAAATAGGCTCGAATGGAGGAGTAAGATTCGTGTTGCCGACCCCAAATAGTTGGGAAAAGACGCTATTTGATTATGATTATGATTATGATTATGTTAAGAAATTGAAATGGTTTTTACACTTGTTTGCTGCATGGATGACCAACATTCTAATATTTTTCTAAAGGTTGTTCATCGATGTCCAAAAACAACATTGATTACAGCCAATGCTTGCATTGATTTATCTGGGTACTGAAGTAATCCACATCACAAATGGCCTTAACCAAGCTCATGCTCAAAGTATCACTTATATGGTGTTGCGTCTATTTTATTCGTTGATTTTTGAGTCTTCTTACACTTAGGTCAACTCAAGTACTGAATTTAGGCAGTAATCATATCTAAGTAGTGATATTTTTTGGCACACTTTTTGGCTTGTGGTACACTTGTATGATTGTAGGTATAGCCTACGTATGGTCTATTTTTATAGTTGCTATATTATGGTGTTGAAAATAAGATATGTGATAGCAGGCTGCTGCTTATGTTTGTACTAAGAAGTTATATAATTTTAAAGCCAAGCTGAGTTGATGATGCTCTTAGTGAAATTGACGCAGAATGTTGTTTGAAGTTCAAAATTTTCGACAATCGATTTTCACTGTTGGTATTACAAAACGTTTTGGCTTGCAGAACGGCACCAATGCTCGAAGATGAATTTCCTGTCTTGCTTCCACGACTACGACCATACCAGCGCCGTGCAGCTTATTGGATGGTTCAGCAAGAGAAGAAAAGTTTTGAAGTTTCAAAATCTCAAAACTGGTTTTTGTGTCCATTTTGTGTACCAGTGGTTTTGCTTGATAACCATTCGCAAATATTCTACAATCCTTTCAGGTAATCGATGTATCTAAGTAATAGATTTCCTATGTACTTCCTGTACAATAGTCAAACCTGCTTTTTGGCACACAACTTTTTTACCCACAGGTACTACCGAGTCTGCAATTGTTTTTAAATGGTAGAATTAGTAGTTGGCAGCTAGTAGAGAAATCATGAAACACGAGACCTTGTGATGTTGTATAACACTCAGGCTGTCCTTGACAACTTGAGAAAGACACCTTACATAGACTGAACCATATTGAATGCTCAAATTTGTTAGCTATTGAAGCGTTGTTGAGCCAAAAAAGGGGTTATTCGGGTCATTGCAGGTTTTAGATAACCATATGTAAGGTATTTTCACGTCGTGTGGGCATTTTGCTGAGCTTTCTGTATTTTATCTGCAGCGGTAATATTTCACTGGAGCCCGAAGGCTCCTCATCTTTGATATCTGGTGGGATACTTGCTGGTAAGATTGGTCTTGATTGCTTGTTATGAAGTAAATTTGTTCTAATTGAAAATGCTGGAAGGTGCATGAGCACCTTTTTTTGTCTATTATGCCCCCAGCTAAACAGGGTCAAAAGGATCAAATCCTTCTTTCACCTGGAGTGAAGCTTGAATAACCTCTTCCAGGGTATGGTTTTTCTGGGTGCCCCCGGTATTTTACCGATTCTTACTTTTGCAGATGAAATGGGCCTCGGGAAGACTGTTGAACTGCTTGCTTGCATCCTTGCGAATCCTAAGGTCACATCAGACGATGCCATTGGTTTGATGACTGAATCCATGGATATCAGGAATGAGCAAACTAAATTGAAAAGATTGAAAAGAGAGCGTGTTGAATGTGTATGTGGAGCAACAACTGAAAGTCTTAAGTACACAGGAGTGTGGGTGCAGTGTGATGTTTGTGATGCTTGGCAACATGCAGACTGTGTTGGTTTCTCCTTAAAGAAGAAACGCAGACAGTCACATACAGACAGTCACAATCCTGAGATAGATTTAACAGACGGCAGTTATATTTGCTCTCTTTGCTCTGAACTAATCCAGGCTACAGAGTCTGTCAGCTTTTCTAAAACAACTCTCATTGTTTGCCCACCTTCAATTTTGTCACAATGGTCTGCTGAGCTAAATCGGTACAGTTCTCGTGTTTCTTATAGTTTTTTTGTTTTGTTTATTTATTTATCCTAAAGTTTGTTATCTTTCTAGTAAAAGTGACGTTTCTGTCTTCTATATATTTAAACAAGGTGCTTTAGCAAAGGACGCACTAAAAGTCACCCAACAAATGCTTTAAATTATATATCATTGTAATTTGTAAATATAAAATTCCAGCCATGACTTGAGGAACAATCTCATAATTACATTGACAGCCAACCTCCTATGGGAGATATAAATTATTAATTTAATCTATGGATACAGTAATTGTTGTCATCAGAGAACATGTTTCCTTATTTTTATGGTTTACACTTTACTCATTATCATTATTCCAGAATGTATACAAGACTGATAGACCAAATACAGTATTTTTAGCGCTTAAAACGTAAAGTAGGAAGTTTAAAACACATAAGTGAGTAAGAATTTAAATACCTTTTTGGCTCTTCCAGAGTTTTACAACACCTATTTATACCTTTCACACAATCAGCAAATCTTAGCCCTTGAGCTCTCAGCCAACTTAACCACTTAGTTTCAAGAGGAACTTTTTTTTATTGTTTTATTGTTTTGTTCTCTGTGGGCCTCTTCAATGACATATAAGGGTGCCCCTCACAGTAAAAGCACCTTGCAGCTTCTCCAAGGTCTCAAAGATGTGGATTACATTTTAATCTTCTTTTAACTGCTGAGTAGGGATGAGGAGATATGCCAATAGTTCAGGTACATCTGTAGGTGCAATTACAAGGGCACTAAAGTGGAGTAGCAGTTTGAGACACACCCACTTGTAGATTGGATGGGGAGTCTTGGTTTGGGGGCCAAATTTACACCTTTAGTGATAAACCTTCTTGTTAATCCTTTATATTATTAAAATATTATATGAACCAATTTCTGGAGGTAACTACTCTCTCCACTGTACCCCTTCTTGGCTCTCCACTTTTTACTAAGTGAATGTGAGTTTAGTAGCAGTTATATAATAGTGGTTTTTTGTTTGAGTCCCAAGTGAGCTAGGCTTGTGCTTGAGTTCATGTTGGGGCTACTGAGTTGAGCTCAAACCTATTTGCTGAGTTTCAAGTTGCACTGTGGCCCTGGCTTATCAGTTATGAGACAGACTATACTCAGCAGCGCTAAGCAAATAACAGCCCTGGTTATGGATCCAGCTTAGGGATGCCACCCAGGTCGCGTATAGGGAAGAACCCGACCCAATCCGCTGTTTCAGATTTGTAACCTGATAGCGGGTTGCCAACCCGGTTTAGGTTATAATTAAGAAGTTTTAATTTTTTCACTTTGTTGGTTGAGAGACAACCACGTGAGAGAGAGTGGCATAGTGGATAGGCTAAGAGTGTTGACTTGAAAGGCTCGGTTTTGAGTCTCAGCACCAGCAAAAGCTTCCTCTTTTCTTTCTTTCTTTTGTACAACCGTCTTTCTTTTGGCACACTGAATTTTTTATACATAGTTGGGCCAGGTTGGATCACGTTCAGGTTGGTGGTGCTAGGTCAGGCTAGGAGTTTTCTAAAGGATGAGTTTTTTGCCACCCCACGGTTTAGTCAACCAACCCCTATGCATTTTTGGTGGATGCCCACGGTCCTTGTAAGACGGTGGATATCCAACGTCTACGTATAGGGAGTGTGGGGTGGCAGACTCTTCGTCCTTTTTTAAATGGTATTGGAGTCGGTTTTGGTTGAGACCTGTCTCAGACCCAACCTGTTGGCCTCATTCATTGAGAGTGCCTGTTTATATGTATTGTATCCATCACTTGTATTTGTCTAAGTCGAGGCAAGCATAAATATCTTGAATAGTGGTGATGTCTGGCAAGTCAAGTGTAAAGAGCTTACTGACTTGTTTCTTCTTTTCATCCTAGCCATACCAAGCCAGATTCTTTAAAGATATGTATATATGAAGGAGTAAAAAACCAGAATCCTTCCGCTGGTTCAAGAATGGGTGTGAATGAACTCATAGGTGCTGACATTGTTTTAACGACTTATGACGTGCTCAGAGAGGACTTGTCTCATGACTTTGATAGACATGATGGAGACCGCCGTTTTATGAGATTTCAGAAAAGGTTCTTTCACAGCACTAGAGTTACTTTTCTTTCCTTTTCGAGGAATAACAACCTCTTTTGCCTGAAATGATGTGGAATTTGTTAATATTATGCCTGGCAGTAATGGGACCCATTTTTTACCAGTTTTCTAATTTATGAGCTTTAATATAACTTGAAATGTAAGTATAGATTGTAACTTACTTTGTATAACGAATGTGTTCCTCAGAGGTATTGTATATGTTAAATATTTTCTTAATTTTTCCTTTACTTCCTTTTCCTGGGGAGGCTAATCATTAATGTGGCAACTTGTATGTTTTCTTAAATATGCTTACCATATTTCCAAGGCATAAAACCAACTTTGCAGATAAATGAGTGTGTGGATACATCTTTTGCTATCACCAATATTGTGGACTGTTTGATATGATGATTACTAGATTTACATCATTTACTTAATTCAAGAGCATATGAGATGCTTTGGTTCATACTGGCCCAGTATTAGCCCCCTAAGTTCTATCAAAAGGATGTGCAACCTCCATTTATTTGCAAAATGACAAGGGTCCAAATGCCCTTCATGAATGGAGTGGTGTTTATCTTCATAAAATGTTATGTTGTCTCTGGAAAAAATTAGGCGAAATATTTTTATGTTCTTTGTGCAAACGGATAGGAATGCAATGACAGAATAGCAGGCTTATGTTTTATAATCAAGGCAAGTTTTGTGGGCTTTCTTGAATGTTTGCTAACTATAGTAGCTATTTTGCTAATGGGAGGTAGCTCCTTGTCTATGATCACGAAAAAATGAATGGTTATTTTCTAAATGTGAAAGTTTACTAGTTATAGGGAAAAGATGTAGACTACCTATCTTAAAGAAATCCCTTAAAATATGGTTTTATAGTCTTTTTACTTTTATTGCCTTGTTTATAATTGTTTACTTCTAACAGCGGCTAAATCTACAGATATCCAGTTATTCCCACGCCTTTGACAAGAATACAATGGTGGCGAGTTTGCTTAGATGAAGCCCAAATGGTTGAGAGCAATGCTGCCGCGGCAACAGAGATGGCTCTACGATTGTATGCTCAGCACCGTTGGTGTATTACAGGAACCCCTATACAGCGAAGACTTGATGACTTGTATGGGCTACTGCGATTCCTTGCTGTTAGTCCATTTGATACTCATAGGTGGTGGGTTGAGATAATCAGAGACCCATATGAGGTTAGCATGGTTTTTTGCTATATTTGTTATGAATTTGGCTTATGATGAATAATATTTAAGCTTTCTTAGAAAGACAGGAGGCCTTAGCAGGCACAATCCTATTCACATCTTTGTGGTCAATATTTGGTTTTTCAATTGAAAGCGATTGTACTGCTGACTAGCAGAAAAGAACGTGATGTTAAAATTTGTCTTTGGCATCCATCATGATATAAAAATGCCCTAGTATTCATAAGTTCTCAACTCACAATTAAAATAAGAAAATATATGAGGTTGTCCTCATCAATAAAGGATAAGAAATTTGAGCAAAGAGAATAAATTATCTAATTCTAGAGTTTGATTGAGGGGGGGGCGATATATATATCCTTTTTTAGGATACTTAGAAGAGCACATATTTTCAGGTGGCTGCTTGCAGAAAAATAGGATAACTTTGTAAACTATTGAAAAACAAGCATCTGGATGCTTTCAGAACTTCATGTCAAATGCCAGAAATATATAATTTTGTTGAGTCGGAAGTATTTTCCAAAATAGATGGAGTGAAATTTCATTTGGTTAAGCCTCTTTTCTTGTAATAATTGTTTGCAATTTACACATGGAAGTGTTTCCCGTTATGTATGCCCCCTCTCTCTCTTCACTCGGGAAAATTGTTGTTTTCATGTTAGGGAGTGTGGTGGTGTTGTAACTGTTGTTAGTATAAACAGTCAGTCTCTTCCCTAACAACTTAAGCTTTTAGGTGCAGTAGGTAGTCCATTGATAATTTGAGATAATATTGACTCTAAAAGATATATAAGTGTTCTCTGAAGTTTTCCAATCTGAGTTTGACTGTCGAAATATACAACTGAAACCATAAGCAATTTTGTTATATTGAATGTATTTCTATCAAAGGTGTAAAAAGTAATTTAAATGGACAAAAATGGGAACTTGCCTTTATTTTGTCTGATGATGAATTGTCTTAGTGTCCTCTTAGGCTATTCTTTTCTTTATGTCTTTGTTCATATAATTTTTCAGCGACCACAGAAGTTCTCCAGCCTTTCCCTATTTGGTTATAGTTAATTAGGTATTGTGTGATCTGTTATCTAATCCTGTTGGAGATCTACTATTCCTTGTCAATTAGCTCACGTATCCTAGTATCACCCTTGTCCATTGTTTTGGCTTTTGCAGCAAGGGGATGTATGTGCAATGGAATTTACACATAGGCTTTTTAAGAAAATCATGTGGCGCTCGTCTAAGACGGATGTGTCAGATGAATTGCAGTTACCACCACAAGAGGAGTGGATATCATGGCTCACTTTCTCACAGATAGAGGCTCATTTTTATCAGAGGCAGCATGAAACTTGCGTGAGAGATGCACATGAAGTGATTGGAAGTCTCAAAGATGGTTTGTTGAAAAGTTCTAATTCGGTGTGTTTGATTTATTAGTCTCAGAAGAATAAATAAACAAATTACAACCTAATGCTTTTGATCTTGTTTAAAGTACATGTTGTTACGAATCTTTATCTGATCTTAATTGCTTTTTCTTCATTTCTTTTCAGGCACTGATGACACATGCCACTCTTTTCTTTCTCATCACGAGGCTGCAAAGCTGCTGAATTCACTTTTAAAGCTTCGCCAGGCTTGTTGTCATCCCCAAGTTGGTAGTTCTGGTTTGAAATCCTTGCATCAATCTCCTATGACTATGGAAGAAGTCTTAGAAGTAAGTTTTTATCGTAATTTTGATATTCTAACTTTGTCTTATTATTAAGAGTACGAGAAGAGATATATTCTTATATCTACTTGAACCTCAGGAATGCTGAAAAGTGTTTGCTTTCTCATTGTTCCATATAACATTTTCCTAAAGTATTGTCATTCTGACCTCATTGATTCTCTCGTGATTGTTTTTTTATTCTCTTATCGGAGTTTTTTTTTTGGACATGGTGTTCAATTTTCTCTTTTTTCTATTCTCTAAAAGAAGAAAAATCCAACTAATCACAATTTTGAGATATCTTTTCAAATAGTCTTTACGTCTTAAATGTTCAATAAGATATGGTTATTTTGTAATGCTCTGCCGTTCATGTCTACTGGCACCCACATTCAAGAAGTTCAACTACATGTTTGGTTGCATTGTCTCTGTTGATGTTGTTCCCCTTTCGTGAACTCTTAATAAGTTTTCCATTACATTATTGAGAAAGGAGAACAGTATGTAGAAAACAAATCGTGAAATATGCATTGCAATTTTTGATGCCCAATGGATACTAACCTAGGAAGCACCAATACGGATACGGCGATATGATACGATATGGATACGGCGATACGGCAATTTTAAAAAAGTCCCCATACGATGTGTAGGGGATACGTTTGTTAAAAAAATATTTTTTATATTTTTAAAACACATTTTAGGTTGGTCCTAGTGTCAAAACAAACAATAAGCATAATCATAATCGTAATCATAATCATAATCATAATCATAATCGTAATCATAATCATAATCATAATCATAATCATAATCAAGTAGCGTCTTTTCCCAACTAATTGGGGTCGACGACATGGATCTTACTCCTCCATTCGGGCATGTTTTGGGCTACCTCTTTTGTAAGAGATAGTAAAGTCAAATCCTTGTTTATTAACTCCATCCCTGTTCTCTTAGGTCTCCCTCTCCCTCTTTTAGTATCGTTTACATGCATCACTTCTAATCTTCTCACAGGGACATCTATTGGTCTTCTTTACATATGTCTATACCAACACAACCTACATTCCCTCAGCTTCTCCCCTAAATGAATTACCCCTAAACTTTCATGAATGTATTCATTTCTAATCCTATCTCTCCTAGTTATTCCACTCATCCACCTTAACATTCTCATTTCGGCTACATTCAACTTATCTGTACAACTACTCTTAGGTGCCCAACACTCCGCTCCATAGAGTATTGCAGGCCTAATGGCTGTCCTATAGAACTTGCCTTTAAGCCTTTTTGGAACATGTTTATTGCACAACACTCCCGAGGCTACCCTCCACTTTTGCACCCCGCATTTATCCTATGCACCACATCACTATCAATATCCCCTTCTTTATGGATAATAGATCCTAAGTAACAGAATTGATCACACCTTGGCACTTCTTGCCCATCTATTTCAACTAAGGCTCTATCTATAGTTCTACCTTCCTTTAAATTAAATTCCATGCACTCTGTCTTAGACCTATTTATTTTAAAACCTTTTGATTCTAGAACATCCCTCCACAATTCCAGTTTTACATTCAAACCTACTTTATGCTCATCAATTAAAACTACATCATCTACAAAAATCATACGCAAAGGTACATTATCTTGCAAATGACTAGTAAGCTCATCCATAACTAAAGCGAAAAGATAAGGACTTAAGACTGACCCTTGATGAAGACCTACCATAACCGGAAACTCCTTGGTTCCCCCCAATAGTTCGCACACTAGTCACAACCCCCTCATACATATCCTTTATGATATCTATGTAACCTCTTATGATACCCTTCTTCTTCAAAACACTCTAATTAAGCTCCCTTGGCACTCTGTCGTAGGCTTTTTTAAATCTATGAAGGTCATATAGAGGTTTTGCTTTCTATCCCTGTACCTCTACTAACTGCCGTAATAAAAATATAGCTTCCGTTGTTGACCTCTTCGATATGAAACCAAATTGATTCTCTGTTACTTTAGTTCTATTACTCTCCCATAATTTTATAGTATGTCCCATAACTTTTATACCTCTGTAGTTTGTACAACTTTGGATATCCCCTTTATTTTTATACAAGGGTATGAGGGTATTTCTCCTCCACTCCTCTAGCATCCTCCTAGACTTCCAAATCTTGTTAAACAAATTAGTCAACCAAGTTAAGCCAACACCTCCTAGTGCCTTCCACACTTCAATAGAAATTCCATCGGGCCCTAGAGCTTTGCCTTTCTTCATTTTCCTTAACACAGCTCCTACCTCCTCTATGGAGAATCTCCTAAAATAAGTTTTCTCTTTAACAGAACTAGACTCAAAATCTATCCTACTAGTATAATTTTTATTCAATAAACGCTCAAAATATTCATGCCACCTCTCTCTAATTGCCTCATCTTTAACTAAAATTCTTTGATCTTCACTTTTAATACACCTAACTTGCCCTAAGTCCATACTTCTCCTATCTCTTAACTTATCTCTTAACTTAACTATCTTATATATGTCCCTCTCCCCCTTCTTCGTCTCTAGCCTATTATATAAGGCATCAAACGCCTTAAATTTAGCCTCACTCACTATCTTTTTAGCCTCTCTTTTTATCTTAACATATCTTTCCCAATTATCTTGATTTTTACATTTTTGCCACTTCTTAAAGAAACACTTCTTTTCCTTGATGACTCTTTGAACTTACTCACAACACCACCATGTTTCTTTCTTGATGTCCCTTCTCCTCCTCACTTCACCAAGTACATCATTTCCCACTTTTTAAATGCAATTAACCATGTTACCCCACAAAAATGTTGGTTCCTCATTTAAGTTCTAATTTCCTTCAATCCTCGACCTCTCCACAAAAGTGTTGAGCACTTCACTTTTCAAGTTCCACCACTTAATCCTAGGTTCCACTTTATTCGAACTACGCTTCTTTGACCCCTTTATGTGAACATCCAAAACAACTAATTTATGTTGAAGTGTTATAGGTTCTCCTCCTTACATTTAGTTTTGTCATCGCTTCTAAGGAAAAATCTATTTGGCTCTTATGAGGTCCACTCTTGAAAGTTACTAAATGGTCTTCCCTCTTCTTGAAATAGGTATTTGCTATGCCTAAATCGTTTGCTATTGCAAACTCAAGAATAGCTTCCCCTATTTCATTCCCGTGCACCTTCTCATATCCTATATTCTTTTTCCCTACATGCCCATTTAAGCCGCCTCCTATAATAACCTTTTCCCCGATAAGTACCCCTTGCATTACTAAGACCATTTCCTCCCAAAATTGTTTCTTAGGATTCTCTCCCAATCCTACTTGAGGCGCATAGCATAATGAAGAAAAAAGATTTCATATAAAAGTGTCTACCATTTCACAAGTTGTACTTCGATGCAAAGATAAAAATTTAAAGCATCATTGCACACATGTTAAAATCAAATTAAGAGTGTCAAGTAGTTCAAGATTCAATTTTAAAATCACTACAAACACATTGATACTAAGTTTTAGAGCACTATTTTTACGTCAAACGTATCGGCAGCGTATCGGAAACGTATCCGATATGTATCATTTTTTTTAAAAAAAAATTGGACACGCCATCGATACACAGGCAGCCGTATCGATGGCGTATCTGTATCGGATACAGATACATATACGGGGCAAAAATGCCGTATCAGTGCTTCCTAGATACTAACATGGCATCAAAGCGGGAGGTCTAGAGAGTTCACGTATTCAATTTCCTCTTGCTATATGGCCTACTTATAATGGGTTGTCCGTTGCATTATTGAGAAAGGAGGACATATATACCAAAAATTATTCATGAAATGTATTGATATGCATTACTAATGGTTGCTCAAGAGAGTTTATGAGTTCAAATTCCTCTCGGTATTTGGCCTATTCATAATATCACTTGAATCGGTTGACTCTATGAGATGCCTTCACCAGTTGGTTTGTATTTGTTTCAGAGGCAAGAGATGGTAATTGCATAAAAATTGTGTTTTGTTGTGGAGTGGGGGACTCGTGGGGGCATAGGGGATTTGGGTTAGCTGTTATCCCCTTCACTGGCCATGATCTTAAACATCCTTTGGCTGCTTTGCCTGCAAAACTCATATTTCCTATTTGGTATCAATGGAAGTTGTACTCTGAATCACTTCTCCTACTGGAATTCCAAACCATTCCTGGAACATCTTCAAGATTTTTTCTTTGGGTGACTTGAAACTCTATGACTAACTTGGAAGTATTCTGAAATTGATTGGAGGGCAACTGATGAGGATTCAGACTTTTCAAGCTACATATGTGGTAGAACTTGTTAATAGAAAAGGAAGAGGGTTGTGAAAACTGGGAAGTAATTACTGATAGAGTTTTAGTAAAAAGGTCATCAGCTTCCTGCTTGCAAACATAATCTAACTGAATTTATGTTCTGGAGGTGTTATGTTACCCCGTGATGTGTGCTCAGAGCTTCCCTGCAGCCACACCTTGCATCTCTTTTTCACCTTGCTCTTTTTTTTAACTCTTTTGGTACATGATTCAGCCTGAACTGGTCAATTGGGCCAGTTAACCTTTTGTGGCCTGACGGTTGGCTGCCTGATTCTATATTTGTAAACATTATGTACAGTGGAGTGTTAACCTGCATCTTTTGTTTCTTTTTTTCCCTGTTTAAGATTCTTAGTCCCATGATTAGTAGCAAGATGCATATCAAACTGATCTCATTCACTGTTATTTGTATTACCTTGGGTGATGGATGGCAGAAAGAGCTGAAATTTTTATAAAATTGCTGCATAATTTGCTTATACTGTTTGAGATCAATAATACACGATTTATCCGAAATTTAATACTGGCTCTTCTTGTTCTTTTTAACTTATAATAATAAAATTGTCTTTGTAGGTTCTTGTTGCTAAGGCTAAAGTCGAAGGAGAGGAAGCACTCAGAAAATTAGTTGTTGCACTGAATGGTTTAGCTGGAATAGCTGCAATTGAGCTGGATTTCTCACGCGCTGTGTCACTTTACAAGGAGGCACTCTCATTTGCTGAACAGCACGCTGAAGATTTCCGCCTCGACCCCCTTTTAAATCTCCATATTCATTATAATTTGGCAGAGCTACTGCCAGTTCTCACACGAGAATATACCCCCCAGAGTAGCCTAATTTTACAAGATCTTAATGGATCTGATCACTACCCTGTGAAGAGGCAAAAGCTAGATTCTGATGATTCAAATGAAAAATATACTAGGAACATTTCAGATTCATTTACAAACGGTATGGTGCTTGATGTTCAGTCCAAAGAATCAATTATGTCACTCAGTGATGTTTGTTTGAGAACGGCTTGTGAAAATATTAAACAGAAGTACTTGTCGGTGTTCGTATCCAAGCTATCCTTAAACCAGCAGGAGTTTAAAAGTTCGAATGTTCAGGTATTTTGCCGAATTTACTTAATGCTAGTCACTCTCCAGTGTTAATCCTTTGTGATGTCACTATAATTATTTGGAGCACTATTTTTCCTTTCAACTGATGTCTCCATCTTTCAGGCCCATTTGTCTTGTTAATAACATCCTTAGTTCTTACTGCCGTGATATTATTATTTTGTTTGGCTAATCAACGTGATATCACCACTTGTTCACTTTTCCTACCTTCCTATAACTTTTTTTTCTTTTGCTTTCGTGAAGGTGTGTGATAATATTAAAGATTACATAAACCAGAGTTCGCCGTGGTGGCTACAAGCTCTGGATCTGATTGAGAAATCCAAAGACTCCTCGAATGATCTAATGCGGAAAATTGATGAAGCTGTTTCTGGATCTTCTAATGGTTCCAGATCATCAAAAATTGTTTCAAGGTGTTTATATAGTTTGTATTTTGCATGAAAATGAGTCCTTACATTTTTCACTTGCTGACAGATCTGTTAGAAGCCCAGGATCTTTCATAATCATGAAATCATCAATTTATGTAGCTTCATGGAAACCATCATTGCCTTTCAATCATTCATATCTTCCTTATAATTCTTTTGTTTCATGAACATCAGTATTATTTGCTCTCTCATGCTAAATACAGCATGCAAAACTGAACAGTGGCATATAAAAAAACATAGTTGTTATTCTTGGCTGATAGAAGCAGTCTGATGTAATGATAATTTTATTCTTTATCCTTGGCTGCATTAAGTTGTTAAAAAACCATAGTTGTCATAATTTCATTTGTCTCCCATGTTGTATTTTGGAGTTTCACACCTTCAACAGGATGCAGATTGCTGATTCTCAAGCCACGTCATGTTCATAATCATAATCATAATCAAGTAGCACTTTTTCCCAACTATTTGGGGTCGGCGACATGGATCTTACTCCTCCATTCAGACCTGTTTTGGGCTACCTCTTTTGTTTTTGTAAAAGATAGTAAAGTCAAATCCTTTTTTATTAACTCTATCCAAGTTCTCTTAGGTCTCCCTCTCCTTCTTTTAGCATCGTTTACATGCATCACTTCTAATATTCTCACAGGAGCATCTATTAGTCTTCTTTGCATATGCCCATACCAATGCAACCTACATTCCCTCATCTTCTCCCCTAAAGAAGCTACCCCTAAATATATTCATTTCTAATCCTATCTCTCCTAGTTATCTCACTCATCCACCTTAACATTCTCATTTCGGCTACATTCAACTTATCTATATGACTTCTCTTTGGTGCCCAGCACTCCGCTCCATAGAGTATTCTGGAGCCACGTCATGTTCTGGGTGGAAAATAAAAATATTTTGAAGAGCTTTAAGCATGTTGATCTGTACTTGCTAGTTATGCAAGTAACTAAATGGTGGATGTGACTTCACTTTTGTAATTTGCTTGTGCTTGAACTCCAGATTCCGTAATATGTCTGGGCTAAAGTATCTCATTCAGAAGAGTTTGGATCAGTTGACTTTGTCGAGGCAGGTTTTACTTGATCGACTTTTGGAGATTGATAAAACAATGGAAAATCCAAGGGATGAAGATATAGAACGTATAAGAAACTGCCGGAATTGCTATGACATTGCTGAAGGTTGCTTGTGTATTCACTGTGAATTAGATGACCTATTTCAGGTTATGTATTTGACATGTCCAAAGAATTTTAATGCATTAATATCATATTGTCTTTTAAGGAGAAAATATTCTAAACATATTTGCTGTGGGATCTTTTTAGTGCAGGTATATGAGGCTAGACTTTTTCGCCTTTCAAATGAGGGCAGTGGCAGATTTATTGAATCTGCTGAGGAAGCAGTTGACCTCCAAAAGAAGAAGTTTGCACTTAACCGTTTCTTTGGAACTTTCTCCAAACCTAATAGAAACTCTGTGAACTCGACCTTGGACTTTGTGGATAATAGAAGAAAGCGGGATGTTGGGAAAAATATAGTGGTAAGATTTCAGTTTATGCAGTCTTTTGATAATGTTAAGTGGATGGTATGAATTTTGGATATGATGTTGAATTATTTTTCATAGCTATCAGGTATCTTTTTACGTGGAGTTTTGTATTTGTCATTTGTTTAATTTCTTTGAGGTTTGTAAAGACATTCTGATCAATTCTGGTCAAATGGTTGTTTGATTTTACAAACACGATTTCTCTTTTACATAATGGCATTTGATCAGATTGCCTACTGCTCTTTGAAACTTGATGCCTGTTATCTGATCCTATGACAGGTATCGAGATCTCCATCAGAGGTGGAAATTATCCTTGGGGTTCTCAGAAGTAATTCTAAAGTGCTGTTAGGGAAAGTGGGTATGTCGTCTGCCAGCAGGCATCTTCTTCTTTTTGAGGTATGTAAACTTATCAACTCTGTACTTGTCTTTTATTTTTTCTATTCATTTACTGATCACGTCTATCAACGATGCCTGCCATATTAGGATACAATAGGCATTCATTTACACACCCAAAATTTAAATTATCAAAACATCTAAAAGCAAAGCAATATATTGGTGGGCATGGAGAGAGAGGACCTGCCTTCTCTCCTGGAAAGTGTATGGGGTACCCCTGTGTTCCTTCCACATGAAAGAAAAAGGCCACTGCCTCCTCTCTTTGCTTGGTCAGCTCCTCTCTGGTGCTGGTCAGCTGACTGGCAGAGGCCTATGTGCGCGGTTGGGGTGCATGCAGAACCGGATTTCTGGCTGGAGTTTTCTGCTGCCTCCCCTCCCCAAAATTCATTTATTCCGCCTTTTATTTTTTTTGGTAATTAAATTTTATTAAACCAAAAAAATGGCCGGCCTGCTTTGATGCAGGCCAATCTGCCTTGTGCAGGTATCATCAACTGTTGGAGCCCGAGTGGGCTGGAACTTTGTTTTGAAGCGTTGGATGATCTATTTGTCTATCTATCTACATTTGTCTGTTTGACTGACCTGGGCTTGATAGGTGCATTATTGGGCCATTCCTGGACAGCTCGAGCTTTTTAGGCAACTTGGTTTCCAAATATTAGAGCTTGGGGTCCCCATCTGCTTGCTTGTGTAGAGGGAGGTTGTTGATTTACATTGTTGGGTTGTTCCTTGACAACTCGAACTTTTAGGCAAGTTGGTTTCTACACAATTGGAGATTTTGGCAACTCGCTCTCCCTCCTTGTTTCCTCCTCCCTTTCTGCCCATTGTCGCTATCTTCTTGTCGATTGTCCTTGTGCCCTACCGGGCTGGTCCGTCCATGATCAACCCTCTCCTCATCCCCCCCCCCCCATCCTTTTTATCATTTGTGCTCTTTTCCCTGCTTCCCTCTTCTTGCTTTCACCATCGGAAACTCCCGATCCTAAGATCACCCCATCTCCTCCTGCCCCCGTCCTGTTCTCCAACCGGCCTCCTATGACTTCCCTTTTCTTGCCTCCAACCATCATCTCCTTCCCCCTATCCCTCCTTCCTTACTCTAGCCATTTGCCCTGGCCTCCATCTCTACATTTCATACGACCTTCCATCTGCTGCCCAGATCGTTAACCCTCCCCAGTATTTGGTCTCTCCTTCCATCTGTTACTGTGTTAAAATCTTGTCTTCAGTGTTTCTCTTGCCTTTGTGTGGAGGCAGTCTCCGCCTGTGTGTGAAATATCTTTCAGTTATAATCAATCGGCTCTGCCCAACCCCTTGGAGATAGCCCTTGATGACTAGTTTCTGAGGCTTGTTGCAGTGGAGGTGGTCTATCACGCATGCCATCTCCTTTGAAGTCCCTGCAGGCTGCATCTGTAGCTCCTATAATGTTTAGTGTGATTGTATAATGTTGTTGTGTTTCTTCTTCTGTTGTTTGTGGCTTCCTGCAGCCTCTGTATCTACAACAGGCTCGCATCTATTTCCTCCTTTGTCAATATTAGGGTTCTCTAGTCCCCGCAGGGGGAGGGGGTGGTAGTATAAAAAAAAGAGAAGAAAAATAAAACTTCTTAGAGCAGGGTTTTCATATTTATTTTCCAGTCAAAGCACCTCAGTACCTGGTGAAAAATCAGGATACTGCATCATATAAATTGTCAATGATGCCTTGCATTCTGAATGATTTCCCCTCTGTGAGACCCTGATAGGATGGTCTTGATAAAAGTTATATTTCCAAATTGCACTTTTTCCATGGGATGTTATGTATCTGCCCTTTTCCTATTCCAAAGAAGTCTTTCCATTGATTTTCCTTGACCAACGTTTGGACCCATGTTGCATGGTTGACTTTGGTAGCAGTGTAATGGGTTTGATCAAAATGCTGCACTTCCACGGCTGATGTTACGAAAAGAGGGTGCTTGTTGCTTTTGACCATATAAAAGGGCATTAAGTCACTTCTTATAAAGTCACTTCTTATATCAATATCTTAAAGTCTTCATGTTTCTGTTGCTAAATCACATTATTATATATCCACATGCAGGTTTGAATAGTACAAAGCATGCAGGGATTTGATTTTATGTGTGAACTTACATTGATATCACAAAGACTTCTCTAATTTGTATGCTTTGATTAAAGGGCCATGAGGAAGGAATATGCCCAAGCGAGAAGTTTGTCCATTGCGCAGGCGCAAGCTATGCGTGCTTATGATGAAATTAAAATGGCAACTTCAAGATTGCGTTTGAGAGAAACTGAATGTGATAGGGCTGAACTTGATACATTAAGCTTAGAAGAATTAACTGCAGCCAACGTGCAATTCTCAAGTGACAAATTTCACTCCTTGTCTTTGCTGAATCGTATAAAAGGTCAAGTTCGTTATTTGAAGGTAACCAATTTCTTTGTGAATGCTGGTAAATTTAGTGTTTCACTGTTTCCTCATGCTTGTAGTCAAATGGTGTGAGGCTTTGGGGACTTGTTTATATTGAAATTTATATCCTCAAGGTTTGCCCTTGTAGGGGCTGGTGCTTTCTGAACAAAAGGCTCATTTAGATGGCCAAAACCAGGAAGATTTAGCTGGTCCTCTAGAAAAAAATGTCACTGGCTTCAGTAAATCTGATGACGAGTCTTGCCCTGTTTGTCATGAAAAACTGAGTTGCCAGAAGATGGTATTCCAATGTGGACATGTTACTTGCTGCGGATGTAGGCTCCTCAACTCTCTTGCTTCTCCATCTTGAATTCATGGTTTGTTGTTTTGAATTTTAATTTTTATGTTTAAGCACCTGATATATTTTTATGTTAGTAGTTTTGATGACAGAATAAATATAAAAAAGCCTTTCATAAAAATCAAACGAATATGGATGAAAATGTCTTCTGGTCTAGAGGATTGAAAGTCATCTGCGTATTTGATGTCATCTTGAAAGTATTAACTGTATTTTTCTAATACAGTACTTTAGTTAGACGATAAATTTTTATGTTCATTACCATTTTCTTTTCATGATTAATGCATCAAGTAGTTTATCATACATCTGCTTATCTTTTATTTACACTTGCTGCATTCAGCATTTGAAATGGTGGAAGCTATTTGAATGCTCATATTGGAAAAGCAACGGTACTGCTAGTTCCTCAAACAAATAAAATAAGGTTTTGAAGTTGCTAAATCTTGTAGCATCAGGATTGGTAAATCACTGGGCTTGTGTTCAGTAGTTGATTGATGAAGAATACAGGTGTTGATTTCAAAATTGTCTATAGAAGATAATCTTTGATCCATTAGGTTTTGTTTTCTGAGAATTTTTTAACATCTGTTTAACATCTGACACTTGTAAAGTGTAGATGGGTATGGACAATTAAAATCATAGTCCCTCTAATAGTGCCTTTGCATTTGATAATGGTATTTTTTTACAGGTTTTGTTGAAATGATGGCGCATAAGAAAGGAAAGTGGGTAACAGGGAAGTGGGTAATGTGCCCTACCTGTCGAGAGCGTACTGAATATGGGGAACATTGGATATGTAGATGATGGTAAAAAGGAGGTCTGTGATTCTGTGATGCCATGCACACTACAAGGTTCTGGCATTTCGGAAGTTTCTATTGCAGTGAGTGGTTCCTATGGCACAAAGGTTAGTTGTGCCATTTTTTTCGGCAATATGGTCTATAAAATAGGAAGAGACATGATAATGTCAAGAATTTAAATGGGTTTATATATTTTACAGACAATTGATGTCATCTTCTCTTGTGCCTTTACAAAAGATGATGTGCAAAAATCACGCTATGCATTTTAAAATGCTGCACAATCATAATCATAATCAAGTACTGCCTTTTCCCAACAATTTGGGGTCGGCAACATGGATCTTACGCCTCCTTTCTTACCTGTTTTGTGACATCTCTTTTGTAAGACAAAGCAAAGTTATATCCTTTTTATTAATTCCATTCAAGTTCTCTTATGTCTCCCTTCTAATCTTCTCACCGGAGTATTTATTGGTCTTCTTTGTATGTGCCCATACCAACACAACCTACACTCCCTAAACTTCTCCCCTGAAGGTGCTACCCCTAAGTTCTCATGGGCATACTCATTCCTAATCGTATCTCTCCTAGTTATCACACACATCCACCTTAGCATTCTCATCTCGGCTATATTCAATTAATATATATGACTTTTCTTTAGAGCTCATATTCCACTTCATAGAGTATTGTAGGTCTAATAGTTGTCCTATAGAATTTTCCTTTAAGCCTATTTGGAATGCACTTATCACATAGAACTCGCGAGGGTATCCTCCACTTTACCCACCCCGCATTTATTTTATGCACTACATCACTATCAATATCTCCCTCTTTGTGGATAATAGATCATAAATAATGGAATTGCTCACACTAAAGGAATAATTGAAATAGAAATTGAAATGCTGCATATAGGAAAAATAATTGAAATTGGATAATTAAAGGAATTTTAAACTTCAATCAGAATATTTTGTTTATTGGAAAAAAAACAAAATGCATTTAAGATATGATTTTATCTAGTAACAATTTGCCCCTCTGCTTGGTCAAAATGAGATCATGAGAAAAGGGGCAAATACATTTGAATTTTAGACGTGATAACAGGAGGGACTAAAATATCTAATTTGGATATTGGATGAAAATCCTGATTGTATACTTTCAATATGGAAATTGAATTTTCTTGGCAAATATGTTCCATTTGATATTGATGTTTATGTGTTGTACCATGGTTCGCAATTTCGACGAGATCTCGGTCTCGATATAAATAGCAAGGCACGAAACCGTGGATGTAGCTAAAACTGAAAAAAAAAAAAACAGATTCTATCTATGCTCATTCATATCATGTTCGAGAAGATAGAACTGCCCCTTGTCACTCTAGTTACTATTGATACTTCTGTGTTTTATCTAGATGTATCTTCTCAAAGTTTCTACCTAGTGTAATCAGTGTTTGTATATGTATATAGGTACTTAAGTTGTCAAAATTATATGCTAAAACCTTTTTGAAGATAACCAAGATGGCAAGATCACATTTGGGATCTCTCCCAGCTCTTCTCTCTCGGTGACCGATATGAGACCGAGAACCGAGATTATGAACCATGGTTGTACTAATTCTTTTGAATTCGAAACACTGTGAGGTGCTAATGTCGTTTGTTTTTTTGTGTTTGCTAAGATTGAAGCAGTTATAAGGAGAATCTTGTGGATCAAATCTGCTGATCCAGAAGCTAAAGTTATTGTCTTTTCCAGCTGGAATGATGTACTGGACGTTCTTGAGCATGCATTGGCTGCTAATGATATTAATTATGTTCGAATGAAAGGAGGCAGGTAATTTACGAACCAATTCAGGTGGCACACATAAATGTCTCTCATGGCAAAAGTATCAACATTTGCTGGCAGCAAGTTTTCCCTCTCTTTTTTTACGCTGTCAGTCAAGTGGTTGATTCAGTAGTCTATATAAAAATCTGTCTGGCTGATGTCAACCTCATTTGACTTTTGACCTGCCTATTTAAGCGATGGACACAGCAAACCCTTGCTTGTTTTTTTATACAAACCCTTGCTTGTTTTGGCGGTCAACAATTTGTACTTAATTTTCAAGCATATGCTTATCTCATTGCAATCAAAATGTAAACTGCAAAATGTAAACTGCAGAAAATCACTGGCTGCCATCACGGAGTTCAAAAGACAAAAAAGGGTAGTTAAGGTTGGAAACCCCCATGATCAGGAACCTCAGCATAAATTTATTCAGGTGCTGTTGTTGCTAATCCAGCATGGAGCCAATGGCCTTAATATCTTAGAAGCACAACATGTGGTCCTTGTAGAACCACTTCTGAACCCAGCTGCTGAAGCACAAGCTATTAACAGGGTGCACCGCATTGGACAGGAAAATCCAACATTTGTACATCGATTTCTTGTAAGAGAAGTGATCTTTCTTTCGTAAAGCACTTATTGGTCAGCCTTCCCTACTCCAAGAGCTGTTTTTCTATAGACATTGTTTTTTCAATTGATCACAGGTGAAGTGTACTGTGGAAGAGAGTATATATCAGTTGAATAGAAGCAGGACTGTCAACTCAATGATCAGCGGGAACACCAAAAGTCGTAATCAGCTTGTTCTGACTTTGAAAGATGTTGAATCTCTTTTTTCTCCTGCAAATACTCCTGAAAAGTTCAACGAAACAAGTGGGAGCCTGAAGCATTTGCCTCCAACTGTTGCAGCAGCCTTGGCTGCCGAAAGGAGATTATTCGGTTCACGTTAACTTTCTCCAGCTTTGTTCTGGAGCAAAAAAAAAAATTCAGCTGGCGGAGTTTTTTCACTATAGGTAAAATATTGTTTTTCTGTTAAATCACCATGTGCATATGTAGCTTCTGTTTGAACAGGAATTTGAATGTGCATCTAAGTCTAAGCATGTATTCCTTCACTTGGTATCAGAAGAGTCAAGTCTTTAAATCTGGTGTGTGTCATCTTTACTATTTATATGAATTCCTTCATGAAATGAATGAATATAGCAAAAAGATTCTGACTTTAAGTTACGGATATCTGGATATCTACTGTATAAGACAGCCTGGTGTCTTGTTCAGTTTAGAGGGGCAAAGCCATTACATGTCTGAGACCATCGCATTGTTGTATCTCTTATCTTTTAGCTCTCCTGTAATGTTTTTTTTTCTTGCATGAATGATTCTAATATTGTGTATTATGAATTGGCTTTCTTGCTTTTCTTTCTTCTACTGGCAGGAAGCAAACAGCTGAATTTCAGTTTTGGAAGTGGAGTTAAGTTCCTGCTCGCTAGGGGGATCTTCGGAATTTTCCTTCCTGCATGATTTGTGGTCCAGACTCTTCGCATTAACTTGACCCATTAAAACGAACTGACCTGTGTACATGTGTAAATATAAAATCAAGTCTTTCACTTTTTCTGTTCAAATCTCCTCTCATTTTCTTCATTCGTTTCTTTTAAATCATTCTTCATCCATTTTTAATAAAAAGTATATTTAATTTTCATTCATATACTTTTTAAACTTATCAGATACAGACACAGTTTGAAACACAAACTAATTTTTATAGTTTCTGTATGTAACCAATGGAACTTGTAAATCCGCTATGTTCTTTGAGCTTCTTCTCATTTAGACAATTTTCATTTGTACTCTTAACCATAGGCCTTGAAAACTTATGTACTGGCAGCTGTTATATCATCACATTATTCTCCCCGATCCACATTTGTATATTGGATGGGGCTTTTGTTAAGAAAAAAATGAAGTTATGATATATCTCCATACATCCAAGTACTACGTGATTTATCACGACCATCTTTTGAAGAGAGGGCCCATATTTTGGAAAAATGAACCCCAGAAATCACCGGTTTTGCATGACTTCATCATGTACAAAATTAACGACAGAGTAGCTCGATTTCTAAAGGCTTCACATTCGTGCTAGCTATCCATTGCATATTGGTTTTGCAACATAAAGATGTTCAAGCTGATGAAATTAGGTCTAAGAGTGACAGACGGTAACTGCATCCATTCTTTTGCCTGCCGACTTCCCTCTTCATCTGTAAGTCGGCGCTTCCCAAGTGTCCTGGTATTGTCACACAATTGTCCTTCAGAAATGCTGGTTAAGGATCCAAAAAACAAAAAGAAATGCAGGTAAATGTCTTTAACCTAGAAAGCTGATTAACAAAGTCATTCGTATTTTATACAATTAATATATATAGAGAGAGAATGGTTTACATGAGATCATTCTCATATAAGGAGCATGGGGCCAATCTTTTGGATCGTTAATTTTAATCCGATGTGGGTATCAAATCAGTGCATAAGTGAGTGTGTCACATCAAGGAGTAGCTGAGTTCTATATAGAATACATATATGAAAATTTTTTTAATGAAATCACTCTCATATAATTTATACGAGGTAAATTCCATTCGTAGCCGTTGGATCTTGATATGAAGGCTACAAACAGTTATAATTAACTCACCTATCTACTGATTTGATATCCACCCTCGGATTCCTAAAAGATTAGCCACATGCTCCTTATATAAAAAGGATCTCATATAAACCCTCCTATATATATATATCCAGTGTCCAG